>JAZAQT010000030.1:0-372000 GCA_036417435.1 Inia geoffrensis | reverse complement strand
ATCCAAAAATTTATTGAAGGAAGGCTGTGAAGAGGACTTGAAAGTGACGCAGAATTGCAGAAAAGAGATATCAGGTGGTAGATAAGAATTGCTCTGAAAGCGTAGGAAAAGAGGCAGCAGTTCGACAGTGATGCACTTGGCCAAAAGGTGCGTATGCGTTTTTTTCTGAATATATTCAGGAAAAAACGCATACGTCCTTTTTGGCCAACCACGCAAGCCTGCAATGGAAATCCGCCCTACAATGAAGTCTCACTTCCTACAGATCAAAAGAGCCATCCGAAAAAAGTGTAAAATCCAGAGAAGCAGGACAGACCATGGAGAACTGGCAGCCTTGTTATGCTGATGGGCGGGATGTAAATTGCCAACAGCCTCTCTGGAGACGTGGATGGTGTTTCCTTGAACAAAGAAAAAAGCAAGCTAGAGAGCCTAAGGCACTTCCACTCTTGGTGGTATAGATTCGGAAAAATTTAAATGAAAAAGACACAGCCACACAAAAGTTTGGGGCTGCTCTGTGTACAGGTACCTTGGCTATGGTACAACTTCAATAGCCCAGAAAGATAAAAATGGATATAGAAGTTGTGGTACATCCCTACAATGGAGTATCACTGAACAGTGAAAGCAATGGCAACAGAGCAGTAGCAGCATAATGAGTGGATTTCGTTACGATGATTCTAAGTGAAATAAGTCACACAGAAAAAGAAACATCATAAGATATCACTAATACCAGCAATGTAAACACGGCTACGCGTGATCTGCATTACAAAACACAACAGAGTCTCACATTTACAAAAGAAACTTATGCTTGCTTAAGGGGAAAGGAGAGTGGTGAGGCTGCATAAAACCAGAGGTGGACATTAGGACAGATACCATTCCATAAGCCAAATATATATGAGACGAGACCTACTCCTTGCTCAACCAAATGGACTCAACACCCCGTAATCAAAACCTAGAAATATACCTGTCTAGGAAGAAAATTAAATCCCATACATTTATACGTCTCCATAAGAAAATCATTTGTGTACAGCAGCATACACACAGCAGTGTAAATATGATTAATCCCTTTACAAAAATAAATTTGAAAAAGATAGCACAAGGACTGTGAAATAGAGAGAAATTCTTAAATAAGACCTTCTGGTCTTGTGAGAAATCTTGGATTTACCACCTCTACATCCGCAGCTGGGGGAGAGATAAGTCTGGACACTTGGGGCTGATACAATTGATGAGGGAATGCAGACACTTTGAGGTAATGGAGCATGGTTACCATTCCACGGGTCACAAATCGTCACGTTTAAGGGATTTATCCTTCAGCTAAAATATGCATGGAAAACCCAGAATATGGTCCACGAAGTGATCAGGCAAAATTTTAAAACTCATCGCCATTTTCGCCCCCTGGTACTCGAGTTCGCCGTTCCAGATGCGATATTAACATTCTCCCCACTTGGAGAGTCAGTGCCTTTCACGTCTTGTTTGGCACAGTTTGCAATTTCCGTGGAAGATGAACAGGAATAAGGAGAACGAATGAGCGGCTAACTCGATGTGTTTGAACGGGCACATTGACCTCTGATTTCCCTACAGGAAGAAGAATTCACCAAAGGCTCAGCGTGCCATGCCGGAACGAGATTAGGGCCTGAAGCAATTCTTCGGGTTTGCGGTCAGCTCACAAGAAAGCAAGTTGAGAAAAGGAGATTTTTGGCACTGTAACTCACAATCCTGCAGAGTTCCAAATGGCCCCTATCATCCAAAAATTTATTGAAGGAAGGCTGTGAAGAGGACTTGAACGCGACCCAGAATAGCAGAAAACAGTTATCAGGGGGTAGATAAGAATTGCTCTGAAAGCATAGGAAAAGAGGCAGCAGTTCGACAGTGATGCACTTGGCCAAAAAGGGCGTATGCGTTTTTTCCTGAATATACTCAGGAAAAAACACATACGCCCTTTTTGGCCAACCAAGCAAGCCTGCAATGGATATCCGCACTACAATGAAGTCTCACTTCCCACCGATCAAAAGGGCACTCCGACAAATGTGTAAAATCCAGAGAGGCAGGACAGGCCAAGGAGAAATGGCAGCCTTGTTATGCTGATGGGCGGGATGTAAATTGCCAACAACCACTTTGGAGAAGTGGATGGTGTTTCCTGGAACAAAGAAAAAACCAAGCTAGAGAGCCTAGGGCACTTCCACTTATGGTGCTATAGATTCGGAAAATTTCAATGAAAAAGACACAGCCACAGCAAAGTTTGGGGCTGCTCTGTGTACGGGATCCTTGACTATGGTACAACTTTAATAGCCCAGAAAGAGAAAAATGCATATAGAAGTTGTGGTACATCCCTACAATGGAATATCACTCAACAATGAAATCAATGGCAACAGACCAGTAGCAGCATAATGAGAGGATTTAGTTATGATGATTCTAAGTGAAATAAGTCGCAGAGAAAAAGAAACATCATAAGATATCACTAATACAAGCAATGTAAACACGGGTACGCGTGAACTGCATTACAAAACACAACAGAGTCTCACATTTACAAAAGAAACTTATGCTTGCTCAAGGGGAAAGGAGAGTGGGGAGACTGCATAAAACCAGAGGTGGACATTAGGACAGATACCATTCCATAAGCCAAATATATATTAGAGGAGACCTACTTCTTGTTCAACCAGATGGACTCAACACCCCGTATTCAAAACCTAGAAATATACATGTCTAGGAAGAAAATTAAAACCCATACATTTATAGGTCTCCATAAGAAAATCATTTGTGTACAGCAGCATACACACAGCAGTGTAAATAAGATAAATCCCTTTACAAAAATAAATTTGAAAAAGAAAGCACAAGGACTGTGAAATAGAAATTCTTAAATAAGACCTTCAGGGCTTGTGAGAAATCTTGGATTTACCACCTCTACATCCGCAGCTGGGGGAGAGATAAGTCTGGACACTTGGGGCTGATACAATTGATGAGGGAATGCAGACCCTTTGAGGTAATGGTGCCTGGTTCCCATTCCACGGGTCACAAATCTTCACGTTTAAGGGATTTATCCTTCAGCTAAAATATGCATGGAAAACCCAGAATATTGTCCACGAAGTGATCAGGCAAAATTTCTAAAACTCATCGTCATTTTCGCTCCCTGGTACTCGAGTTCCCCGTTTCAGATGCAATATTAACATTCTCCCCACTTGGAGAGTCAGTGCCTTTGATCTCTTGTTTCGCACAGTTTGCAATTTCTGTGGAAGATGAACAGGAATAAGGAGAACGAATGACCGGCTAACTCGATGTGTTTGGACGGGCACATTGAACTCTGATTTCCCTACAAGAAGAAGAATTCACCAAAGGCTCAGCGTGCCATGTCGGAACAAGATTAGGGCATGAAGCAATTCTTCGGGTTGGCGGTCAGCTCACAAGAAAGCAAGATGAGAAAAGGAGATTTTTGGCACTGTAACTCACAATCCTTCAGAGTTCCAAATGACCCCTATCATCCAAAAATTTATTGAAAGAAGGCTGTGAAGAGGACTTGAACGCGACGCAGAATTACACAAAACCGCTATCAGGGGGTAGATAAGAATTGCTCTGAAAGCGTAGGAAAAGAGGCAGCAGTTCGACAGTGATGCACTTGGCCAAAAACGGCGTATGCGTTTTTTCCTGAATATATTCAGGAAAAAACGCATACGCCCTTTTTGGCCAACCAAGCAAGCCTGCAATGGAAATCCGCACTACAATGAAGTCTCACTTCCCAGCGATCAAAAGGGCCTTCCGACAAATGTGTAAAATCCAGAGAGGCAGGACAGGCCATGGAGAACCGACAGCCTTGTTATGCAGATGGGCGGGATGTAAATTGCCAACAGCCACTCTGGAGAAATGGATGGTGTTTCCTGGAACAAAGAAAAAACCAAGCTAGAGAGCCTAGGGCTCTTCCACTTACGGTGCTATAGATTCGGAAAATTTAAATGAAAAAGACACAGCCACACCAAAGTTTGGGGCTGCTCTGTGTACGGGAACCTTCAGTATGGTACAACTTTAATAGCCCAGAAAGAGAAAAATTGATATAGAAGTTGTGGTACATCCCAACAGTGGAATATCACTCAACAATGAAATCAATGGCAACAGACCAGCAGCAGCATAATGAGTGGATTTAGTTACGATGATTCTAAGTGAAATAAGTCACACAGAAAAAGAAACATCATAAGATATCACTAATATCGGGAATGTAAACACGGCTACGTGTGAACTGCATTACAAAACACAACAGAGTCTCACATTTACAAAAGAAAATTATGCTTGCTTAAGGGGAAAGGAGAGTGGGGAGGCTGCATAAAACCAGAGGTTGACATTAGGACAGATACCATTCCATAAGCCAAATATATATTAGACAAGACCTACACCGTGATCAATCAAATGGACTCAACACCCCGTATTCAAAACCTAGGAATATACCTGACTATGAAGAAAATTAAAACCCATACATTTATACGTCTCCATAAGAAAATCATTTGTGTACAGCAGCATACACACAGCAGTATAAATAAGCTAAATCCCCTTTTAAAATTAAATTTGAAAAAGAAAACACAAGGACTGTGAAATAGAGAGAAATTCTTAAATAAGTCCTTCAGGGCTTGTGAGGAATCTGGGATTTACCAACTCTACATCCACAGCTGTGGGAGAGATAAGGCTGGACACTTGGGGCTGATACTATTGGTGAGGGAATGCAGACCCTTTGAGGTAATGGTGCATGGTTCCCATTCCACGGGTCCCAAATCTCCACATTTAAGGGATTTATCCTTCAGCTAAAATATGCATGGAAAACCCAGAATATGGTCCACGAAGTGATCAGGCAAAATTTCTAAAACTCATCGCCATTTTCTCCCCCTGGTACTCGAGTTCGCCATTCCAGATGCGATATTAACATTCTCCCCACTTGGAGAGTCAATGCCTTTGACCTCTTGTTTGGCACAGTTTGCAATTTCTGTGGAAGATGAACAGGAATAAGGAGAACCAATGAGCGGCTAACTCTATGTGTTTAGACGGGCATATTGAACTGTGATTTCCCTACAGGTAGAAGAATTCACCAAAGGCTCACCGTGCCATGACGGAACGAGATTAGGGCCTGAAGCAATTTTTTGGGTTTTTGGTCAGCTCACAACAAAGCGAGTTGAGAAAAGGAGATTTTTGGCACTGTTACTCACAATCCTGCAGAGTTCCAAATGACCACTATCATCCAAAAATTTATTGAAGGAAGGCTGTGAAGAGGACTGGAACGCGATGCAGAATTGCAGAAAACAGATATCCGGTGGTAGATTAAAATTGCTCTGAAAGTAAAGGAAAAGAGGCAGCACTTCGACAATGATACACTTAGCCAAAAAGGGCGTATGTGCTTTTTCCTGAATATATTCCAGAAAAAACGCATACACTCTTTTTGGCCAACAAAGAAGCCTGTAATGGAAATTTGCACTACAATGAAGTCTCACTTCCCACCGCTTTAAAGTGTCGTCTGAAAAAAGTGTAAAATCCCGAGAGACAGGACTGGCCATGGAGTACAGGGAGCTTGGTTATGCTGATTGGCGGGATGTAAATTGCCAACGAGTACTGTGGACATGTGTATGGTGTTTCCTGAAACATCTAAAAATCAAAGCCACAGAGCCTAGGGCACTTCCACTTATGATCCTATAGCTTAGGAAAATTTAAAGGAGGAAGACACAGCCACCCCAATATTTAGGACTGCTCTGTTTTCAGCAATGTCCACTACAGTACAACTTATATATCCTGGACAGAAAAAAATGGATAAAGACCTTGTGCTTCTTTTGTATAATGAAACATCACTCAACAGTGATATTAATGTAATCAGGCCTGTAGAAGCAAAATGAATGGATTCCAGTACGATGATTCTATGTGAAATAAGTCACACAGAAAAAGAAAATTATTATGTTATCACTAATAAAAGGAATGTAAACTTGGCTACACATGAACTGAATTACAAAACAGAACAGAGTCTCACTTTTAGGAAACAATCTTATGCTTTTTTTAAGGGGAAAGTTGAGTTGGGGTGCGTCATAAAACCAGAGATTGAAATTAGCCCAAAAACCATTCCATAAGCCAAGTATGTAATAGACAGGACCTACTCCTTGCTCAAAGAAATAAACTCAACAATGAAGTATCACGTCACCCCTGTTAGAATGGGCATTATCAGAAATTCTGCAAACAACAAATGCTCGAATGGTGTGGAGAAAAGGAAACCTCTTCCACTATGGTTGGGAATGTAAATTGATACAGTTACAATAGAGAACAGCATGGAGGTTCCTTAAAAACTAACCATAAATTACCATATGATCCAGCCATCTCACTCCTGGGCATATATCCAGAAAAAAAACAAAAATAAAGAGGAGGCTTTCACCACAAAGTTCATTGCATCACTATAATAGCCAGGTAATGGAAGCAACCTAAATGTCCACAGACACATGAATGCATAAAGAGATGATACATATATAAAATGGAATATTACTCAGCCATAAGAATGAATGAAGTTGGATCATTTGTAGAGATGTCCATGGATCTAGAGACTGTCATAGAGAGTGAAGTATGTCAGAAAGAGAAAAACAAATATTGTATATGAATGCATATATGTGGAACCTAGTAAAATTGTGCAGATGAACCAGTTTGCAAGGCAGAAATAGAGCAACAGATGTAGAGAAAAAAACATGGACATCAAGTGGGGAAAGCTGTGGGGGTTAGGTGGTGGGAGGAGTTGAGAGATTCAGATTGGCATTTATATGTATAAAATAGATAACCAATAGATAAATAGATAACCAAGTGTAAAATAGATAACCAATAAAAACCTGCTGTATAAAAAACTAAAATATATTTCAAAATTTAAAAAACAATTAAAACAGAAAAAAAGGTTCTTCCCTTCACATACGTGCATTTATATGAATACATTATTTCCATGCTTATATCTGTAAATACAAAAAAGAGGAATAAAATCTACCTAAAACCCAAAATAAAGAAAAAAAAAAAAAAACTAAACAGAAACCGCCAGTTACACAGAGGAAAACCGTATCAGGGCACTTGCTCCAGTTGTAAACAATTCTGAAGATGGTCAGTGAGGGGAATCATCTCCCATTCAACCAGCAGCCCCCACACAACAAGTGTCCTCATTGTAAAGCTGGGGGACTGTGCCGAGACCTCTGTGAGTAAACGTGAGCTGAGGCTCAGGCTAGCTGCTGCTGAACTGTTCCCACCCTTCCCAGGTAAAACACCTGAATATGTGCAAGGACTTGAAAGCCTAGAGGAAGGGCCGTTGAGCCACACAAGCGATAGCATGCCGGCCGACTTGGTGCCTGCAGGCCAGCCAGGATGGTCCTGGCCCTGGGTGCTCTTCTGGAAGCCTTCCATTTCCCTGCCTGAGAAACCCCTACTGACCCGCCCCCACTGCTTTTTTTCCTCCCTCACCTCTGCCCAGGGAGAAACTCCAGCAGCAGTTATAGGTGACACATCCTCTTCTTTAGCAGGTGGCAGCCTGGAAACTGCTGCAGAAAGTCCAGCAGAGCCCAACTCACACTAGGCCTCCCACAAAGCCGTGGCCTCTCAATCCCTCCCACCAGCCCAGCCCCGAGACTAATGACAGGGCAGAAAATATGGTTTCACGCAGAGCTGCAGGGGCTCTTGCTGCCTGGTGCGGTGTTTATATTGACCTCAAAACATGCACACCTGGGGAGGGCTGGCCCGATTGGTCAGGCTGCACAGGTCAGCCAATCCTCACTACTCAGGGGCTCACAGTTGCAGAAAATTGACCTTGCTGAACGGGCCATCTCCAAGCAACAGGTGTAGGCTCTTGAAAGTCCGGATACACAAGGGGCTGCAGCTCTGGCTTGTTTTCGAATCATTTTATCTGGCCCATGAGTGGGAGACAGCTTCAAGAAAATCGTCTCCTAATGAGAGGGACACAGAAGTCAGGGAGAGGAGGGGTGAGTGGTGGCTGGAGGCAGTGGCTTGGTGCCCTGGCTGCAGTGGAAGTGTCTGGAAGACCAGGCAGAGGGAGGCCCTGCAGAGTGATGCCCAGGGTCACAGTCATGTCGGAGCTGCTGTTTGTTAGTTCAAGTCCTGCTCTGAGGTGCTCTGTGTCAGCTCTGAGAGACAGGTGAGCTGAGGTTGCTCTGCAATGAGGGCTATGTGCACGGTTCCTCTTTGCCCAGCCCTGCCACGGTACCTGCAAGGGTAGATCTGTATCCTGGGAGGGGCTTGACCAGGAGAGCCCAATGAGCTGGGGTGGGGGTGAGGTACCTGCCCAGGTGAGCTCCATATCCTGGAAATTGCCTGACCACGAGAGACAAATTGGCCGCTGGGGTCCTGGTAAAGGATGTCAGGACAGTCAGTTATGCCACCGAGGGTATACCTCCAGTAGTTCCTAATTCCTACACACTGCTAGTCATTCTACCAACCACCAGGACATGGTGTTCTGTATTAGACTTCAATGATGCCTTCTTTTGTATTCCATTAGTCCCAGAGTCACAAGAAATTTTGCCTCGTGACTGGCAGGACTCAACATACAACAAAAATAATACTGCTGGGCCGCCTCGCCCCAAGGGCATAAAAATTCCCACACCATCTTTGGGAAAGCTTAGCTAAAGACCTAAAAGTTCTACCTCTGGAAAAGGAAACCCTCCTTCAATATGCAGACACCAATCTGATCGCCAGCTCTACTAAGGAGGCCTCTGAACTACCAAGCCAATATAGGATAGAAGTTGTCCAAGAAAAAGCTCAAATATCACACACTAAGGAGACCTGCCTGGGCTTCGTTCTCACAGAAGGTCTGAGAAGCCCATCCCAGGAAAGGGAAGAAACCATTTGCAGCCTTAGACCTTCTAAAAGTAGAAGACAGCTTAGGAGTTCCTGGGGAGGCTGGGGTTTGCTGCATCTGGATCCCAAACTACAGTCTAATAGCTGGGCCTCTATATGAAACACTGAAAGGAAAAGATGATGATCCTTTTGAATAGAATCCAGAAGTGGTCTTTCAAGAATGGAAAGAGCGGTCAATTCAGACCCTTGACCTGGAACTCCCTAATTTAGCTAAACCCTTTGACCTTTACATTCCTGGTGAAAGGTGAATTGCCATTGAAGTATTAGTGCCAAAACCGGGACCACTTGAAAAGGAACAACGCAAGAATGCTAACCAGGTAGGATAAACTATGGTCACCAAGGGGCTTGGTCCACCACCACATCTGGCCAGGATACTGGCAGTATCTAAAAAACTGGAAATCAGCAGCCTGAAAGGCCACCTCCCTCCTAAGGGAAAGGACCCCATGTGTTGATCCTAACCACCAAACATGCCCTGAGGTTGCAGGGTTCGCTCCATGGGCACACTGACCTCGAGTGAGGAGACCCTCCAACTCCAACCTCCAGAAAGACAACTGGGGGCAACGGGGCCCCATGGCAACTCGTGTAACCATCACTTTACATGGAGTTTCTCTCAGAAAACAGCAAGAGTGTGTCAAAAAAGAGTAGACTACTGCTTTCAGGGCTTACTGCACCCAGAGGGGAGCTAATAAGCTTGGCAGGGGAACCATATACCACATTGTCACCATAGAAAAGCCTACAGCCACCGTGGTGATGGTGGCCAATAAGACCAGCTGCAGTCCTGGCTACCTCAAAAGGCTGTTGACTCAGTGTCCATCATGGTGTTGTATCACCACTGACCCTGGACTGACTGGGAGTTGAGCAGGCAAGGCTCTGACACCTGGTACTGTTTTTACATTAATTCAGGGGCCTAATTGAAGAAAACAAAGACTGCTGGTCAGAGCATCTAGGCTGGCAGAAACGGTCAGCCTAAGGTGGCCTAACAAATGTGCGGTGGGGTAAAACCTGCCTCCACATTGTCTCTGCACATCCCTTTCCTGTACCCTTAAAGGTCATTAGAATCTATAACACTTCCAATGCTGGTACTCAGGTGGACGAGCAGGGAGGCAGCAGCTCTGGGGACAATGAATCTCACCTGGAGGCTGCTGGGGAGAAGTTCTGACCCTCATCCCCGGGTATGAGGGCTCCCAACTCAGCACTCAGCAGTTACAGAAGAGGGGTCTGCACACTCAGCACTCCAAGAATGAGGAACGGGACAAAAGGCAGAGGAGGGCTTTGTCACCAGCAAAGCCCATTAAAAATCCCTGGGAGATAAAAATGGAATCTGGGCAATAAAATAAAGTCTAACCTTTGTTATCCTTTGTGATTTGTCTAATTTCAAGTGCTCCTAGGTTCCCGCATGCAGAGCTGCCACACCCGGCACTTCCGACCAGATTTCCTACTGCAGAATGGCTGGGTCGACACTTCAGCTCCTGGGGCCCAGTGCAGGCTCCAAGATATAGAGCCTGAGCTGCATCCAACCCGGCCTCTGAGAGCTCCGCCCCCTCCCTCCCACTGACTCTGACAGGACCTGTACACAGCAGGCCAACACACAGCCTGTGGGGTAGCGCATTCTCTCACTTCTCCATTCTCTGATCAAAATATAGTTTCCTTTGCTTCTGAACCAAACTCAGTCTCGATCTGTTGGTTCCGATGACACTGGGCAGGGGGATACTTGTTGGGGTCCATTGTGGAGGATCAGTAACAGAAATTGATAACATTGTAACTTCAATAAACAGATGTGTGAGCCAAACTGTAATTAACATAGAACAGTGTATAAGGCTCGGGTAAAATAAGATGTTTCTAACACTTCCATTTTATATTTCCATCATTCTATTATAAGCAAGTTCAGTGAAAAGATTTGTCTTATTTGTCAGGTCAATATTAGAGAAATGAAGTGATTTCTTTCCAAGGATGCGCATCTTATAATCTTGGTTAAAGCTTCAATCTTGTTTTAAATGTTTTTCCATTGAAAATTATACCTCTGTTTCAGCTCCCCCATTTCTGAGAAGTATAAAATCTTATACTTTATTATTACCAAAGGGGAAAGTGGGAGGAGGGATAAATTAACAGTTTGGGATTAACACATACACACTGCTATGTATAAAGTAGATCATCAACAAGGAACTACTATATAGCATAGGGAACTACACTCAATATTTTGCAATAACGTGTAAGGGCAAAAAATCTGAAAAAGAATAGATATTTTTATTGACATCATCTATCAAGCACAGTTAAAATGTAACCTAAGGGAAGCCGTTGGTGAGTGCTTCTGACCCTGACGGCATCAGTCATCTAAAGTTCGCACTCTGCCTACATCCCAAAGCCCAAGGTGGCAGGATTTCTAAAATGGTGCAGTTGGCCAAAAAGGGCGTATGCATTTTCTCCTGAATATATGCAGAAAAACACGCATATGCACTTTATGGGCAACCAAGAAAGCAAGCAATGCAAATCTGCACACCAAAGAAGTCTCATTTCCCACCGGTCAAAAGGGCCATCCGAAAAAATTGTAAAACGCAGAAATGCAGGACAGGCCATGGAGAACAGGCAGGCTTGATACACTGATGGGCTGTGTGTAAACTGAGAAGACGCACTCTGGAGAAGTGTATCCTGGTTTGTAAATCATCTAAAAAGCAGAGCTACAGAGCATAGGGCACTTGCAATCACAGGAGCATATCTAGGGAAGTCTAAAAATCAAAAAGACACAGGCACAGCAAAGTTTAGGGCTGCTCTGTTTACAAGAACCTCGACTTCAGTACACCTTAAATACCCCAGGAAATAGAACAATGGATAAGGATGGTGTGGTACTTACGCACAATGGAATATCTCTTCACTATGAAATCAATGTAATAAGGCTAGTAGAAGCATAAAGAGTGGATCGAGTTTCGATGATACTGCTTGAGTTAAGTCACACAGAAAAAGAAACATCATAAGATATCAGTCATAGAGGGAATGTAAATATGACTGCACAACAACTGAATTACAAAACAAGAGTGTCTCACATTTAGAAAACACACTTATGTCAGCTTAAGGGGAAAGGTGAGGTGGGGTGATGCATAAAATCAGAGTTTGAAATGAACACAGATACCATTCAATAAACCAAATACGTAATAGACAAGATCTACACCTTGCTCAATGAACTGGCCTCAACACACCCTATTCACCACAGAGGAATATATGTGAGTAGTAGGAATCTTAAAACCTATGTATTGATATATCTCCATAAGGGACTCAAGTGTGTGCAGAGTGGCACAAACACAGCAGTGATAATCAGCTAAACACCATTATAAAAATAAATTTTAAAAACAAAACACAGAGACAAAGAAAGAGAGAAACACTCGTACAAAATTGATTCAGGGGCTGTGATGCAAAGTGGATTGATCACATATAAACCCATAGCTGGATAAGACATAAGGCTGGACACATGGGGCTGTGAGGGTTGGTTAGCTTTGATGAGCAAATGCCGAACCTCTAATATAATACTTAAAGCTACTCATTCCGTGGGTCACAACACTCCAGGTTTAAGGGAATCTTCTTACAGCAAAACCATGCATGAGAAACCCAACAGATGGTATACCATGTGATTGGGAAAGGTTTCTAAAACGCACCTCATTTTTCCTCTACTGGGTCACAGGATCGACCTTCCAGCCGCTTTACTAACAATCACACCACTTGCATAGTCAATGCCTTTAATTTCCTGTTTTGCACAGTCTGCAATTAGTACAGAGGATGAATGGGAAGAGGGAGAAACAATGAAAAATTAGCCGTAAGGGCTTTGATGGGCACATTTCACTCTCATTTCACATGAGGAAGAAGTATTAACCAAAGGCTCAGCAAGTCGCCTGAAAACAAGAATATGGATTGAAGCAATCTTGCAGGTTTTCAGTCAGCTCACAAGAAAGGGAGCTGACAAAAGGAGCTCAGAGGAACTGTAATTCACAAAACAGCAGAGTTACAAATGACTGCTATCATCCAGAAATATATTGAAGTAAGGATGCGAAGAAGACTTGAAAGCGAGGGAGAATTGCAGGAAAGCGATTTCAAGTGATAGATTAGAATTACATTTAAAGCATAAGGAAAGAGGCACAACTTCAACAGTGATGCACATGGCCAAAAAGAGCATATGCATTTTTTCCTGATTATATTCAGGAAAATATGCATACGCCCTTTTTGGCCAACCAAGAAAGCCTGCAATGGAAATCCGCACTACAATGAAGTCTCACGTCCCAATGCTCAAAAGAGCTGTCTGAAAAAATTGTAAAATCCAGAGAGGCAGGACAGAAAGTGGAGAACAGGCAGCCTTTTTATGCTGTTGGGTGGGATGTAAATTGCCAACAGCCACTCTGGAGAAGTATACGGTGTTTTCTGAAACATATAAAAAACCAAGCTACAGAACCGAGGGCACTTCCACTTATGGTCCTACAGATTAGGAAAATTCAACTGAAAAAGACACAGCCACCCCAAAGTTTGGGGCTGCTCTGTTTACAAGAACCTCGACTATGGTACAATTTCAATAGCCCAGAAAGAGAAAAAATAGATATAGAAGTTGTGGTACTTAAGTACAATAGAATATTACTCAGCAATGAAATTAATGTCACCAGGCCCGTAGCAGCATAATAAGTGGTTTAGGTACGATGATTCTAAGTGAAATAAGTCACACAGAAAAAGAAACATCATAAGTTATCACTAATACCAGAATGTAAACACGGCTACACATGAACTGTATGACAAAACACAATAGTCTCACATTTACCAAAGAAACTTAAGGTTGCTTAATGGAAAAGGTGAGTTGGGAGGCTGTATAAGAGCAGAGGTTGAAATTAGTACAGATACCATTCCATAAGCCAAATATATACTAGACAAGACCTACACCTTGCTCAACGAAATGGACTTGACACCCTGTATTCACTGCCTAGGAATATACCTGACCACGAAGAAACTTAAAACCCATGTATTTGTAGGTCGCTGTAATAGAATCATGTGTGTGTACAGCGGCACAAACACAGCAGTGAAAATTAGCTATATCCTATTATAAAAATAAATTGCAAAAACAAAACACAAAAACAGTGAAATAGAGAGAAATTCTTAACTCTTTCATTCAGGGCTTGTGATGAAACCTGGATTTCTCTCTACATACACAGCTGGGGGAGATACAAGGCTGGACACTTGGGGCTGATAGGATTGCTGAGGTTTCATGAGCGAATGAAGACCCTTTGATGGAATAGTGCATGGTCCCCATTCCATGGCTTTCAAATCTCCAGGTTTAAGGGATTCATACTTCAATTAAAATATGCATGAGAAACCCAAATTGTGGTCAACCAAGTGATCGAGCAAATTTTCTAACACTCATCTCAGTTTTTGCCCCCTGTTACTCGGGATCCCCTTTCCATAAGCTTTACTATCTCTCTCCACATTATGAGAGACAATGTTTAACCTCCTGTTTGGCAAAGTTCACAATTTCTTCTGAAGGTGAAAAGGAATAGGGACAAGCAATGAGCAACTAACTCTGTGTTTGAACGGGCACATTGAACTCTGATTTCCAACCAGGAAGAAGAATTCACCAAAGGCACAGCATGCCATGCCGAAACCAGATTAAAGCCTGAAGCAATTCTGCTGTATTGTGGTAAGATCACGAGAAAGCTAGTTGAGAAAAAAACTTAAAAACACTGTACTTCACAAACCTGCAGAGTAACAATTGAACCCTATCATCCAAAAATATGCTGAAGTAAGGCTGTGAAGAGGAACTGAACACGCGACAGAATTGCAGGAAAATGTCTTCAGGCGGTAAATAGGAATTGCTCTGAAAAAATAGGAAAAGAGGCAGAACTTCGACAATGGCACACTTGTCCAAAAAGTGCGTGTGCGTTTTTTCCGAATATATTCAGGAAAAAAGGCATACGCCCTTTTTGGCCAACCAAGCAATCCTGCAACTGAAATCCACACTACAATGAAGTGTCACTTCCCACCGCTCAAAAGGGCCTTCCGAAAAAAGTGTAAAATCCAGACAAGCAGGACAGACCAGGGAGAACAGGCAGCCTTGTTATGCTGATGGGCGGGATGTAAATTGCCAACAGCCACTCTGGAGAAGTGGATGGTGTTTCCTGGAACAAACAAAAAATCCAAGCTAGAGAGCCTAGGGCACTTCCACTTATGGTGCTATAGAATCGGAAAATTTAAATGAAAAAGACACAGCCACACCAAAACTTGGGGCTGCTCTGTTTACGGGAATCTTGACTATGGTACAACTTCAATAGCCCAGAAAGAGAAAAATGGATATAGAAGTTGTGGTACATACCTACAATGGAATATCACTGAACAATGAAATCAATTGCATCAGGACAGTAGCAGCATAATGAGTGGATTTACGTACGATGATTCTAAGTGAAATAAGTCACACAGAAAAAGAACCATCATAAGATATCACTAATTCCAGGAATGTAAACACGGCTACAAATGAACTGTACTACAAAGCAAATCAGAGTCTCACATTTACAAAAGAAACTCATGCTTGTTTAAGGAGAAAGGAGAATGGGGAGGCTGCATAAAACCAGAGGTTGACCTTAGTCCAGAAACCATTCCATAAGCCAAATATATATTAGATAAGACCTACTCCTTGCTCAACCAAATGGATTCAACACCCCATATTCAAAACCTAGGAATATACCTATGAAGAAAATTAAAACCCATACATTTATAGGTCTCCATAAGAAAATCATTTGTGTACAGCAGCATACACACAGCACTGTAAATAAGCTAAATCCTCTTATAAAAATAAATTTGAAAAAGAAAACACAAGGGCTGTGAAATAGTGAGAAATTCTTAAATAAGTCCTTCAGAGCTTTTGAGGAATCTTGGATTTACCACCTCTACATCCACAGCTGTGGGAGAGATAAGGCTGGACAATGGGGCTGATAGTATTGGTGAGGGAATGCAGACCCTTTTAGGTAATGGTGCATGGTTCCCATTCCAAGGGTCCCAAATCTCCACGTTTAAGGGATTTATCCTTCAGCTAAAATATGCATGGAAAACCCAGAATATGGTCCACGAAGTGATCAGGCAAAAATTCTAAAACTCATCGCCATTTTCACCCCCTGGTACTCGAGTTCGCCGTTCCAGATGCGATATTAACATTCTCCCCACTTGGAGAGTCAGTGCCTTTGACCTCTTGTTTGGCGCAGTTTGCAATTTCTGTGGAAGATGAACAGGAATAAGGAGAACGAATGAGCAGCTAACTTGATGTGTTTGGACGGGCACATTGAACACTGATTTCCCTACAGGAAGAAGAATTCACCAAAGGCTCAGCGTGCCATGCCAGAACGAGATTAGGGACTGAAGCAATTCTTCGGGTTTGCAGTCAGCTCACAAGAAAGCGAGATGAGAAAAGGAGATTTTTGGCACTGTAACTCACAATCCTGCAGAGTTCCAAATGACCCCTATCATCCAAAAATTTATTGAAGGAAGGCTGTGAAGAGGACTTGAACGTGACGCAGAATTGCAGAAAACAGATATCAGGGGGTAGATAAGAACTGCTCTGAAAGCGTAGGAAAAGAGGCAGCAGTTCGACAGTGATGCACTTGGCCAAAAAGGGCGTATGCGTTTTTTCCTGTATATATTCAGGAAAAAACGCATACGCCCTTTTTGGCCAACCAAGCAAGCCTGCAATGGAAATCCGCACTACAAGGAATCTCACTTCGCACCGATACAAAGCGTCGTCCGAAAAAATTGTAAAATCCAGAGAGGCAGGACAGGCAATGGAGAACCGGCAGACTTGTTATGCTGATGGACCGGATGTAAATTACCAACAGCCACTCTGGAGAAGTGGATGGTGCTTCCTGGAAGAAAGAAAAAACGAAGCTAGATAGCCTAGGGCACTTCAAATAATGGTGCTATAGATTCGGAAAATTTAAATGAAAAAGACACAGCCACACCAAAGTTTGGGGCTGCTCTGTGTACGGGATCCTTGACTATGGTACAACTTTAATAGCCCAGAGAGAGAAAAAATGGATATAGAAGTTGTGGTGCATCCCTACAATGGGATATCACTCAACAATGAAATCAATGGCAACAGACCAGTAGCAGCATAATGAGTGGACTTAGTTATGATGATTCTAAGTGAAATAAGTCACACAGAAAAAGGAACATCATAAGATATCACTAATACCGGGAATGTAAACACGGCTACGTGTGAACTGCATTACAAAACACAACAGATTCTCACATTTACAAAAGAAACTTATGCATGCTTAAGGGGAAAGGAGAGTGGGGAAGCTGCATAAAACCAGAGGTTGACATTAGGACAGATACCATTCCATAAGCCATATATATATTAGACAAGACCTACACATTGCTAAACCAAATGAACTCAACAACCCGTATTCAAAACCTAGGAATATACCTCACTATGAAGAAAATTAAAACCCATACATTTATAGATCTCCATAAGAAAATCATTTGTTTACAGCAACATACACACAGCAGTGTAAATAAGTTAAATCCCCTTATAAAAATAAATTTGAAAAAGAAAACACAAGGAATGTCAAATAGAGAGAAATTCTTAAATAAGTCCTTCAGGGCTTTTGAGGAATCTTGGATTTACCACCTCTACATCCACAGCTGTGGGAGAGATAAGGCTGGACACTTGGGGCTGATACTATTGTTGAGAGAATGCAGACTTTTTGAGGTAATGGTGCATGGTTCCCATTGCACGGGTCCCAAATCTCCACGTTTAATGGATTTATCCCTCAGCTAAAATATGCATGGAAAACCTAGAATATGGTCCACGAAGTGTCCAGGCAAAATTTTAAAACTCATCGCCATTTTAGCCCCCTGGTACTCGAGTTCGCCGTTCCAGATGCAATATTAACGTTCTCCCCACTTGGAGAGTCAGTGCCTTTGACCTCTTGTTTGGCACAGTTTGCAATTTCCGTGGAAGATGAACAGGAATAAGGAGAACGAATGAGCGGCTAACTCGATGTTTTTGGACGGGCACATTGAACTCTAATTTCCCTACAGGAAGAAGAATTCACCAAAGGCTCAGCATGCCATGCTGGAACAAGATTAGGGCCTGAAGCAATTCTTCGGGTTTTCGTTCAGATCACAAGAAAGCGAGTTGAGAAAAGAAGATTTTGGGCACTGTAACTCACAATCCTGCAGAGTTCCAAATAACCCTTTTCATCCAAAAATTTATTGAAGGAAGGCTGTGAAGAGGACTTGAACGCGACGCAGAATTGCAGAAAACAGATATCAGGGGGTAGATAGGAACTGTTCTGAAAGCGTAGGAAAAGAGGCAGCAGTTCGACAGTGATGCACTTGGCCAAAAAGGGCGTATGCGTTTTTCCCTGAATATATTCAGGAAAAAACGCATACGCCCTTTTTGGCCAACCAAGCAAGCCTGCAATGGAAATCCGCACTACAAGGAAGTCTCACTTCCCATCGATCCAATGGGCCGTCCGAAAAATTTGTAAAATCCAGAGAGGCAGGACAGGCAATGGAGAACTGGCAGCCTTGTTATGCTGATGGAACGGATGTAAATTACCAACAGCCACTCTGGAGAAGTGGATGGTGCTTCCTGGAACAAAGAAAAAACAAGCTAGATAACCTAGGGCACTTCCCATAATGGTGCTATAGATTCGGAAAATTTAAATGAAAAAGACACAGCCACACCAAAGTTTGGGGCTGCTCTGTGTACGGGATCTTTGACTATGGTACAACTTTAATAGCCCAGAGAGAGAAAAAATGGATATAGAAGTTGTGGTGCATCCCTACAATGGGATATCACTCAACAATGAAATCAATGGCAACAGACCAGTAGCAGCATAATGAGTGGATTTAGTTATGATGATTCTAAGTGAAATAAGTCACACAGAAAAAGAAACATCATAAGATATCACTAATACCGGGAATGTAAACACGGCTACGTGTGAACTGCATTACAAAACACAACAGATTCTCACATTTACAAAAGAAACTTATGCATGCTTAAGGGGAAAGGAGAGTGGTGAGGCTGCATAAAACCAGAGGTTGACATTAGGACAGATACCATTCCATAAGCCAAATATATATTAGACAAGACCTACACATTGCTCAACCAAATGAACTCAACACCCCGTATTCAAAACCTAGGAATATACCTCACTATGAAGAAAATTAAAAACCATACATTTATAGGTCTCCATAAGAAAATCATTTGTGTACAGCAACATACACACAGCAGTGTAAATAAGCTAAATCCCCTTATAAAAATAAATTTGAAAAAGAAAACACAAGGAATGTCAAATAGAGAGAAATTCTTAAATAAGTCCTTCAGGGCTTGTGAGGAATCTTGCATTTACCACCTCTACATCCACAGCTGTGGGAGAGATAAGGCTGGACACTTGGGGCTGATACTATTGGTGAGGGAATGCAGACTCTTTGAGGTAATGGTGTTTGGTTCCCATTGCACGGGTCTCAAATCTCCACGTTTAAGGGATTTATCCTTCAGCTAAAATATGCATGGAAAACCTAGAATATGGTCCACGATGTGTCCAGGCAAAATTTTAAAACTCATCGCCATTTTCGCTACCTGGTACTCGAGTTCGCCGTTCCAGGTGCGATATTAACATTCTCCGCACTTGGAGAGTCACTGCCTTTGACCTCTTGTTTGGCACAGTTTGCAATTTCTGTGGAAGATGAACAGGAATAAGGAGAACGAATGAGCGGCTAACTCGATGTGTTTGGACGGGCACATTGAACTCTTATTTCCCTACAGGAAGAAGAATTCACCAAAGGCTCAGCGTGCCATGCCGGAACGAGATTAGGGACTGAAGCAATTCTTCGGGTTTGCAGTCAGTTCACAAGAAAGCGAGTTGAGAAAAGGAGATTTTTGGCACTGTAACTCACAATCCTGCAGAGTTCCAAATGACCCCTATCATCCAAAAATTTATTGAAGGAAGGCTGTGAAGAGGACTTTAACGCGACGCAGAATTTTAGAAAACAGATATCAGGGGGTAGATAAGATTTGCTCTGAAAGCGTAGGAAAAGAGGCAGCAGTTCGACAGTGATGCACTTGGCCAAAAAGGGCGTATGCGTTTTTTCCTGAATATATTCAGGAAAAAAAGCATACGCCCTTTTTGGCCAACCAAGCAAGCCTGCAATGGAAATCCGCACTACAAGGAAGTATCACTTCCCACAGATCCAAAGGGCCGTCCGAAAAAATTGTAAAATCCAGAGAGGCAGGACAGGCCATGGAGAACCGGCAACCTTGTTATGCTGATGGGCGGGATGTAAATTGCCAACAGCCACTCTGGAGAAGTGGATGGTGTTTCCTCGAACAAAGAAAAAAACAAGCTAGAGAGCCTAGGGCACTTCCACTTATGGTGCTATAGATTCGGAAAATTTAAATGAAAAAGACACAGCCACACCAAAGTTTGGGGCTGCTCTGTGTACGGGAACATTGACTATGGTACAACTTTAATAGCCCAGAAAGAGAAAAATGGATATAGAAGTTGTGGTACATCCCTACAATGGAATATCACTCAACAATGAAATCAAGGGCAACAGACCAGTAGCAGCATAATGAGACGATTTAGTTATGATGATTCTAAGTGAAATAAGTCACACAGAAAAAGAAACATCATAAGATATCACTAATACCGGGAATGTAAACACGGCTACGTGTGAACTGCATTACAAAACACAACAGAGTCTCACATTTACAAAAGAAACTTATGCTTGCTTAAGGGGAAAGGAGAGTGGGGAGGCTGAATAAAACCAGAAGTTGACATTAGGACAGATACCATTCCATAAGCCAAATATATATTAGAAAAGACGTACTCATTGCTCAACCAAATGGACTCAACACCCCATATTCAAAACCTAAGAATATACCTGACTATGAAGAAAATTAAAACCCATATATTTATACGTCTCCATAAGAAAATCATTTGTGTACAGCAGCATACACACAGCAGTGTCAATAAGCTAAATCCCCTTATAAAAATAAATTTGAATAAGAAAACACAAGGACTGTCAAATAGAGAAAAAATTCTTAAATCAGTCCTTCAGGGCTTGTGAGGAATCTTGGATTTACCACCTCTACATCCACAGCTGTGGGAGAGATAAGGCTGGACACTTGGGGCTGATACTATTGGTGAGGGAATGCAGACACTTTGAGGTAATGGTGCATGGTTCCCATTGCACGGGTCCCAAATCTCCACGTTTAAGGGATTTATCCTTCAGGTAAAATATGCATGGAAAACCCAGAATATGGTCCGCGAAGTTACCAGGCAAAATTTTAAAACTCATCGCCATTTTCGCCCCCTGGTACTCGAGTTCGCCGTTCCAGATGCGATATTAACATTCTCCCCACTTGGAGAGTCAGTGCCTTTGACCTCTTGTTTCTCACAGTTTGCAATTTCTGTGGAAGATGAACAGGAATAAGGAGAACGAATGAGCGGCTAACTCGATGTGTTTGGACGGGCACATTGAACTCTGATTTCCCTACAGGAAGAAGAATTCACCAAAGGCTCAGCGTGCCATGCCAGAAGGAGATTAGGGCCTCAAGAAATTCTTCGGGTTTGCGGTCAGCTCACAAGTAAGCGAGTTGAGAAAAGGAGATTTTTGGCACTGTAACTCACAATCCTGCAGAGTTCCAAATGACCCCTATCTTCCAAAAATTTATTGAAGGAAGGCTGTGAAGAGGACTTGAACGCGGCACAGAATTGCAGAAAAGAGATATCAGGTGGTAGATAATAATTGCTCTGAAAGCGTAGGAAAAGAGGCAGCAGTTCGACAGTGATGCACTTGGCCAAAAAGGGCGTATGCGTTTTTTCCTGAATATATTCAGGAAAAAACGCATACGCCCTTTTTGGCCAACCAAGCAAGCCTGCAATGGAAATCCGCACTACAAGGAAGTCTCAATTCCCACCGATCAAAAGGGCCGTCCGAAAAACGTGTAAAATCCAGAGAGGCAGGACAGGCCACGGAGAACAGCCAGCCTGGTTATGCTGATGGGCGGGATGTAAATTGCCAACAGCCACTCTGGAGAAGTGGATGGTGTTTCCTGGAACAAAGAAAAAACCAAGCTAGAGAGCCTAGGGCTCTTCCACTTATGGTGCTGTAGATTCGGAAAATTTAAATAAAAAAGACACAGCCACACAAAAGTTTAGGGCTGCTCTGTGTATGGGAACCTTGACTATGGTACAACTTCAATAGCCCAGAAAGAGAAAAATGGATATAGAAGTTGTGGTACATCCCTACAATGGAATATCACTCAACAATGAAATCTCACTCAACAATGAAATCAATGGCAACAGACCAGTAGCAGCATAATGAGTGGATATAGTTACGATGATTCTAAGTGAAATAAGTCACACAGAAAAAGAAACATCATAAGATATCACTAACACCGGGAACATAAACACGACTACGCATGAACTGCATTTCAAAACACAACAGAGTCTCACATTTACAAAAGAAACTTATGCTTGCTTAAGGGGAAAGGAGAGTGGGGAGGCTGCATAAAACCAGAGGTTGACATTATGACAGATACCATTCCATAAGCCAAATATATATTAGAAAAGACCTACTCCTCGCTCAGCAAAATGGACTAAACACCCCGTATTCAAAACCTAGGAATATACCTGATTATGAAGAAATTTAAAACCCATACATTTATAGGTCTTCATAAGAAAATCATTTGTGTACAGCAGCAAACACACAGCAGTGTAAATAAGCTAAATCCCCTTATAAAAATAAATTTGAAAAATCAAACACAAGGACTGTCAAATAGAGAGAAATTCTTAAATAAGTCCTTGAGGGCTTGTGAGGAATCTTGGATTTACCACCTCTACATCCACAGCTGGGGCAGAGATAAGGCTGGACACTTGGGGCTGATACTATTGGTGAGGGAATGCAGACCCTTTGATGTAATGGTGCCTGTTTCCCATTCCACGGGTCCCAAATTTCCAGGTTTAAGGGAATTATCCTTCAGGTAAAATATGCATGGAAAACCCAGAATATGGTCCACGAAGTGATCAGGCAAAATTTCTAAAACTCATCGCCATTTTCGCCCTCTGGTACTCGAGTTCGCCGTTCCAGATGCGATATTAACATTGTTCCCACTTGGAGAGTCAGTGCCTTTGACCTCTTGTTTGGGACAGTTTGCAATTTCTGTGGAAGATGAGCAGGAATAAGGAGAACCAATGAGCGGCTAACTCGATGTGTTTGGACGGGCACACTGAACGATGATTTCCCTACAGGAAGAAGAATTCACCAAAGGCTCAGCGTGCCATGCCTGAACGAGATTAGGGCCTGAAGCAATTCTTTGGGTTTGCGGTCAGCTGACAAGAAAGCGAGTTGAGAAAAGGAGATTTTTGGCACTGTAACTCACAATCCTGCAGAGTTCCAAATGACCACTATCATCCAAAAATTTACTGAAGGAAGGCTGTGAAGAGGACTTGAATGAGACGCAGAATTGCAGAAAACAGTTATCAGGGGGTAGATAAGAATTGCTCCGAAAGTGTAGGAAAAGAGGCAGCAGTTCGACCGTGATGCACTTGGCCAAAAAGGGTGTATGCTTTTTTTCCTGAATATATTCAGGAACAAACGCATACGCCCTTTTTGGCCAACCGAGCAAGCCTGCAATGGAAATCCGCACTACAAGGAATTCTCACTTCCCACCGATCCAAAGGGCAGTCCGAAAAAAGTGTAAAATCCAGAGAGGCAGGACAGGTCATGGAGAACCTGCAGCCTTGTTACGCTGATGGGTGGGATGTAAATTGCCAACAGCCACTCTGGAGAAGTGGATGGTGTTTCCTGGAACAAAGAAAAAAACAAGCTAGAGAGCCTAGGGCACTTCCACTTATGGTGCTATAGATTCGGAAAATTTAAATGAAAAAGACACAGCCACACCAAAGATTGGGGCTGCTCTGTGTACAGGATCCTTGACTATGGTACAACATTAATAGGCCAGAAAGAGAAAAATGTCTATAGAAGTTGTGGTATATCCCTACAATGGAATATCACTCAACAATGAAATCAATGGCAACAGACCAGTAGCAGCATAATGAGTGGATTTAGTTATGATGATTCTAAGTGAAATAAGTCACACAGAAAAAGAAACATCATAAGATATCACTAATACCGGGAATGTAAACACGGCTACGTGTGAACCTCATTACAAAACACAACCGATTCTCACATTTACAAAAGAAACTTATGCTTGCTTAAGGGGAAAGGAGAGTGGGGAGGCTGCATAAAACCAGAGGTTGACATTAGGACAGATACCATTCCGTAAGCTAAATATATATTAGACAAGACCTACTCATTGCTTAACCAAATGGACTCAACACCCCGTATTCAAAACCTAGGAGTATACCTGACTATGAAGAAAATTAAAACCCATACATTTATAGGTCTCCATAAGAAAATCATTTGTGTACAGCAGGATACACACAGCAGTGTAAATAAGCTAAATCCCCTTATAAAAATAAATTTGAAAAAGAAAACACAAGGGCTGTCAAATAGAGAGAAATTCTTAAATAAGTCCTTCAGGGCTTGTGAGGAATCTTGGATTTACCATCTCTACATCCACAGCTGGGGAGAGATAAGGCTAGACACTTGGGGCTGATTCTATTGGTGAGGGAATGCAGACCCTTTGAGGCAATGGTGCATGGTTCCCATTGCACGGGTCCCAAATCTCCACGTTTAAGGTATTTATCTTTCAGCTAAAATATGCATGGAAAAACCAGAATATGGTCCACAAAGTGATCAGGCAAAATTTTAAAACTCATCGCCATTTTCGCACCCTGATACTCGAGTTTGCCGTTCCAGATGCGATATTAACATTCTCCCCACTTGGAGAGTCAGTGCCTTTGACCTCTTGTTTGGCACAGTTCGGAGTTTCTGTGGAAGATGCACAGGAATAAGGAGAACGAATGAGCGGCTAACTCGATGTGTTTGGACGGGCACATTGAACTCTGATTTCCCTACAGGAAGAAGAATTCACCAAAGGCTCAGCGTGCCATGCCGCAACGAGATTAGTGCCTGAAACAATTCTTCGGGTTTGCGGTCAGCTCACAAGAAAGTGAGTTGAGAAAAGGAGATTTTTGGCACTGTAACTCACAATCCTGCAGAGTTCCAAATGACCCCTATCATCCAAAAATTTATTGGAGGAAGGCTGTGAAGTGGACTTGAACGCGACACAGAAGTGCAGAAAACAGCTATCAGGTGGTAGATAAGAATTACTCTGAAAACGTAGGAAAAGAGGCAGCAGTTCGACAGTGATGCACTTGGCCAAAAAGGGCGTATACATTTTTCCTGAATATATTCAGGAAAAAACGCATACGCCCTTTTTGTCCAACTAAGCAAGCCTGCAATGGAAATCCGCACAACAATGAAGTCTCACGTCCCTCCGATCAAAAGGGCCGTCCGACAAATGTGTAAAATCCAGAGAGGCAGGACAGGCCATGGAGAACCGGCAACCTTGTTATGCTGATGGGCGGGATGTAAAGTGCCAACAGCCACTCTGGAGAAGTGGATAGTGTTTCCTCGAACAAAGAAAAAACCAAGCTAGAGAGCCTAGGGCACTTCCACTTATGGTGCTATAGATTCGGAAAATTTCAATGAAAAAGACACAGCCACACCAAAGTTTGGGGCTGCTCTGTGTACGGGAACCTTGACTATGGTACAACTTCAATAGCCCAGAAAGAGAAAAATGGATATAGAAGTTGTGGTACAACCCTACAATAGAATATCACTCAACAATGAAATCAATGGCAACAGACCAGTAACAGCATAATGAGTAGATTTAGTTACGATGATTCTAAGTGAAATAAGTCACACAGAAAAAGAAACACCATAAGATATCACTAATACCGGGAATGTAAACACGGCTACGTGTGAACTGCATTACAAAACACAACAGAGTCTCACATTTACAAAAGAAACTTAGGATTGCTTAAGGGGAAAGGAGAGTGGGGAGGCTGCATAAAACCAGAGGTTGACATTAAGACAGATACCATTCCATAAGCCAAATATATATTAGAGAAGACCTACTCCTCGCTCAACCAAATGGACTCAACTCCCCGTATTCAAAACCTAGGAATATACCTGACTATGAAGAAAATTAAAACCCATATATTTATAGGCCTCCATAAGAAAATCATTTCTGTACAGCAGCATACACACAGCAGTGTAAATTAGGTAAATCCCCTTATAAAACTAAATTTGAAAAAGTAAACACAAGGACTGTCAAATAGAGAGAAATTCTTAATGAAGTCCTTCAGGGATTGTGAGGAATCTTGTATTTACGACCTCTACATCCACAGCTGGGGGAGAGATAATGCTGGACACTTGGGGCTGATACTATTGGTGAGGTAATGCAGACCCTTTGAGGTAATGGTGCATGGTTCCCATTCCACGGGTCCCAAATCTCCAAGATTAAGGGATTTATCCTTCAGCTAAAATATGCATGGAAAACCCAGAATACGGTCCACGAAGTGATCAGCCAAAATTTCTAAAACTCATCGCCATTTCCGCCACCTGGTACTCGAGTTCGCCGTTCCAGATGCGATATTAACATTCTCCCCACTTGGAGAGTCAGTGCCTTTGATCTCTTGTTTCGCACAGTTAGCAATTTCTGTGGAACATGAACAGGAATAAGGAGAACCAATGAGCGGCTAACTCGATGTGTTTGGACGGGCACATTGAACTCTGATTTCCCTACAGGAAGAATAATTCACTATAGGCTCAGCGTGCCATGCTGCAACGAGATTAGGGCCTGAAGCAATTCTTCCGGTTTGCGGTCAGCTCAGAAGAAAGTGAGTTGAGAAAAGGAGATTTTTGGCACTGTAACTCACAATCCTGCAGAGTTCCAAATGACCCCTATTATCCAAAAATTTATTGGAGGAAGGCTGTGAAGAGGACTTTAACGCGACACAGAATTGCAGAAAACAGATATCAGGTGGTAGATAAGAATTACTCTGAAAACGTAGAAAAAGAGGCAGCAGTTCGACAGTGATGCACTTGGTCAAAAAGGGCGTATGAGTTTTTTCCTGAATATATTCAGGAAAAAACGCATACGCCCTTTTTTGCCAACCAAGCAAGCCTGCAATGGAAATCCGCACTACAATGCAGTCTCACTTCCCACCGATCAAAAGGGCCGTCCGAAAAAAGTGTAAAATCCAGAGAGGCAGGACAGGCCATGGAGAACCGGCAGCCTTGTTATGCTGATGGGCGGTATGTAAATTTCCAACAGCCACTCTGGAGAAGTGGATGGTGTTTCCTGGAACAAAGAAAAAAACAAGCTAGAGAGCTTAGGGCACTTCTACTTATGGTGCTATAGATTCGGAAAATTTAAATGAAAAAGACACAGCCACACCAAAGTTTGGGGCTGCTCTGTGTACGGGAACCTTTATTATGGTACAACTTCAATAGCCCAGAAAGAGAAAAATGGATATAGAAATTGTGGTACATCCCTACAATGGAATATCACTCAACAATGAAATCAATGGCAACAGACCAGTAGCAGCATAATGAGTGGATTTAGTTATGATGATTCTAAGTGAAATAAGTCACACAGAAAAAGAAACATCATAAGATGTCACTAATACCGGGAATGTAAAGACGGCTACGTGTGAACTGCAGTACAAAACACAACAGATTCTCACATTTACAAAAGAAACTTATGCTTGCTTAAGGAGAAAGGAGAGTCGGGAGGCTGCATAAAACCAGAGGTTGACATTAGGACAGATACCATTCCATAAGCCAAATATATATTAGGCAAGACCTACTCATTGCTCAACCAAATGGACTCAACACCCCGTATTCAAAACCTAGGAATATACCTGACTATAAAGAAAATTAAAACCCATATATTTATAGGTCTCCATAAGAAAATCATTTGTGTACAGCAGCATACACACAGCAGTGTAAATAAGCCAAATCCCATATAAAAATAAATTTGAAAAAGAAAACACAAGGACTGTGAAATAGAGAGAAATTCTTAAATAAGTCCTACAGGGCTTGTGAGGAATCTTGGATTTACCACCTCTACTTCCACAGCTGTTGGAGAGATAAGGCTGGACACTTGGGGCTGATACTATTGGTGAGGGAATGCAGACCCTTTGAGGTAATGGTGCATGGTTCCCATTCCACGGGTCCCAAATCTCCACGTTTAAGGGATTTATCCTTCAGCTAACATATGCATGGAAATCCCAGAATATGGTCCACGAAGTGATCAGGCAAAATTTCTAAAGCTCATCGCCATTTTCGCCCCCTGGTACTCGAGTTCGCCGTTCCAGATGTGATATTAACATTCTCCCCACGTGGAGAGTCAGTGCCTTTGATCTCTTGTTTCGCACAGTTTGCAATTTCTGTGGAAGATGAACACGAATAAGGAGAACCAATGAGCGGCTAACTCGATGTTTTTGGACGGGCACATTGAACTCTGATTTCCCTACAGGAAGAAGAATTCACCAAAGGCTCAGCGTGCCATGCCGGAACGAGATTAGGGCCTGAAGCAATTCTTTGGGTTTGCGGTCAGCTCACAAGAAAGCGAGTTGAGAAAAGGAGATTTTTGGCACTGTAACTCACAATCCTGAAGAGTTACAAATGACCCCTATTATCCAAAAATTTATTGAAGGAAGGCTGTGAAGAGGAGTTGAACGTGAGGCAGAATTGCAGAAAACAGATATCAGGGGGTAGATAAGAATTGCTCTGAAAGCGTAGGAACAGAGGCAGCAGTTCGACAGTGATGCACATGGCGAAAAAGGGCGTATGCGTTTTTTCCTGAATGAATTCAGGAAAAAAAGCATACGCACTTTTTGGCCAACCAAGCAAGCCTGCAATGGAAATCCGCACTACAAGGAAGTCTCACTTCCCACTGATAAAAAGGGCCCTCCGAAAAAAGTGTAAAATCCAGAGAGGTAGGACAAGCCATGGAGAACAGCCAGCCTTGTTATGCTGATGGGCCGGATGTAAATTGCCATCAGCCACTCTGGAGAAGTGGATGGTGTTTCCTGGAACAAAGAAAAAAACAAGCTAGAGAGCCTAGGGCACTTCCACTTATGGTGCTGTAGATTAGGAAAATTTAAATGAAAAAGACACAGCCACACCAAACTTTAGGGCTGCTCTGTGTATGGGAACCTTGACTATGGTACAACTTCAATAGCCCAGAAAGGGAAAAATGGATATAGAAGTTGTGGTACATCCCTACAATGGAATATCACTCAACAATGAAATCTCACTCAACAATGAAATCAATGGCAACAGACCAGTAGCAGCATAATGAGTGGATATAGTTACAATGATTCTAAGTGAAATAAGTCACACAGAAAAAGAAACATCATAAGATATCACTAATACCGGGAATGTAAACACGACTACGCATGAACTGCATTTCAAAACACAACAGAGTCTCACATTTACAAAAGAAACTTATGCTTGCTTAAGGATAAAGGAGAGTCGGGAGGCTGCATAAAACCAGAGGTCGACATTAGGACAGATACCATTCCATAAACCAAATATATATTAGACAAGACCTACTCTTGGCTCAACCAAATGGACTCAACACCCTGTAATCAAAACCTAGGAATATACCTGACTATGAAGAAAATTAAAACCCATACATTTATAGGTCTCCATAAGAAAATCATTTGTGTACAGCAGCATACACACAGCAGTGTAAACAAGCTAAATGCCCTTATATAAATAAATTTGGAAAAGAAAACACAAGAGCTGTGAAATAGAGAGAAATTCTTAAATAAGTCCTTCAGGGCTTGTGAGGATTCTTGGATTTACCACCTCTACATCCACAGCAGGGGGAGAGATAAGGCTGGACACTTGGGGCTGATACTATTGGTGAGGGAATGCAGACCTTTTGAGGTAATGGTGCATGGTTCCCATTCCACGGATCCCAAATCTCCACGTTTAAGGGATTTATCCTTCAGCTAAAATATGCATGGAAAACCCAGAATATGGTCCACGATGTGATCAGGCAAAATTTCTAAAACTCATCGCCATTTTCGCCCCCTGGTACTCCAGTTCGCCGTTCCAGATGCGATATTAAAATTCTCCCCACTTGGAGAGTCAGTGCCTTTGATCTCTTGTTTCGCACAGTTTGCAATTTCTGTGGAAGTTGAACAGGAATAAGGAGAACCAATGAGCGGCTAACTCGATGTGTTTGGACGGGCACTTTGCACTCTGATTTCCCTACAGGAAGAAGAATTCACCAAAGGCTCAGCGTGCCATGCCGGAAGGAGATTCGGGCCTGAAGCAATTCTTCGAGTTTGCGGCCAGCTCACAAGAAAGCGAGTTGAGAAAAGGAGAATTTTGGCACTGTAACTCACAATCCTGCAGAGTTCCAAATGACCCCTATCTTCCAAAAATTTATTGAAGGAAGGCTGTGAAGAGGACTTTAACGCGACACAGAATTGCAGAAAACAGATATCAGGTGGTAGATAAGAATTGCTCTGAAAGCGTAGGAAAAGAGGCAGCAGTTCGACAGTGATGCACTTGGCCAAAAAGGGCGTATGCGTTTTTTCCTGAATATATTCAGGAAAACACGCATACGCCCTTTTTGGCCAACCAAGCAAGCCTGCAATGGAAATCCCCACTACAAGGAAGTCTCACTTCCCACAGATCCCAAGGGCCGTCCGAAAAAATTGTAAAATCCAGAGAGGCAGGACAGGCCATGGAGAACCGGCAGCCTTGTTATGCTGATGGGCGGGATGTAAATTGCCAACAGCCACTCTGGAGAAGTGGATGGTGTTTCCTGGAACAAAGAAAAAAACAAGCTAGAGAGCCTAGGGCACTTCCACTTATGCTGCTGTAGATTCGGAAAATTTAAATGAAAAAGACACAGCCACACCAAACTTTAGGGCTGCTCTGTGTATGGGAACCTTGACTATGGTACAACTTCAATAGCCCAGAAAGAGAAAAATGGATATAGAAGTTGTGGTACATCCCTATAATGGAATATCAGTCAACAATGAAATCTCACTCAACAATGAAATCAATGGCAACAGACCAGTAGCAGCATAATGAGTGTATATAGTTACAATGATTCTAAGTGAAATAGTCACAGAGAAAAAGAAACATCATAAGATATCACTAATACCGGGAATGTAAACACGACTACGCATGAACTGCATTTCAAAACACAACAGAGTCTCACATTTACAAAAGAAACTTATGCTTGCTTAAGGGTAAAGGAGAGTGGGGAGGCTGCATATAACCAGAGGTCGACATTAGGACAGATACCATTCCATGAAACAAATATATATTAGACAAGACCTACTCCTCCCTCAACCAAATGGACTCAACACCCCGTGTTCAAAACCTAGGAATATACCTGACTATGAAGAAAATTAAAACCCATACATTTATAGGTCTCCATAAGAAAATCATTTGTGTACAGCAGCATACACACAGCAGTGTAAATAAGCTAAATTCCCTTATAAAAATAAATTTGGAAAAGAAAACACAAGGACTGTGAAATAGAGAGAAATTCTTAAATAAGTCCTTGAGGGCTTGTGAGGATTCTTGGATTTACCACCTCTACATCCACAGCTGTGGGAGAGATAAGGCTGGACACTTGGGGCTGATACTATTGGTGAGGGAATGCAGACCCTTTGAGGTAATGGTGCATGGTTCCCATTCCACGGATCCCAAATCTCCACGTTTAAGGGATTTATCCTTCAGCTAAAATATGCATGGAAAACCCAGAATATGGTCCACGAAGTGATCAGGCAAAATTTCTAAAACTCATCACCATTTTCGCCCCCTGGTACTCGAGTTCGCCGTTCCAGATGCGATATTAACATTCTCCCCACTTGGAGAGTCAATGCCTTTGATCTCTTGGTTCGCACAGTTTGCAATTTCTGTAGAAGATGAACAGGAATAAGGAGGACCAGTGAGCGGCTAACTCGATGTGTTTGGACGGGCACATTGAACTCTGGTTTCCCTACAGGAAGAAGAATTCACCAAAGGCTCAGCGTGCCATGCCGGAAGGAGATTAGGGCCTGAAACAATTATTCGGGTTTGCGGTCAGCTCACAAGAAAGCGAGTTGAGAAAAGGAGATTTTTGGCACTGTAACTCACAATCCTGCAGAGTTCCAAATGACCCCTATCATCCAAAAATTTATTGAAGGAAGGCTGTGAAGAGGACTTGAACGCGGCACAGAATTGCAGAAAACAGATATCAGGTGGTAGATAAGAATTGCTCTGAAAGCGTAGGAAAAGAGGCAGCAGTTCGACAGTGATGCACTTGGCCAAAAAGGGCGTATGCGTTTTTTCCTGAATATATTCAGGAAAAAACGCATACGCCCTTTTTGGCCAACCGAGCAAGCCTGCAATGGAAATCCGCACTACAAGGAAGTCTCACTTCCCACCGATCAAAAGGGCCGTCCGTAAAAAGTGTAAAATCCAGAGAGGAAGGACAGGCCACGGAGAACCGGCAGCCTTGTTATGCTGATGGGCGGGATGTAAATTGCCAACAGCCACTCTGGAGAAGTGGATGGTGTTTCCTGGAACAAAGAAAAAACCAAGCTAGAGAGCCTAGGGCACTTCCACTTATGGTGCTATAGATTCGGGAAATTTAAATGAAAAAGACACAGCCACACCAAAGTTTGGGGCTGCTCTGTGTACGGGAACCTTGATTATGGTACAACTTCAATAACCCAGAAAGAGAAAAATGGATATAGAAGTTGTGGTACATCCCTACAATGGAATATCACTCAACAATGAAATCTCACTCAACAATGAAATCAATGGCAACAGACCAGTAGCAGCATAATGAGTGGATATAGTTACGATGATTCTAAGTGAAATAGTCACACAGAAAAAGAAACATCATAAGATATCACTAATACCGGGAATGTAAACACGACTACGCATGAACTGCATTTCAAAACACAACAGAGTCTCACATTTACAAAAGAAACTTATGCTTGCTTAAGGGGAAAGGAGAGTGGGGAGGCTGCATAAAACCAGAGGTTGACATTAGGACAGATACCATTCCATAAGCCAAATATATATTAGACAAGACCTACTCCTCGCTCAACCAAATGGACTCAACACCCCGTATTCAAAACCTAGGAATATACCTGACTATGAAGAAAATTAAAACCCATACATTTATAGGTCTCCATAAGAAAATCATTTGTGTACAGCAGCATACACACAGCAGTGTAAATAAGCTAAATCCCCTTATAAAAATAAATTTGGAAAAGAAAACACAAGGACTGTGAAATAGAGAGAAATTCTTAAATAAGTCCTTGAGGGCTTGTGAGGATTCTTGGATTTACCACCTCTACATCCACAGCTGTGGGAGAGATAAGGCTGGACACTTGGGGCTGATACTATTGGTGAGGGAATGCAGACCCTTTGAGGTAATGGTGCATGGTTCCCATTCCACGGATCCCAAATCTCCACGTTTAAGGGATTTATCCTTCAGCTAAAATATGCATGGAAAACCCAGAATATGGTCCACGAAGTGATCAGGCAAAATTTCTAAAACTCATCACCATTTTCGCCCCCTGGTACTCGAGTTCGCCGTTCCAGATGCGATATTAACATTCTCCCCACTTGGAGAGTCAATGCCTTTGATCTCTTGGTTCGCACAGTTTGCAATTTCTGTAGAAGATGAACAGGAATAAGGAGGACCAATGAGCGGCTAACTCGATGTGTTTGGATGGGCACATTGAACTCTGATTTCCCTACAGGAAGAAGAATTCACCAAAGGCTCAGCGTGCCATGCCGGAAGGAGATTAGGGCCTGAAGCAATTATTCGGGTTTGCGGTCAGCTCACAAGAAAGCGAGTTGAGAAAAGGAGATTTTTGGCACTGTAACTCACAATCCTGCAGAGTTCCAAATGACCCCTATCATCCAAAAATTTATTGAAGGAAGGCTGTGAAGAGGACTTGAACGCGGCACAGAATTGCAGAAAACAGATATCAGGTGGTAGATAAGAATTGCTCTGAAAGCGTAGGAAAAGAGGCAGCAGTTCGACAGTGATGCACTTGGCCAAAAAGGGCGTATGCGTTTTTTCCTGAATATATTCAGGAAAAAACGCATACGCCCTTTTTGGCCAACCGAGCAAGCCTGCAATGGAAATCCGCACTACAAAGAAGTCTCACTTCCCACCGATCAAAAGGGCCGTCCGTAAAAAGTGTAAAATCCAGAGAGGAAGGACAGGCCACGGAGAACCGGCAGCCTTGTTATGCTGATGGGCGGGATGTAAATTGCCAACAGCCACTCTGGAGAAGTGGATGGTGTTTCCTGGAACAAAGAAAAAACCAAGCTAGAGAGCCTAGGGCACTTCCACTTATGGTGCTATAGATTCGGGAAATTTAAATGAAAAAGACACAGCCACACCAAAGTTTGGGGCAGCTCTGTGTACGGGAACCTTGACTATGGTACAACTTCAATAACCCAGAAAGAGAAAAATGGATATAGAAGTTGTGGTACATCCCTACAATGGAATATCACTCAACAATGAAATCTCACTCAACAATGAAATCAATGGCAACAGACCAGTAGCAGCATAATGAGTGGATATAGTTACGATGATTCTAAGTGAAATAGTCACACAGAAAAAGAAACATCATAAGATATCACTAATACCGGGAATGTAAACACGACTACGCATGAACTGCATTTCAAAACACAACAGAGTCTCACATTTACAAAAGAAACTTATGCTTGCTTAAGGGGAAAGGAGAGTGGGGAGGCTGCATAAAACCAGAGGTTGACATTAGGACAGATACCATTCCATAAGCCAAATATATATTAGACAAGACCTACTCCTCGCTCAACCAAATGGACTCAACACCCCGTATTCAAAACCTAGGAATATACCTGACTATGAAGAAAATTAAAACCCATACATTTATAGGTCTCCATAAGAAAATCATTTGTGTACAGCAGCATACACACAGCAGTGTAAATAAGCTAAATCCCCTTATAAAAATCAATTTGGAAAAGAAAACACCAGGACTGTGAAATAGAGAGGAATTCTTAAATACGTCCTTCAGGGCTTGTGAGGAATCTTGGAATTACCACCTCTACATCCACAGCTGGGGGAGAGATAAGGCTGGACACTTGGGGTTGATACTATTGGTGAGGGAATGCAGACCCTTTGAGGTAATGGTGCATGGTTCCCATTCCACGGGTCCGAAATCTCCACGTTTAAGGGATTTATCCTTCAGCTAAAATATGCATGGAAAACCCAGAATATGGTCCACGAAGTGATCAGGCAAAATTTCTAAAACTCATCGCCATTTTCGCCCCCTGGTACTCGAGTTCGCCGTTCCACATGCTTTATTAACATTCTCCCCACTTGGAGAGTCAGTGCCTTTGACCTCTTGTGTCGCACAGTTTGCAATTTCTGTGGAAGATGAACAGGAATAAGGAGAACCAATGAGCGGTTAACTCGATGTGTTTGGACGGGCACATTGAACTCTGATTTCGCTACAGGAAGAAGAATTCACCAAAAGCTCAGTGTGCCATGCCAGAACGAGATTAGGGCCTGAAGCAATTCTTCGGGTTTGCGGTCAGCTAACAAGAAAGCGAGTTGAGAAAAGGAGATTTTTGGCACTGTAACTCACAATCCTGCAGAGTTCCAAATGACCCCTATCATCCAAAAATTTATTGAAGGAAGGCTGTGAAGAGGACTTGCACGCGACGCAGAATTGCAGAAAACAGATATCAGGTGGTAGATAAGAATTGCTCTGAAAGCGAAGGAAAAGAGGCAGCAGTTCGACAGTGATGCACTTGGCCAAAAACGGCGTATGCCTTTTTTCCTGAATATATTCAGGAAAAAACGCATACGCCCTTTTTAGCCAACCAAGCAAGCCTGCAATGAAAATCCGCACTACAAGGAAGTCTCACTTCCCACCGATCAAAAGGGCCGTCCGAAAAAAGTGTAAAATCCAGAGAGGCAGGACAGGCCACGGCGAACTGGCAGCCTTGTTTTCCTGATGGGCGGGATGTAAATTGCCAACAGCCACTCTGGAGAAGTGGATGGTGTTTCCTGGAACAAAGAAAAAACCAAGCTAGAGAGCCTAGGGCACTTCCACTTATGGTGCTATAGATTCGGAAAATTTAAATGAAAAAGACAGAGCCACACCAAATTTTGGGGCTGCTCTGTGTACAGGAACCTTGACTATGGTACGACTTGAATAGCCCAGAAAGAGAAAAATGGATATAGAAGTTGTGGTACATCCCTACAATGGAATATCACTCAACAATGAAATCTCACTCAACAATGAAATCAATGGCAACAGACCAGTAGCAGCATAATGAGTGGATGTAGTTACGATGATTCTAAGTGAAATAAGTCACACAAAAAAAGAAACATTGTAAGATATCACTAATACCAGGAATGTAAACACGACTACGCATGAACTGCATTTCAAAACACAACAGAGTCTCACATTTACAAAAGAAACTTACGCTTGCTTAAGGGGAAAGGTGAGTGGGGAGGCTGCATAAAACCAGAGTTTGACATTAGGACAGATACCATTCCATAAGCCCAATGTATATTAAACAAGACCTACTCCTCGCTCAACCAAATGGACTCAACACACCGTATTCAAAACCTAAGAATATACCTGACTATGAAGAAAATTAAAACCCATACATTTATAGGTCTCCATAAGAAAATCATTTGTGTACAGCAGCATACACACAGCAGTGTAAATAAGCTAAATCCCCTTATAAAAATAAATTTGGAAAAAAAAAACACAGGACTGTGAAATAGAGAGAAATTCTTAAATAAGTCCTTCAGGGCTTGTGAGGAATCTTGGATTAACCACCTCTACATCCACAGCTGGGGGAGAGATAAGGCTGGACACTTGGGGCTGATACTATTGGTGTGGGAATGCAGACCCTTTGAGGTAATGGTGCAGGTTTCCCATTCCACGGATCCCAAATCTCCACGTTTAAGGGATTTATCCTTCAGCTATAATATGCATGGAAAACCCAGAATATGGTCCACGAAGTGATCAGGCAAACTTTCTAAAACTCATCACCATTTTCGCCCCCTGGTACTCGAGTTCGCCGTTCCAGATGCGATATTAACATTCTCCCCACTTGGAGAGTCAATGCCTTTGATCTCTTGGTTCGCACAGTTTGCAATTTCTGTAGAAGATGAACAGGAATAAGGAGGACCAATGAGCGGCTAACTCGATGTGTTTGGATGGGCACATTGAACTCTGATTTCCCTACAGGAAGAAGAATTCACCAAAGGCTCAGCGTGCCATGCCGGAAGGAGATTAGGGCCTGAAGCAATTATTCGGGTTTGCGGTCAGCTCACAAGAAAGCGAGTTGAGAAAAGGAGATTTTTGGCACTGTAACTCACAATCCTGCAGAGTTCCAAATGACCCCTATCATCCAAAAATTTATTGAAGGAAGGCTGTGAAGAGGACTTGAACGCGGCACAGAATTGCAGAAAACAGATATCAGGTGGTAGATAAGAATTGCTCTGAAAGCGTAGGAAGAGAGGCAGCAGTTCGACAGTGATGCACTTGGCCAAAAAGGGCGTATGCGTTTTTTCCTGAATATATTCAGGAAAAAACGCATACGCCCTTTTTGGCCAACCGAGCAAGCCTGCAATGGAAATCCGCACTACAAAGAAGTCTCACTTCCCACCGATCAAAAGGGCCGTCCGTAAAAAGTGTAAAATCCAGAGAGGAAGGACAGGCCACGGAGAACCGGCAGCCTTGTTATGCTGATGGGCGGGATGTAAATTGCCAACAGCCACTCTGGAGAAATGGATGGTGTTTCCTGGAACAAAGAAAAAACCAAGCTAGAGAGCCTAGGGCACTTCCACTTATGGTGCTATAGATTCGGGAAATTTAAATGAAAAAGACACAGCCACACCAAAGTTTGGGGCTGCTCTGTGTACGGGAACCTTGACTATGGTACAACTTCAATAACCCAGAAAGAGAAAAATGGATATAGAAGTTGTGGTACATCCCTACAATGGAATTTCACTCAACAATGAAATCTCACTCAACAATGAAATCAATGACAACAGACCAGTAGCAGCATAATGAGTGGATATAGTTACGATGATTCTAAGTGAAATAGTCACACAGAAAAAGAAACATCATAAGATATCACTAATACCGGGAATGTAAACACGACTACGCATGAACTGCATTTCAAAACACAACAGAGTCTCACATTTACAAAAGAAACTTATGCTTGCTTAAGGGGAAAGGAGAGTGGGGAGGCTGCATAAAACCAGAGGTTGACATTAGGACAGATACCATTCCATGAAACAAATATATATTAGACAAGACCTACTCCTCGCTCAACCAAATGGACTCAACACCCCGTATTCAAAACCTAGGAATATACCTGACTATGAAGAAAATTAAAACCCATACATTTATAGGTCTCCATAAGAAAATCATTTGTGTACAGCAGCATACACACAGCAGTGTAAATAAGCTAAATCCCCTTATAAAAATCAATTTGGAAAAGAAAACACCAGGACTGTGAAATAGAGAGGAATTCTTAAATACGTCCTTCAGGGCTTGTGAGGAATCTTGGAATTACCACCTCTACATCCACAGCTGGGGGAGAGATAAGGCTGGACACTTGGGGTTGATACTATTGGTGAGGGAATGCAGACCCTTTGAGGTAATGGTGCATGGTTCCCATTCCACGGGTCCGAAATCTCCACGTTTAAGGGATTTATCCTTCAGCTAAAATATGCATGGAAAACCCAGAATATGGTCCACGAAGTGATCAGGCAAAATTTCTAAAACTCATCGCCATTTTCGCCCCCTGGTACTCGAGTTCGCCGTTCCACATGCTTTATTAACATTCTCCCCACTTGGAGAGTCAGTGCCTTTGACCTCTTGTGTCGCACAGTTTGCAATTTCTGTGGAAGATGAACAGGAATAAGGAGAACCAATGAGCGGTTAACTCGATGTGTTTGGACAGGCACATTGAACTCTGATTTCCCTACAGGAAGAAGAATTCACCAAAAGCTCAGCGTGCCATGCCAGAACGAGATTAGGGCCTGAAGCAATTCTTCGGGTTTGCGGTCAGCTAACAAGAAAGCGAGTTGAGAAAAGGAGATTTTTGGCACTGTAACTCACAATCCTGCAGAGTTCCAAATGACCCCTATCATCCAAAAATTTATTGAAGGAAGGCTGTGAAGAGGACTTGAACGCGACGCAGAATTGCAGAAAACAGATATCAGGTGGTAGATAACAATTGCTCTGAAAGCATAGGAAAAGAGGCAGCAGTTCGACAGTGATGCCCTTGGCCAAAAATTGCGTATGCGTTTTTTCCTGAATATATTCAGGAAAAAACGCATATGCACTTTTTGGCCAACCAAGCAAGCCTGCAATGGAAATCCGCACTACAAGGAAGTCTCACTTCCCACCGATCAAAAGGGCCGTCCGATAAAGGTGTAAAATCCAGAGAGGGAGGACAGGCCATGGAGAACCGGCAGCCTTGTTATGCTGTTGGGTGGGATGTAAATTGCCAACAGCCACTCTGGAGAAGTGGATGGTGTTTCCTGGAACAAAGAAAAAACCAAGCTAGAGAGCCTAGGGCACTTCCACTTATGGTGCCATAGATTCGGAAAATTTAAATGACAAAGACACAGCCACACCAAAGTCTGGGGCTGCTCTGTGTACGGGAACCTTGACTATGGTACAACTTCAATAGCCCAGAAAGAGAAAAATGGATATAGAAGTTGTGGTACATCCCTACAATGGAATATCACTCAACAATGAAATCTCACTCAACAATGAAATCAATGGCAACAGACGAGTAGCAGCATAATGAGTGGATATAGTTACGATGATTCTAAGTTAAATAGTCACACAGAAAAAGAAACATCGTAAGATATCACTAATACCAGGAATGTAAACACGACTACGCATGAACTGCATTTCAAAACACAACAGAGTCTCACATTTACAAAAGAAACTTACGCTTGCTTAAGGGGAAAGGAGAGTGGGGAGGCTGCATAAAACCAGAGTTTGACATTAGGACAGATACCATTCCATAAGCCCAATGTATATTAAACAAGACCTACTCCTCGCTCAACCAAATGGACTCAACACACCGTATTCAAAACCTAGGAATATACCTGACTATGAAGAAAATTAAAACCCATACATTTATAGGTCTCCATAAGAAAATCATTTGTGTACAGCAGCATACACACAGCAGTGTAAATAAGCTAAATCTCCTTATAAAAATAAATTTGGAAAAAAAAACACAGGACTGTGAAATAGAGAGAAATTCTTAAATAAGTCCTTCAGGGCTTGTGAGGAATCTTGGATTAACCACCTCTACATCCACAGCTGGGGGAGAGATACGGCTGGACACTTGGGGCTGATACTATTGGTGAGGGAATGCAGACCCTTTGAGGTAATGGTTCATGGTTCCCATTCCACGGATCCCAAATCTCCACGTTTAAGGGATTTATCCTTCAGCTAAAATATGCATGGAAAACCCAGAATATGGTCCACGAAGTGATCAGGCAAAATTTCTAAAACTCATCGCCATTTTCGCTCCCTGGTACTCGAGTTCGCCGTTGCAGATGCGATATTAACATTCTCCCCACTTGGAGAGTCAGTGCCTTTGATCTCTTGTTTTGCACAGTTTGCAATTTCTGTGGAAGATTAACAGGAATAAGGAGAACCAATGAGCGGCTAACTCGATGTGTTTGGACGGGCACATTGAACTCTGATTTCCCTAAAGGAAGAAGAATTCACCAAAGGCTCAGCGTGCCATGCCGGAAGGAGATTAGGGCCTGAAGCAATTATTCGGGTTTGCGGTCAGCTCAGAAGAAAGCGAGTTGAGAAAAGGAGATTTTTGGCACTGTAACTCACAATCCTGCAGAGTTCCAAATGACCCCTATCATCCAAAAATTTATTGAAGGAAGGCTGTGAAGAGGACTTGAACGCGGCACAGAATTGCAGAAAACAGATATCAGGTGGTAGATAAGAATTGCTCTGAAAGCGTAGGAAAAGAGGCAGCAGTTCGACAGTGATGCACTTGGCCAAAAAGGGCGTATGCGTTTTTTCCTGAATATATTCAGGAAAAAACGCATACGCCCTTTTTGGCCAACCGAGCAAGCCTGCAATGGAAATCCGCACTACAAGGAAGTCTCACTTCCCACCGATCAAAAGGGCCGTCCGATAAAGGTGTAAAATCCACAGAGGGAGGACAGGCCATGGAGAACCGGCAGCCTTGTTATGCTGTTGTGTGGGATGTAAATTGCCAACAGCCACTCTTGAGAAGTGGATGGTGTTTCCTGGAACAAAGAAAAAAACCAAGCTAGAGAGCCTAGGGCACTTCCACTTATGGTGCTATAGATTCGGAAAATTTAAATGACAAAGACACAGCCACACCAAAGTTTGGGGCTGCTCTGTGTACGGGAACCTTGACTATGGTACAACTTCAATAACCCAGAAAGAGAAAAATGGATATAGAAGTTGTGGTACATCCCTACAATGGAATATCACTCAACAATGAAATCTCACTCAACAATGAAATCAATGGCAACAGACCAGTAGCAGCATAATGAGTGGATATAGTTACGATGATTCTAAGTGAAATAGTCACACAGAAAAAGAAACATCATAAGATATCACTAATACCGGGAATGTAAACACGACTATGCATGAACTGCATTTCAAAACACAACAGAGTCTCACATTTACAAAAGAAACTTACGCTTGCTTAAGGGGAAAGGAGAGTGGGGAGGCTGCATAAAACCAGAGGTTGACATTAGGACAGATACCATTCCATAAGCCAAATATATATTAGACAAGAACTACTCCTCGCTCAACCAAATGGACACAACACCCCGTATTCAAAACCTAGGAATATACCTGACTATGAAGAAAATTAAAACCCATACATTTATAGGTCTCCATAAGAAAATCATTTGTGTACAGCAGCATACACACAGCAGTGTCAAAAAGCTAAATCCCCTTATAAAAATCAATTTGGAAAAGAAAACACCAGGACTGTGAAATAGAGAGAAATTCTTAAATACGTCCTTCAGGGCTTGTGAGGAATCTTGGAATTACCACCTCTACATCCACAGCTGGGGGAGAGATAAGGCTGGACACTTGGGGTTGATACTATTGGTGAGGGAATGCAGACACTTTGAGGTAATGGTGCATGGTTCCCATTCCACGGGTCCGAAATCTCCACGTTTAAGGGATTTATCCTTCAGCTAAAATATGCATGGAAAACCCAGAATATGGTCCACGAAGTGATCAGGCAAAATTTCTAAAACTCATCGCCATTTTCGCCCCCTGGTACTCGAGTTCACCGTTCCAGATGCTTTATTAACATTCTCCCCACTTGGAGAGTCAGTGCCTTTGACCTCTTGTGTCGCACAGTTTGCAATTTCTGTGGAAGATGAACAAGAATAAGGAGAACCAATGAGCGGTTAACTCGATGTGTTTGGACGGGCACATTGAACTCTGATTTCCCTACAGGAAGAAGAATTCACCAAAAGCTCAGCGTGCCATGCCAGAACGAGATTAGGGCCTGAAGCAATTCTTCGGGTTTGCGGTCAGCTAACAAGAAAGCGAGTTGAGAAAAGGAGATTTTTGGCACTGTGTCTCACAATCCTGCAGAGTTCCAAATGACCCCTATCATCCAAAAATTTATTGAAGGAAGGCTGTGAAGAGGACTTGAACGTGACGCAGAATTGCAGAAAACAGATATCAGGTGGTAGATAACAACTGCTCTGAAAGCATAGGAAAAGAGGCAGCAGTTCGACAGTGATGCCCTTGGCCAAAAATTGCGTATGCGTTTTTTCCTGAATATATTCAGGAAAGAACGCATATGCACTTTTCGGCCAACCAAGCAAGCCTGCAATGGAAATCCGCACTACAAGGAAGTCTCACTTCCCACCGATCAAAAGGGCCGTCCGAAAAAAGTGTAAAATCCAGAGAGGCAGGACAGGCCACGGAGAATCAGCAGCCTGGTTATGCTGATGGGCGGTATGTAAATTGCCAACAGCCACTCTGGAGAAGTGGATGGTGTTTTCTGGAACAAAGAAAAAAACAAGTTAGAGAGCCTAGGGCACTTCCACTTATGGTGCTATAGATTCGGAAAATTTAAATGAAAAAGACAGAGCCACGCCAAAGTTTGGGGCTGCTCTGTGTACGGGAACATTGACTATGGTACAACTTCAATAGCCCAGAAAGAGAAAAATCGATATAGAAGTTGTGTTACATCCCTACAATGGAATATCACTCAACAATGAAATCTCACTCAACAATGAAATCAATGGCAACAGACCAGTAGCAGCATAATGAGTGGATATAGTTACGATGATTCTAAGTGAAATAGTCACACAGAAAAAGAAACATCATAAGATATCACTAATACCGGGAATGTAAACACGACTACGCATGAACTGCATTTCAAAACACAACAGAGTCTCACATTTACAAAAGAAACTTATGCTTGCTTAAGGAGAAAGGAGAGTGGGGAGGCTGCATAAAACCAGAGGTCGACATTAGGACAGATACCATTCCATAAACCAAATATATATTAGACAAGACCTACTCCTCGCTCAACCAAATGGACTCAACACCCCGTATTCAAAACCTAGGAATATACCTGACTATGAAGAAAATTAAAACCCATACATTTATAGGTCTCCATAAGAAAATCATTTGTGTACAGCAGCATACACACAGCAGTGTAAATAAGCTAAATCCCCTTATAAAAATAAATTTGGAAAATAAAACACAAGGACTGTGAAATAGAGAGAAATTCTTAAATAAGTCCTTCAGGGCTTGTGAGGTTTCTTGGGTTTACCACCTCTACATCCACAGCTGTGGGACAGATAAGGCTGGACACTTGGGGCTGATACTATTGGTGAGGGAATGCAGACCCTTTGAGGTAATGGCGCATGGTTCCCATTCCACGGATCCCAAATCTCCACGTTTAAGGGATTTATCCTTCAGCTAAAATATGCATGGAAAACCCAGAATATGGTCCAAGAAGTGTTCAGGCAAAATTTCTAAAACTCATCACCATTTTCGTCCCCTGGTACTCGAGTTCGCCATTCCAGATGCGATGTTAACATTCTCCCCACTTGGAGAGTCAGTGCCTTTGATCTCTTGTTTCGCACACTTTGCAATTTCTGTGGAAGATGAACAGGAATAAGGAGAACCAATGAGCGGCTAACTCGATGTGTTTGGACTGGCACATTGAACTCTGATTTCCCTACAGGAAGAAGAATTCACCAAAGGCTCAGCGTGCCATGCCGGAAGGAGATTAGGGCCGGAAGCAATTCTTCGGGTTTGCGGTCAGCTCACAAGAAACCGGGTTGAGAAAAGGAGATTTTTGGCACTGTAACTCACAATCCTGCAGAGCTCCAAATGACCCCTATCATCGAAAATTTTATTGAAGGAAGGCTGTGAAGAGGACTTGAACGCGATGCAGAATTGCAGAAAACAGATATCAGGTGGTAGATAAGTATTGCTCTGAAAGCGAAGTAAAAGAGGCAGCAGTTCGACAGTGATGCACTTGGCCAAAAAGGGCGTATGCGTTTTTTCCTGAATATATTCAGGAAAAAACGCATACGCCCTTTTTGGCCAACCGAGCAAGCCTGCAATGGAAATCCGCACTACAAGGAAGTCTCACTTCCCACCGATCAAAAGGGCCGTCCGATAAAGGTGTAAAATCCACAGAGGGAGGACAGGCCATGGAGAACCGGCAGCCTTGTTATGCTGTTGTGTGGGATGTAAATTGCCAACAGCCACTCTTGAGAAGTGGATGGTGTTTCCTGGAACAAAGAAAAAAACCAAGCTAGAGAGCCTAGGGCACTTCCACTTATGGTGCCATAGATTAGGAAAATTTAAATGACAAAGACACAGCCACACCAAAGTTTGGGGCTGCTCTGTGTACGGGAACCTTGACTATGGTACAACTTTAATAGCCCAGAAAGAGAAAAATGGATATAGAAGTTGTGGTACATCCCTACAATGGAATATCACTCAACAATGAAATCTCACTCAACAATGAAATCAATGGCAACAGACGAGTAGCAGCATAATGAGTGGATATAGTTACGATGATTCTAAGTGAAATAAGTCACAAAGAAAAAGAAACATCATATCACTAATACCTGGAATGTAAACACGACTACGCATGAACTGCATTTCAAAACACAACAGAGTCTCACATTTACAAAAGAAACTTATGCTTGCTTAAGGGGAAAGGAGAGTGGGGAGGCTGCATAAAACCAGAGTTTGACATTAGGACAGATACCATTCCATAAGCCCAATGTATATTAAACAAGACCTACTCCTCGCTCAACCAAATGGACTCAACACACCGTATTCAAAACCTAGGAATATACCTGACTATGAAGAAAATTAAAACCCATACATTTATAGGTCTCCATAAGAAAATCATTTGTGTACAGCAGCATACACACAGCAGTGTAAATAAGCTAAATCCCCTTATAAAAATAAATTTGGAAAAAAAAACACAGGACTGTGAAATAGAGAGAAATTCTTAAGTAAGTCCTTCAGGGCTTGTGAGGAATCTTGGATTAACCACCTCTACATCCACAGCTGGGGGAGAGATAAGGCTGGTCACTTGGGGCTGATACTATTGGTGAGGGAATGCAGACCCTTTGAGGTAATGGTTCATGGTTCCCATTCCACGGATCCCAAATCTCCACGTTTAAGGGATTTATCCTTCAGCTAAAATATGCATGGAAAACCCAGAATATGGTCCACGAAGTGATCAGGCAAAATTTCTAAAACTCATCGCCATTTTCGCTCCCTGGTACTCGAGTTCGCCGTTGCAGATGCGATATTAACATTCTCCCCACTTGGAGAGTCAGTGCCTTTGATCTCTTGTTTCGCACAGTTTGCAATTTCTGTGGAAGATTAACAGGAATAAGGAGAACCAATGAGCGGCTAACTCGATGTGTTTGGACGGGCACATTGAACTCTGATTTCCCTACAGGAAGAAGAGTTCACCAAAGGCTCAGCGTGCCATGCCGGAACCAGATTAGGGCCTGAAGCAATTCTTCGGGTTTGCGGTCAGCTCACAAGTAAGCGAGTTGAGAAAAGGAGATTTTTGGCACTGTAACTCACAATCCTGCAGAGTTCCAAATGACCCCTATCATCCAAAAATTTATTGAAGGAAGACTGTGAAGAGGACTTGAACGCGGCACAGAATTGCAGAAAACAGATATCAGGTGGTAGATAAGAATTGCTCTGAAAGCGTAGGAAAAGAGGCAGCAGTTCGACAGTGATGCACTTGGCTAAAAAGGGCGTATGCGTTTTTTCCTGAATATATTCAGGAAAAAACGCATACGCCCTTTTTGGCCAACCAAGCAAGCCTGCAATGGAAATCCGCACTACAAGGAAGTCTCACTTCCCACCGATCAAAAGGGCCGTCCGAAAAAAGTGTAAAATCCAGAGAGGCAGGACAGGCCACGGAGAATCAGCAGCCTGGTTATGCTGATGGGCGGTATGTAAATTGCCAACAGCCACTCTGGAGAAGTGGATGGTGTTTTCTGGAACAAAGAAAAAAACAAGTTAGAGAGCCTAGGGCACTTCCACTTATGGTGCTATAGATTCGGAAAATTTAAATGAAAAAGACAGAACCACGCCAAAGTTTGGGGCTGCTCTGTGTACGGGAACCTTGACTATGGTAAAACTTCAATAGTCCAGAAAGAGAAAAATGGATATAGAAGTTGTGTTACATCCCTATAATGGAAAATCACTCAACAATGAAATCTCACTCAACAATGAAATCAAAGGCAACAGACCAGTAGCAGCATAATGAGTGGATATAGTTACGATGATTCTAAGTGAAATAGTCACACAGAAAAAGAAACATCATAAGATATCACTAATACCGGGAATGTAAACACGACTACGCATGAACTGCATTTCAAAACACAACAGAGTCTCACATTTACAAAAGAAACTTATGCTTGCTTAAGGGGAAAGGAGAGTGGGGAGGCTGCATAAAACCAGAGGTTGACATTAGGACAGATACCATTCCATGAAACAAATATATATTAGACAAGACCTACTCCTCGCTCAACCAAATGGACTCAACACCCCGTATTCAAAACCTAGGAATATACCTGACTATGAAGAAAATTAAAACCCATACATTTATAGGTCTCCATAAGAAAATCATTTGTGTACAGCAGCATACACACAGCAGTGTAAATAAGCTAAATCCCCTTATAAAAATCAATTTGGAAAAGAAAACACCAGGACTGTGAAATAGAGAGGAATTCTTAAATACGTCCTTCAGGGCTTGTGAGGAATCTTGGAATTACCACCTCTACATCCACAGCTGGGGGAGAGATAAGGCTGGACACTTGGGGTTGATACTATTGGTGAGGGAATGCAGACCCTTTGAGGTAATGGTGCATGGTTCCCATTCCACGGGTCCGAAATCTCCACGTTTAAGGGATTTATCCTTCAGCTAAAATATGCATGGAAAACCCAGAATATGGTCCACGAAGTGATCAGGCAAAATTTCTAAAACTCATCGCCATTTTCGCCCCCTGGTACTCGAGTTCGCCGTTCCACATGCTTTATTAACATTCTCCCCACTTGGAGAGTCAGTGCCTTTGACCTCTTGTGTCGCACAGTTTGCAATTTCTGTGGAAGATGAACAGGAATAAGGAGAACCAATGAGCGGTTAACTCGATGTGTTTGGACAGGCACATTGAACTCTGATTTCCCTACAGGAAGAAGAATTCACCAAAAGCTCAGCGTGCCATGCCAGAACGAGATTAGGGCCTGAAGCAATTCTTCGGGTTTGCGGTCAGCTAACAAGAAAGCGAGTTGAGAAAAGGAGATTTTTGGCACTGTAACTCACAATCCTGCAGAGTTCCAAATGACCCCTATCATCCAAAAATTTATTGAAGGAAGGCTGTGAAGAGGACTTGAACGCGACGCTGAATTGCAGAAAACAGATATCAGGTGGTAGATAACAATTGCTCTGAAAGCATAGGAAAAGAGGCAGCAGTTCGACAGTGATGCCCTTGGCCAAAAATTGCGTATGCGTTTTTTCCTGAATATATTCAGGAAAAAACGCATATGCACTTTTTGGCCAACCAAGCAAGCCTGCAATGGAAATCCGCACTACAAGGAAGTCTCACTTCCCACCGATCAAAAGGGCCGTCCGATAAAGGTGTAAAATCCAGAGAGGGAGGACAGGCCATGGAGAACCGGCAGCCTTGTTATGCTGTTGGGTGGGATGTAAATTGCCAACAGCCACTCTGGAGAAGTGGATGGTGTTTCCTGGAACAAAGAAAAAACCAAGCTAGAGAGCCTAGGGCACTTCCACTTATGGTGCCATAGATTCGGAAAATTTAAATGACAAAGACACAGCCACACCAAAGTCTGGGGCTGCTCTGTGTACGGGAACCTTGACTATGGTACAACTTCAATAGCCCAGAAAGAGAAAAATGGATATAGAAGTTGTGGTACATCCCTACAATGGAATATCACTCAACAATGAAATCTCACTCAACAATGAAATCAATGGCAACAGACGAGTAGCAGCATAATGAGTGGATATAGTTACGATGATTCTAAGTTAAATAGTCACACAGAAAAAGAAACATCGTAAGATATCACTAATACCAGGAATGTAAACACGACTACGCATGAACTGCATTTCAAAACACAACAGAGTCTCACATTTACAAAAGAAACTTACGCTTGCTTAAGGGGAAAGGAGAGTGGGGAGGCTGCATAAAACCAGAGTTTGACATTAGGACAGATACCATTCCATAAGCCCAATGTATATTAAACAAGACCTACTCCTCGCTCAACCAAATGGACTCAACACACCGTATTCAAAACCTAGGAATATACCTGACTATGAAGAAAATTAAAACCCATACATTTATAGGTCTCCATAAGAAAATCATTTGTGTACAGCAGCATACACACAGCAGTGTAAATAAGCTAAATCTCCTTATAAAAATAAATTTGGAAAAAAAAACACAGGACTGTGAAATAGAGAGAAATTCTTAAATAAGTCCTTCAGGGCTTGTGAGGAATCTTGGATTAACCACCTCTACATCCACAGCTGGGGGAGAGATACGGCTGGACACTTGGGGCTGATACTATTGGTGAGGGAATGCAGACCCTTTGAGGTAATGGTTCATGGTTCCCATTCCACGGATCCCAAATCTCCACGTTTAAGGGATTTATCCTTCAGCTAAAATATGCATGGAAAACCCAGAATATGGTCCACGAAGTGATCAGGCAAAATTTCTAAAACTCATCGCCATTTTCGCTCCCTGGTACTCGAGTTCGCCGTTGCAGATGCGATATTAACATTCTCCCCACTTGGAGAGTCAGTGCCTTTGATCTCTTGTTTTGCACAGTTTGCAATTTCTGTGGAAGATTAACAGGAATAAGGAGAACCAATGAGCGGCTAACTCGATGTGTTTGGACGGGCACATTGAACTCTGATTTCCCTAAAGGAAGAAGAATTCACCAAAGGCTCAGCGTGCCATGCCGGAAGGAGATTAGGGCCTGAAGCAATTATTCGGGTTTGCGGTCAGCTCAGAAGAAAGCGAGTTGAGAAAAGGAGATTTTTGGCACTGTAACTCACAATCCTGCAGAGTTCCAAATGACCCCTATCATCCAAAAATTTATTGAAGGAAGGCTGTGAAGAGGACTTGAACGCGGCACAGAATTGCAGAAAACAGATATCAGGTGGTAGATAAGAATTGCTCTGAAAGCGTAGGAAAAGAGGCAGCAGTTCGACAGTGATGCACTTGGCCAAAAAGGGCGTATGCGTTTTTTCCTGAATATATTCAGGAAAAAACGCATACGCCCTTTTTGGCCAACCGAGCAAGCCTGCAATGGAAATCCGCACTACAAGGAAGTCTCACTTCCCACCGATCAAAAGGGCCGTCCGATAAAGGTGTAAAATCCACAGAGGGAGGACAGGCCATGGAGAACCGGCAGCCTTGTTATGCTGTTGTGTGGGATGTAAATTGCCAACAGCCACTCTTGAGAAGTGGATGGTGTTTCCTGGAACAAAGAAAAAAACCAAGCTAGAGAGCCTAGGGCACTTCCACTTATGGTGCTATAGATTCGGAAAATTTAAATGACAAAGACACAGCCACACCAAAGTTTGGGGCTGCTCTGTGTACGGGAACCTTGACTATGGTACAACTTCAATAACCCAGAAAGAGAAAAATGGATATAGAAGTTGTGGTACATCCCTACAATGGAATATCACTCAACAATGAAATCTCACTCAACAATGAAATCAATGGCAACAGACCAGTAGCAGCATAATGAGTGGATATAGTTACGATGATTCTAAGTGAAATAGTCACACAGAAAAAGAAACATCATAAGATATCACTAATACCGGGAATGTAAACACGACTATGCATGAACTGCATTTCAAAACACAACAGAGTCTCACATTTACAAAAGAAACTTACGCTTGCTTAAGGGGAAAGGAGAGTGGGGAGGCTGCATAAAACCAGAGGTTGACATTAGGACAGATACCATTCCATAAGCCAAATATATATTAGACAAGAACTACTCCTCGCTCAACCAAATGGACACAACACCCCGTATTCAAAACCTAGGAATATACCTGACTATGAAGAAAATTAAAACCCATACATTTATAGGTCTCCATAAGAAAATCATTTGTGTACAGCAGCATACACACAGCAGTGTCAATAAGCTAAATCCCCTTATAAAAATCAATTTGGAAAAGAAAACACCAGGACTGTGAAATAGAGAGAAATTCTTAAATACGTCCTTCAGGGCTTGTGAGGAATCTTGGAATTACCACCTCTACATCCACAGCTGGGGGAGAGATAAGGCTGGACACTTGGGGTTGATACTATTGGTGAGGGAATGCAGACACTTTGAGGTAATGGTGCATGGTTCCCATTCCACGGGTCCGAAATCTCCACGTTTAAGGGATTTATCCTTCAGCTAAAATATGCATGGAAAACCCAGAATATGGTCCACGAAGTGATCAGGCAAAATTTCTAAAACTCATCGCCATTTTCGCCCCCTGGTACTCGAGTTCACCGTTCCAGATGCTTTATTAACATTCTCCCCACTTGGAGAGTCAGTGCCTTTGACCTCTTGTGTCGCACAGTTTGCAATTTCTGTGGAAGATGAACAAGAATAAGGAGAACCAATGAGCGGTTAACTCGATGTGTTTGGACGGGCACATTGAACTCTGATTTCCCTACAGGAAGAAGAATTCACCAAAAGCTCAGCGTGCCATGCCAGAACGAGATTAGGGCCTGAAGCAATTCTTCGGGTTTGCGGTCAGCTAACAAGAAAGCGAGTTGAGAAAAGGAGATTTTTGGCACTGTGTCTCACAATCCTGCAGAGTTCCAAATGACCCCTATCATCCAAAAATTTATTGAAGGAAGGCTGTGAAGAGGACTTGAACGTGACGCAGAATTGCAGAAAACAGATATCAGGTGGTAGATAACAACTGCTCTGAAAGCATAGGAAAAGAGGCAGCAGTTCGACAGTGATGCCCTTGGCCAAAAATTGCGTATGCGTTTTTTCCTGAATATATTCAGGAAAGAACGCATATGCACTTTTCGGCCAACCAAGCAAGCCTGCAATGGAAATCCGCACTACAAGGAAGTCTCACTTCCCACCGATCAAAAGGGCCGTCCGAAAAAAGTGTAAAATCCAGAGAGGCAGGACAGGCCACGGAGAATCAGCAGCCTGGTTATGCTGATGGGCGGTATGTAAATTGCCAACAGCCACTCTGGAGAAGTGGATGGTGTTTTCTGGAACAAAGAAAAAAACAAGTTAGAGAGCCTAGGGCACTTCCACTTATGGTGCTATAGATTCGGAAAATTTAAATGAAAAAGACAGAGCCACGCCAAAGTTTGGGGCTGCTCTGTGTACGGGAACATTGACTATGGTACAACTTCAATAGCCCAGAAAGAGAAAAATCGATATAGAAGTTGTGTTACATCCCTACAATGGAATATCACTCAACAATGAAATCTCACTCAACAATGAAATCAATGGCAACAGACCAGTAGCAGCATAATGAGTGGATATAGTTACGATGATTCTAAGTGAAATAGTCACACAGAAAAAGAAACATCATAAGATATCACTAATACCGGGAATGTAAACACGACTACGCATGAACTGCATTTCAAAACACAACAGAGTCTCACATTTACAAAAGAAACTTATGCTTGCTTAAGGAGAAAGGAGAGTGGGGAGGCTGCATAAAACCAGAGGTCGACATTAGGACAGATACCATTCCATAAACCAAATATATATTAGACAAGACCTACTCCTCGCTCAACCAAATGGACTCAACACCCCGTATTCAAAACCTAGGAATATACCTGACTATGAAGAAAATTAAAACCCATACATTTATAGGTCTCCATAAGAAAATCATTTGTGTACAGCAGCATACACACAGCAGTGTAAATAAGCTAAATCCCCTTATAAAAATAAATTTGGAAAATAAAACACAAGGACTGTGAAATAGAGAGAAATTCTTAAATAAGTCCTTCAGGGCTTGTGAGGTTTCTTGGGTTTACCACCTCTACATCCACAGCTGTGGGACAGATAAGGCTGGACACTTGGGGCTGATACTATTGGTGAGGGAATGCAGACCCTTTGAGGTAATGGCGCATGGTTCCCATTCCACGGATCCCAAATCTCCACGTTTAAGGGATTTATCCTTCAGCTAAAATATGCATGGAAAACCCAGAATATGGTCCAAGAAGTGTTCAGGCAAAATTTCTAAAACTCATCACCATTTTCGTCCCCTGGTACTCGAGTTCGCCATTCCAGATGCGATGTTAACATTCTCCCCACTTGGAGAGTCAGTGCCTTTGATCTCTTGTTTCGCACACTTTGCAATTTCTGTGGAAGATGAACAGGAATAAGGAGAACCAATGAGCGGCTAACTCGATGTGTTTGGACTGGCACATTGAACTCTGATTTCCCTACAGGAAGAAGAATTCACCAAAGGCTCAGCGTGCCATGCCGGAAGGAGATTAGGGCCGGAAGCAATTCTTCGGGTTTGCGGTCAGCTCACAAGAAACCGGGTTGAGAAAAGGAGATTTTTGGCACTGTAACTCACAATCCTGCAGAGCTCCAAATGACCCCTATCATCGAAAATTTTATTGAAGGAAGGCTGTGAAGAGGACTTGAACGCGATGCAGAATTGCAGAAAACAGATATCAGGTGGTAGATAAGTATTGCTCTGAAAGCGAAGTAAAAGAGGCAGCAGTTCGACAGTGATGCACTTGGCCAAAAAGGGCGTATGCGTTTTTTCCTGAATATATTCAGGAAAAAACGCATACGCCCTTTTTGGCCAACCGAGCAAGCCTGCAATGGAAATCCGCACTACAAGGAAGTCTCACTTCCCACCGATCAAAAGGGCCGTCCGATAAAGGTGTAAAATCCACAGAGGGAGGACAGGCCATGGAGAACCGGCAGCCTTGTTATGCTGTTGTGTGGGATGTAAATTGCCAACAGCCACTCTTGAGAAGTGGATGGTGTTTCCTGGAACAAAGAAAAAAACCAAGCTAGAGAGCCTAGGGCACTTCCACTTATGGTGCCATAGATTAGGAAAATTTAAATGACAAAGACACAGCCACACCAAAGTTTGGGGCTGCTCTGTGTACGGGAACCTTGACTATGGTACAACTTTAATAGCCCAGAAAGAGAAAAATGGATATAGAAGTTGTGGTACATCCCTACAATGGAATATCACTCAACAATGAAATCTCACTCAACAATGAAATCAATGGCAACAGACGAGTAGCAGCATAATGAGTGGATATAGTTACGATGATTCTAAGTGAAATAAGTCACAAAGAAAAAGAAACATCATATCACTAATACCTGGAATGTAAACACGACTACGCATGAACTGCATTTCAAAACACAACAGAGTCTCACATTTACAAAAGAAACTTATGCTTGCTTAAGGGGAAAGGAGAGTGGGGAGGCTGCATAAAACCAGAGTTTGACATTAGGACAGATACCATTCCATAAGCCCAATGTATATTAAACAAGACCTACTCCTCGCTCAACCAAATGGACTCAACACACCGTATTCAAAACCTAGGAATATACCTGACTATGAAGAAAATTAAAACCCATACATTTATAGGTCTCCATAAGAAAATCATTTGTGTACAGCAGCATACACACAGCAGTGTAAATAAGCTAAATCCCCTTATAAAAATAAATTTGGAAAAAAAAACACAGGACTGTGAAATAGAGAGAAATTCTTAAGTAAGTCCTTCAGGGCTTGTGAGGAATCTTGGATTAACCACCTCTACATCCACAGCTGGGGGAGAGATAAGGCTGGTCACTTGGGGCTGATACTATTGGTGAGGGAATGCAGACCCTTTGAGGTAATGGTTCATGGTTCCCATTCCACGGATCCCAAATCTCCACGTTTAAGGGATTTATCCTTCAGCTAAAATATGCATGGAAAACCCAGAATATGGTCCACGAAGTGATCAGGCAAAATTTCTAAAACTCATCGCCATTTTCGCTCCCTGGTACTCGAGTTCGCCGTTGCAGATGCGATATTAACATTCTCCCCACTTGGAGAGTCAGTGCCTTTGATCTCTTGTTTCGCACAGTTTGTAATTTCTGTGGAAGATTAACAGGAATAAGGAGAACCAATGAGCGGCTAACTCGATGTGTTTGGACGGGCACATTGAACTCTGATTTCCCTACAGGAAGAAGAGTTCACCAAAGGCTCAGCGTGCCATGCCGGAACCAGATTAGGGCCTGAAGCAATTCTTCGGGTTTGCGGTCAGCTCACAAGTAAGCGAGTTGAGAAAAGGAGATTTTTGGCACTGTAACTCACAATCCTGCAGAGTTCCAAATGACCCCTATCATCCAAAAATTTATTGAAGGAAGACTGTGAAGAGGACTTGAACGCGGCACAGAATTGCAGAAAACAGATATCAGGTGGTAGATAAGAATTGCTCTGAAAGCGTAGGAAAAGAGGCAGCAGTTCGACAGTGATGCACTTGGCTAAAAAGGGCGTATGCGTTTTTTCCTGAATATATTCAGGAAAAAACGCATACGCCCTTTTTGGCCAACCAAGCAAGCCTGCAATGGAAATCCGCACTACAAGGAAGTCTCACTTCCCACCGATCAAAAGGGCCGTCCGAAAAAAGTGTAAAATCCAGAGAGGCAGGACAGGCCACGGAGAATCAGCAGCCTGGTTATGCTGATGGGCGGTATGTAAATTGCCAACAGCCACTCTGGAGAAGTGGATGGTGTTTTCTGGAACAAAGAAAAAAACAAGTTAGAGAGCCTAGGGCACTTCCACTTATGGTGCTATAGATTCGGAAAATTTAAATGAAAAAGACAGAACCACGCCAAAGTTTGGGGCTGCTCTGTGTACGGGAACCTTGACTATGGTAAAACTTCAATAGTCCAGAAAGAGAAAAATGGATATAGAAGTTGTGTTACATCCCTATAATGGAAAATCACTCAACAATGAAATCTCACTCAACAATGAAATCAAAGGCAACAGACCAGTAGCAGCATAATGAGTGGATATAGTAACGATGACTCTAAGTGAAATAGTCACACAGAAAAAGAAACATCGTAAGATATCACTAATACCGGGAATGTAAACACGACTACGCATGAACTGCATTTCAAAACACAACAGAGTCTCACATTTACAAAAGAAACTTATGCTTGCTTAAGGGGAAAGGAGAGTGGGGAGGCTGCATAAAACCAGAGGTTGACATTAGGACAAATACCATTCCATAAGCCAAATATATATTAGACAAGACCTACTCCTCGCTCAACCAAATGGACTCAACACACCGTATTCAAAACCTAGGAATATACCTGACTATGAAGAAAATTAAAACCCATACATTTATAGGTCTCCATAAGAAAATCATTTGTGTACAGCAGCATACACACAGCAGTGTAAATAAGCTAAATCCCCTTATAAAAATAAATTTGGAAAATAAAACACAAGGACTGTGAAATAGAGAGAAATTCTTAAATAAGTCCTTCAGGGCTTGTGAGGTTTCTTGGGTTTACCACCTCTACATCCACAGCTGGGGGAGAGATAAGGCTGGACACTTGGGGTTGATACTATTGGTGAGGGAATGCAGACCCTTTGAGGTAATGGTGCATGGTTCCCATTCCACGGGTCCGAAATCTCCACGTTTAAGGGATTTATCCTTCAGATAAAATATGCATGGAAAACCCAGAATATGGTCCACGAAGTGATGAGGCAAAATTTCTAAAACTCATCGCCATTTTCGCCCCCTGGTACTCGAGTTCGCCGTTCCAGATGCTTTATTAACATTCTCCCCACTTGGAGAGTCAGTGCCTTTGACCTCTTGTGTCGCACAGTTTGCAATTTCTGTGGAAGATGAACAAGAATAAGGAAAACCAATGAGCGGTTAACTCGATGTGTTTGGACGGGCACATTGAACTCTGATTTCCCTACAGGAAGAAGAATTCACCAAAAGCTCAGCGTGCCATGCCAGAACGAGATTAGGGCCTGAAGCAATTCTTCGGGTTTGCGGTCAGCTCACAAGAAAGCGAGTTGAGAAAAGGAGATTTTTGGCACTGTAACTCACAATCCTGCAGAGTTCCAAATGACCCCTATCATCCAAAAATTTATTGAAGGAAGGCTGTGAAGAGGACTTGAACGTGACGCAGAATTGCAGAAAACAGATATCAGGTGGTAGATAACAACTGCTCTGAAAGCATAGGAAAAGAGGCAGCAGTTCGACAGTGATGCCCTTGGCCAAAAATTGCGTATGCGTTTTTTCCTGAATATATTCAGGAAAGAACGCATATGCACTTTTCGGCCAACCAAGCAAGCCTGCAATGGAAATCCGCACTACAAGGAAGTCTCACTTCCCACCGATCAAAAGGGCCGTCCGAAAAAAGTGTAAAATCCAGAGAGGCAGGACAGGCCACGGAGAATCAGCAGCCTGGTTATGCTGATGGGCGGTATGTAAATTGCCAACAGCCACTCTGGAGAAGTGGATGGTGTTTTCTGGAACAAAGAAAAAAACAAGTTAGAGAGCCTAGGGCACTTCCACTTATGGTGCTATAGATTCGGAAAATTTAAATGAAAAAGACAGAGCCACGCCAAAGTTTGGGGCTGCTCTGTGTACGGGAACATTGACTATGGTACAACTTCAATAGCCCAGAAAGAGAAAAATCGATATAGAAGTTGTGTTACATCCCTACAATGGAATATCACTCAACAATGAAATCTCACTCAACAATGAAATCAATGGCAACAGACCAGTAGCAGCATAATGAGTGGATATAGTTACGATGATTCTAAGTGAAATAGTCACACAGAAAAAGAAACATCATAAGATATCACTAATACCGGGAATGTAAACACGACTACGCATGAACTGCATTTCAAAACACAACAGAGTCTCACATTTACAAAAGAAACTTATGCTTGCTTAAGGAGAAAGGAGAGTGGGGAGGCTGCATAAAACCAGAGGTCGACATTAGGACAGATACCATTCCATAAACCAAATATATATTAGACAAGACCTACTCCTCGCTCAACCAAATGGACTCAACACCCCGTATTCAAAACCTAGGAATATACCTGACTATGAAGAAAATTAAAACCCATACATTTATAGGTCTCCATAAGAAAATCATTTGTGTACAGCAGCATACACACAGCAGTGTAAATAAGCTAAATCCCCTTATAAAAATAAATTTGGAAAATAAAACACAAGGACTGTGAAATAGAGAGAAATTCTTAAATAAGTCCTTCAGGGCTTGTGAGGTTTCTTGGGTTTACCACCTCTACATCCACAGCTGTGGGACAGATAAGGCTGGACACTTGGGGCTGATACTATTGGTGAGGGAATGCAGACCCTTTGAGGTAATGGCGCATGGTTCCCATTCCACGGATCCCAAATCTCCACGTTTAAGGGATTTATCCTTCAGCTAAAATATGCATGGAAAACCCAGAATATGGTCCAAGAAGTGTTCAGGCAAAATTTCTAAAACTCATCACCATTTTCGTCCCCTGGTACTCGAGTTCGCCATTCCAGATGCGATGTTAACATTCTCCCCACTTGGAGAGTCAGTGCCTTTGATCTCTTGTTTCGCACACTTTGCAATTTCTGTGGAAGATGAACAGGAATAAGGAGAACCAATGAGCGGCTAACTCGATGTGTTTGGACTGGCACATTGAACTCTGATTTCCCTACAGGAAGAAGAATTCACCAAAGGCTCAGCGTGCCATGCCGGAAGGAGATTAGGGCCGGAAGCAATTCTTCGGGTTTGCGGTCAGCTCACAAGAAACCGGGTTGAGAAAAGGAGATTTTTGGCACTGTAACTCACAATCCTGCAGAGCTCCAAATGACCCCTATCATCGAAAATTTTATTGAAGGAAGGCTGTGAAGAGGACTTGAACGCGATGCAGAATTGCAGAAAACAGATATCAGGTGGTAGATAAGTATTGCTCTGAAAGCGAAGTAAAAGAGGCAGCAGTTCGACAGTGATGCACTTGGCCAAAAAGGGCGTATGCGTTTTTTCCTGAATATATTCAGGAAAAAACGCATACGCCCTTTTTGGCCAACAGAGCAAGCCTGCAATGGAAATCCGCACTACAAGGAAGTCTCACTTCCCACCGATCAAAAGGGCCGTCCGATAAAGGTGTAAAATCCACAGAGGGAGGACAGGCCATGGAGAACCGGCAGCCTTGTTATGCTGTTGTGTGGGATGTAAATTGCCAACAGCCACTCTTGAGAAGTGGATGGTGTTTCCTGGAACAAAGAAAAAAACCAAGCTAGAGAGCCTAGGGCACTTCCACTTATGGTGCCATAGATTAGGAAAATTTAAATGACAAAGACACAGCCACACCAAAGTTTGGGGCTGCTCTGTGTACGGGAACCTTGACTATGGTACAACTTTAATAGCCCAGAAAGAGAAAAATGGATATAGAAGTTGTGGTACATCCCTACAATGGAATATCACTCAACAATGAAATCTCACTCAACAATGAAATCAATGGCAACAGACGAGTAGCAGCATAATGAGTGGATATAGTTACGATGATTCTAAGTGAAATAAGTCACACAGAAAAAGAAACATCATATCACTAATACCTGGAATGTAAACACGACTACGCATGAACTGCATTTCAAAACACAACAGAGTCTCACATTTACAAAAGAAACTTATGCTTGCTTAAGGGGAAAGGAGAGTGGGGAGGCTGCATAAAACCAGAGTTTGACATTAGGACAGATACCATTCCATAAGCCCAATGTATATTAAACAAGACCTACTCCTCGCTCAACCAAATGGACTCAACACACCGTATTCAAAACCTAGGAATATACCTGACTATGAAGAAAATTAAAACCCATACATTTATAGGTCTCCATAAGAAAATCATTTGTGTACAGCAGCATACACACAGCAGTGTAAATAAGCTAAATCCCCTTATAAAAATAAATTTGGAAAAAAAAACACAGGACTGTGAAATAGAGAGAAATTCTTAAGTAAGTCCTTCAGGGCTTGTGAGGAATCTTGGATTAACCACCTCTACATCCACAGCTGGGAGAGAGATAAGGCTGGTCACTTGGGGCTGATACTATTGGTGAGGGAATGCAGACCCTTTGAGGTAATGGTTCATGGTTCCCATTCCACGGATCCCAAATCTCCACGTTTAAGGGATTTATCCTTCAGCTAAAATATGCATGGAAAACCCAGAATATGGTCCACGAAGTGATCAGGCAAAATTTCTAAAACTCATCGCCATTTTCGCTCCCTGGTACTCGAGTTCGCCGTTGCAGATGCGATATTAACATTCTCCCCACTTGGAGAGTCAGTGCCTTTGATCTCTTGTTTCGCACAGTTTGCAATTTCTGTGGAAGATTAACAGGAATAAGGAGAACCAATGAGCGGCTAACTCGATGTGTTTGGACGGGCACATTGAACTCTGATTTCCCTACAGGAAGAAGAGTTCACCAAAGGCTCAGCGTGCCATGCCGGAAGGAGATTAGGGCCTGAAGCAATTCTTCGGGTTTGCGGTCAGCTCACAAGTAAGCGAGTTGAGAAAAGGAGATTTTTGGTACTGTAACTCACAATCCTGCAGAGTTCCAAATGACCCCTATCATCCAAAAATTTATTGAAGGAAGACTGTGAAGAGGACTTGAACGCGGCACAGAATTGCAGAAAACAGATATCAGGTGGTAGATAAGAATTGCTCTGAAAGCGTAGGAAAAGAGGCAGCAGTTCGACAGTGATGCACTTGGCCAAAAAGGGCGTATGCGTTTTTTCCTGAATATATTCAGGAAAAAACGCATACGCCCTTTTTGGCCAACCAAGCAAGCCTGCAATGGAAATCCGCACTACAAGGAAGTCTCACTTCCCACCGATCAAAAGGGCCGTCCGAAAAAAGTGTAAAATCCAGAGAGGCAGGACAGGCCACGGAGAATCAGCAGCCTGGTTATGCTGATGGGCGGTATGTAAATTGCCAACAGCCACTCTGGAGAAGTGGATGGTGTTTTCTGGAACAAAGAAAAAAACAAGTTAGAGAGCCTAGGGCACTTCCACTTATGGTGCTATAGATTCGGAAAATTTAAATGAAAAAGACAGAACCACGCCAAAGTTTGGGGCTGCTCTGTGTACGGGAACCTTGACTATGGTAAAACTTCAATAGTCCAGAAAGAGAAAAATGGATATAGAAGTTGTGTTACATCCCTATAATGGAAAATCACTCAACAATGAAATCTCACTCAACAATGAAATCAATGGCAACAGACCAGTAGCAGCATAATGAGTAGATATAGTTACGATGACTCTAAGTGAAATAGTCACACAGAAAAAGAAACATCGTAAGATATCACTAATACCGGGAATGTAAACACGACTACGCATGAACTGCATTTCAAAACACAACAGAGTCTCACATTTACAAAAGAAACTTATGCTTGCTTAAGGGGAAAGGAGAGTGGGGAGGCTGCATAAAACCAGAGGTTGACATTAGGACAAATACCATTCCATAAGCCAAATATATATTAGACAAGACCTACTCCTCGCTCAACCAAATGGACTCAACACACCGTATTCAAAACCTAGGAATATACTTGACTATGAAGAAAATTAAAACCCATACATTTATAGGTCTCCATAAGAAAATCATTTGTGTACAGCAGCATACACAGAGCAGTGTCAATAAGCTAAATTCCCTTATAAAAATAAATTTGGAAAAGAAAACACAAGGACTGTGAAATAGAGAGAAATTCTTAAATAAGTCCTTGAGGGCTTGTGAGGAATCTTGGATTTACCACCTCTACATCCACAGCAGGTGGACAGATAAGGCTGGACACTTGGGGCTGATACTATTGGTGAGGGAATGCAGACCCTTTGAGGTAATGGTGCTTGGTTCCCATTCCATGGGTCCCAAATCTCCACGTTTAAGGGATTTATCCTTCAGCTAAAATTTGCATGGAAAACCCAGAATATGGTACACGAAGTGATCAGGCAAAATTTCTAAAACTCATCGCCATTTTCTCCCCCTGGTACTCGAGTTCGCCGTTCCAGATGCGATATTAACATTCTCTCCACTTGGAGAGTCAGTGCTTTTTACCTCTTGTTTCACACAGTTTGCAATTTCTGTGGAAGATGAACAGGAATAAGGAGAACCAATGAGCGGCTAACTCGATGTGTTTGGACGGGCACATTGAACTCTGATTTCGCTACAGGAAGAAGAATTCACCAAACGCTCAGCATGCCATGCCGGAACGAGATTAGGGCCTGAAGCAATTCTTCGGGTTTGCGGTCAGCTCACAAGAAAGCGAGTTGAGAAAAGGAGTTTTTTGGCAGTGTAACTCACAATCCTGCAGAGTTCCAAATGACCCCTATCATCCAAAAATTTATTGAAGGAAGGCTTTGAAGAGGACTTTAATGCAACGCAGAATTGCAGAAAACAGATATCAGGTGGTAGATAAGAATTGTTCTGAAAGCGAAGGAAAAGAGGCAGCAGTTCGACAGTGATGCACTTGGCCAAAAAGGGCGTATGCGTTTTTTCCTGAATATATTCAGGAAAAAACGCATACGCCCTTTTTGGCCAACCAAGCAAGCCTGCAAAGGAAATCCGCACTACAATGAAGTCTCACTTCCCACCGATCAAAAGGGCCTTCCGACAAATGTGTAAAATCCAGAGAGGCAGGACAGGCCACAGAGAACTGGCAGCCTTGTTATGCTGATGGGCGGGATATAAATTGCCAACAGCCACTCTAGAGAAGTGGATGGTGTTTCCTGGAACAAAGAAAAAAAAACAAGCTACAGAGCCTAGGGCACTTCCACTTATGGTGCTATAGATTCGGAAAATTTAAATGAAAAAGTCACAGCCACACCAAAGTTTGGAGCTGCTCTGTATACGGGAACCTTGACTATGGTACAACTTCAATAGCCCAGAAAGAGAAAAATGGATATAGAAGTTGTGGTACATCCCTACAATGGAATATCACTCAACAATGAAATCTCACTCAACAATGAAATCAGTGGCAACAGACCAGTAGCAGCATAATTAGTGGATATAGTTACGATGATTCTAAGTGAAATAGTCACACAGAAAAAGAAACATCATAAGATATCACTAATACTGGGAATGTAAACACGACTAAGCATGAACTGCATTTCAAAACACAAAAGAGTCTCACATTTACAAAAGAAACTTATGCTTGCTTAAGGGGAAAGGAGAGTGGGGAGGCTGCATAAAACCAGTGGTTCACATTAGGACAGATACCATTCCATAAGCCAAATATATATTAGACAAGACCTACTCCTCGCTCAACCAAATGGACTCAACCCACCGTATTCAAAACCTAGGAATATACCTGACTATGAAGAAAATTTAAACCCATACATTTATATGTCTCCAAAAGAAAATCATTTGTGTACAGCAGCATACACACAGCAGTGTAAATAAGCTAAATCCCCTTATAAAAACAAATTTGAAAAAGAAAACACAAGGACTGTGAAATAGAGCGAAATTGTCAAATAAGTCCTTGAGGGCTTGTGAGGAATCTTGGATTTACCACCTCTACATCCACAGCTCTGGGAGAGATAAGGCTGGACACATGGGGCTGATACGAATGGTGAGGGAATGCAGACCCTTTGAGACAATGGTGCATGGTTCCCATTCCACGGGTCCCAAATCTCCACGTTTAAGGGATTTATCCTTCAGCTAAAATATGCATGGAAAATCCAGAATATGGTCCACGAAGTGATCACGCAAAATTTCTAAAGCTCATCGCCATTTTCGCCCCCTGGTTCTCGAGTTCGCCGTTCCAGATGCGATATTAACATTCTCCCCACTTGGAGAGTCAGTGCCTTTGACCTCTTGTTTGGCACAGTTTGCAATTTCTGTGGAAGATGAACAAGAATAAGGAGAACGAATGAGCGGCTAACTCGATGTGTTTGGACGGGCACATTGAACTCTGATTTCCCTACAGGAAGAAGAATTCACCAAAGGCTCAGCGTGCCATGCCGGAACAAGATTAGGGCCTGAAGCAATTCTTCGGGTTTGCGGTCAGCTCACAAGAAAGCGAGCTGAGAAAAGGAGATTTTTGGCACTGTAACTCACAATCCTGCAGAGTTCCAAATGACCCCTATCATCCAAAAATTTATTGAAGGAAGGCTGTGAAGAGGACTTGAACGTGACGCAGAATGGCAGAAAACAGATATCAGGAGATAGATAAGAATTGCTCTGAAAGCGTAGGAATAGTGGCAGCAGTTCGACAGTGATGCACTTGGCCTAAAAGTGCGTGTGCGTTTTTTCCTGAATATATTCAGGAAAAAACGCATACGCCCTTTTTAGCCAACCAAGCAAGCCTGCAATGGAAATCCGCACCAAAATGAAGTCTCACTTCCCACCGATCAAAAGGGCCGTCCGATAAAAGTGTAAAATCCAGAGAGGGGGACAGGCCATGGAGAACCGGCAGCCTTGTTATGCTCATTGGAGGGATGTAAATTGCCAACAGCCACTCTGGAGAAGTGGATGGTGTTTCCTGGAGCAAAGAAGAAAACAAGCTAGAGAGCCTAAGGCACTTCCACTTATGGTGCTATAGATTCGGAAAATTTAAATGAAAAAGACACAGCCACACCAAAGTTTGGGGCTGCTCTGTGTACGGGATCCTTGACTATGGTACAACTTTAATAGCCCAGAAAGAGAAAAATGGATATAGAAGTTGTGGTACATCCCTACAATGGAATATCACTCAACAATGAAATCAATGGCAACAGACCAGTAGCAGCATAATGAGTGGATTTAGTTACGATGATTCTAAGTGAAATAAGTCACACAGAAAAAGAAATATCATAAGATACCACTACTACCGGGAATGTAAACACGGCTACCTGTGAATTGCATTACAAAACACAATAGAGTCTCACATTTACAAAAGAATCTTATGCTTGCTTAAGGGGAAAGGAGAGTGGGGAGGCTGCATAAAACCAGAGGTTGACATTAGGACAAATACCATTCCATAAGCCAAATATATATTAGACAAGACCTACTCCTCGCTCAACCAAATGGACTCAACACACCGTATTCAAAACCTAGGAATATACTTGACTATGAAGAAAATTAAAACCCATACATTTATAGGTCTCCATAAGAAAATCATTTGTGTACAGCAGCATACACAGAGCAGTGTCAATAAGCTAAATTCCCTTATAAAAATAAATTTGGAAAAGAAAACACAAGGACTGTGAAATAGAGAGAAATTCTTAAATAAGTCCTTGAGGGCTTGTGAGGAATCTTGGATTTACCACCTCTACATCCACAGCAGGTGGACAGATAAGGCTGGACACTTGGGGCTGATACTATTGGTGAGGGAATGCAGACCCTTTGAGGTAATGGTGCTTGGTTCCCATTCCATGGGTCCCAAATCTCCACGTTTAAGGGATTTATCCTTCAGCTAAAATTTGCATGGAAAACCCAGAATATGGTACACGAAGTGATCAGGCAAAATTTCTAAAACTCATCGCCATTTTCTCCCCCTGGTACTCGAGTTCGCCGTTCCAGATGCGATATTAACATTCTCTCCACTTGGAGAGTCAGTGCTTTTTACCTCTTGTTTCACACAGTTTGCAATTTCTGTGGAAGATGAACAGGAATAAGGAGAACCAATGAGCGGCTAACTCGATGTGTTTGGACGGGCACATTGAACTCTGATTTCGCTACAGGAAGAAGAATTCACCAAACGCTCAGCATGCCATGCCGGAACGAGATTAGGGCCTGAAGCAATTCTTCGGGTTTGCGGTCAGCTCACAAGAAAGCGAGTTGAGAAAAGGAGTTTTTTGGCAGTGTAACTCACAATCCTGCAGAGTTCCAAATGACCCCTATCATCCAAAAATTTATTGAAGGAAGGCTTTGAAGAGGACTTTAATGCAACGCAGAATTGCAGAAAACAGATATCAGGTGGTAGATAAGAATTGTTCTGAAAGCGAAGGAAAAGAGGCAGCAGTTCGACAGTGATGCACTTGGCCAAAAAGGGCGTATGCGTTTTTTCCTGAATATATTCAGGAAAAAACGCATACGCCCTTTTTGGCCAACCAAGCAAGCCTGCAAAGGAAATCCGCACTACAATGAAGTCTCACTTCCCACCGATCAAAAGGGCCTTCCGACAAATGTGTAAAATCCAGAGAGGCAGGACAGGCCACAGAGAACTGGCAGCCTTGTTATGCTGATGGGCGGGATATAAATTGCCAACAGCCACTCTAGAGAAGTGGATGGTGTTTCCTGGAACAAAGAAAAAAAAACAAGCTACAGAGCCTAGGGCACTTCCACTTATGGTGCTATAGATTCGGAAAATTTAAATGAAAAAGTCACAGCCACACCAAAGTTTGGAGCTGCTCTGTATACGGGAACCTTGACTATGGTACAACTTCAATAGCCCAGAAAGAGAAAAATGGATATAGAAGTTGTGGTACATCCCTACAATGGAATATCACTCAACAATGAAATCTCACTCAACAATGAAATCAGTGGCAACAGACCAGTAGCAGCATAATTAGTGGATATAGTTACGATGATTCTAAGTGAAATAGTCACACAGAAAAAGAAACATCATAAGATATCACTAATACTGGGAATGTAAACACGACTAAGCATGAACTGCATTTCAAAACACAAAAGAGTCTCACATTTACAAAAGAAACTTATGCTTGCTTAAGGGGAAAGGAGAGTGGGGAGGCTGCATAAAACCAGTGGTTCACATTAGGACAGATACCATTCCATAAGCCAAATATATATTAGACAAGACCTACTCCTCGCTCAACCAAATGGACTCAACCCACCGTATTCAAAACCTAGGAATATACCTGACTATGAAGAAAATTTAAACCCATACATTTATATGTCTCCAAAAGAAAATCATTTGTGTACAGCAGCATACACACAGCAGTGTAAATAAGCTAAATCCCCTTATAAAAACAAATTTGAAAAAGAAAACACAAGGACTGTGAAATAGAGCGAAATTGTCAAATAAGTCCTTGAGGGCTTGTGAGGAATCTTGGATTTACCACCTCTACATCCACAGCTCTGGGAGAGATAAGGCTGGACACATGGGGCTGATACGAATGGTGAGGGAATGCAGACCCTTTGAGACAATGGTGCATGGTTCCCATTCCACGGGTCCCAAATCTCCACGTTTAAGGGATTTATCCTTCAGCTAAAATATGCATGGAAAATCCAGAATATGGTCCACGAAGTGATCACGCAAAATTTCTAAAGCTCATCGCCATTTTCGCCCCCTGGTTCTCGAGTTCGCCGTTCCAGATGCGATATTAACATTCTCCCCACTTGGAGAGTCAGTGCCTTTGACCTCTTGTTTGGCACAGTTTGCAATTTCTGTGGAAGATGAACAAGAATAAGGAGAACGAATGAGCGGCTAACTCGATGTGTTTGGACGGGCACATTGAACTCTGATTTCCCTACAGGAAGAAGAATTCACCAAAGGCTCAGCGTGCCATGCCGGAACAAGATTAGGGCCTGAAGCAATTCTTCGGGTTTGCGGTCAGCTCACAAGAAAGCGAGCTGAGAAAAGGAGATTTTTGGCACTGTAACTCACAATCCTGCAGAGTTCCAAATGACCCCTATCATCCAAAAATTTATTGAAGGAAGGCTGTGAAGAGGACTTGAACGTGACGCAGAATGGCAGAAAACAGATATCAGGAGATAGATAAGAATTGCTCTGAAAGCGTAGGAATAGTGGCAGCAGTTCGACAGTGATGCACTTGGCCTAAAAGTGCGTGTGCGTTTTTTCCTGAATATATTCAGGAAAAAACGCATACGCCCTTTTTAGCCAACCAAGCAAGCCTGCAATGGAAATCCGCACCAAAATGAAGTCTCACTTCCCACCGATCAAAAGGGCCGTCCGATAAAAGTGTAAAATCCAGAGAGGGGGACAGGCCATGGAGAACCGGCAGCCTTGTTATGCTCATTGGAGGGATGTAAATTGCCAACAGCCACTCTGGAGAAGTGGATGGTGTTTCCTGGAGCAAAGAAGAAAACAAGCTAGAGAGCCTAAGGCACTTCCACTTATGGTGCTATAGATTCGGAAAATTTAAATGAAAAAGACACAGCCACACCAAAGTTTGGGGCTGCTCTGTGTACGGGATCCTTGACTATGGTACAACTTTAATAGCCCAGAAAGAGAAAAATGGATATAGAAGTTGTGGTACATCCCTACAATGGAATATCACTCAACAATGAAATCAATGGCAACAGACCAGTAGCAGCATAATGAGTGGATTTAGTTACGATGATTCTAAGTGAAATAAGTCACACAGAAAAAGAAATATCATAAGATACCACTACTACCGGGAATGTAAACACGGCTACCTGTGAATTGCATTACAAAACACAATAGAGTCTCACATTTACAAAAGAATCTTATGCTTGCTTAAGGGGAAAGGAGAGTGGGGAGGCTGCATAAAACCAGAGGTTGACCTTAGGACAGATACCATTCCATAAGCCAAATATATATTAGACAAGACCTACTCCTCGCTCTACCAAATGGAGTCAACACCCCGTATTCAAAACCTAGGAATATACCTGATTATGAAGAAAATTAAAACCTGTACATTTATAGGTCTCCATAAGAAAATCATTTGTGTACAGCAGCATACACACAGCACTGTAAATAAGCTAAATCCCCTTATAAAAATAAATTTGAAAAAGAAATCACAAGGACTGTGAATTAGAGAGAAATTCTTAAATAAGTCCTTCAGGGATTGTGAGGAATCCTGGATTTACCACCTCTACATCCACAGCTGTGGGAGAGATAAGGCTGGATACTTGGGGTTGATACTATTGGTGAGGGAATGCAGACCCTTTGAGGTAATGGTGCATGGCTCCCATTCCACGGGTCCCAAATCTCCATGTTTAAGGCATTTATCCATCAGCTAACATATGCATAGAAAACAAAGTGTATGGTCCACGAAGTGATCAGGCAAAGTTTCTAAAACTCATCGCCATTTTCGCCCCCTGGGACTCGAGTTCGCCGCTCCAGAGGCGATATTAACATTCTCCCCACTTGGAGAGTCAGTGCCTTTGACATCTTGTTTGGCACAATTTGCAATTTCTGAGGAAGATGAACAGGAATAAGGAGAATGAATGAGAGGCTAACTCAATGTGTTTGGACGGGCAAATTGAACTCTGATTTCCCTACAGGAAGAAGAATTCACCAAAGGCTCCTCGTGCCATGACGGAATGAGATTAGAGCCTGAAGCAATTCTTCGGGTTTGCGGTCAGCTCAGAAGAAAGCGAGTTGAGAAAAGGAGATTTTTGGCACTGTAACTCACAATCCTGCAGAGTTCCAAATGACCCCTATCATCCAAAAATTTATTGAAGGAAGGCTGTGAAGAGGACTTGAATGCGACGCAGAATTGCAGAAAACAGATATCAGGTGGTAGAAAAGAATTGCTCTGAAAGCGTAGGAAAAGAGGCAGCAGTTCCACAGTGATGCACTTGACCAAAAAGGGCGTATGCGTTTTTTTCCTGAATATATTCAGGAAAAAACGCATACGCCCTTTTTGCCCAACCCATCAAGCCTTCAATGGAAATCCGCACTACAATGAAGTCTCACTTCCCACTGATCAAAAGGGCTGTCAGAAAAATGTGTAAAATCCAGAGAGGCAGAACAGGCCATGGAGAACCGGCAGCCTTGTTATGCTGATGGGCGGGATGTAAATTGCCAACAGCCACTCTGGAGAAGTGGATGGTGTTTCCTGGAACAAGGAAAAAAACAAGCTAGAGAGCCTAGGGCACTTCCACTTATAGTGCTGTAGATTCGGAAAATTTAAATGACAAAGACACAGCAACACCAAAGTTTGGGGCTGCTCTGTGTACGGGAACCTTGAGTATGGTACAACTTCAATATCTCAGAAAGAGAAAAATGGATATAGAAGTTGTGGTACATCCCTACAGTGGAATATCACTCAACAATGAAATCAATGGCAACAGACCAGTAGCAGCATAATGAGTGGATTTAGTTACGATGATTCTAAGTGAAATAAGTCACACAGAAAAAGAAACATCATAAGATATCACTAATACAGGGAATGTAAACACGGCTACGCGTGAACTGCATTTCAAAACACAACAGAGTCTCACATTTACAAAAGAAACATAGTCTTGCTTAAGGGGAAAGGAGAGTGGGGAAGCTGCATAAAACCAGATGTTGACATTAGGACAAATACCATGCCATAAGCCAAATATATATTAGACAAGACCTACTCCTCGCTCTACCAAATGGAGTCAACACCCTGTATTCAAAACCTAGGAATATACCTGACTATGAAGAAAATTAAAACCTGTACATTTATAGGTCTCCATAAGAAAATCATTTGTGTACAGCAGCATACACACAGCACTGTAAATAAGCTAAATCCCCTTATAAAAATAAATTTGAAAAAGAAATCACAAGGACTGTGAATTAGAGAGAAATTCTTAAATAAGTCCTTCAGGGATCGTGAGGAATCCTGGATTTACCACCTCTACATCCACAGCTGTGGGAGAGATAAGGCTGGATACTTGGGGTTGATACTATTGGTGAGGGAATGCAGACCCTTTGAGGTAAATGTGCATGGTTCCTATTGCACGGGTCCCAAATCTCCACGTTTAAGGGATTTATCCTTCAGCTAAAATATGCATGGAAAACCCAGAATATGGTCCACGAAGTGATCAGACAAAATTTCTAAAACTCATCGCCATTTTCGCCCCCTGCTACTCGAGTTCGCCTTTCCAGATGCGATATTAACATTCTCCCCACTTGGAGAGTCAGTGCCTTTGACATCTTGTTTGGCACAGTTTGCAATTTCCGTGGAAGATGAACAGGATTAAGGAGAACGAATGAGAGGCTAACTCAATGTGTTTGGACGGGCAAATTGAACTCTGATTTCCCTCCAGGAAGAAGAATTCACCAAAGGCTCCTAGTGCCATGACGGAATGAGATTAGGGCCTGAAGCAATTCTTCGGGTATGCGGTCAGCTAACAAGAAAGCTAGTTGAGAAAAGGAGATTTTTGGCACTGTAACTCACAATCCTGCAGAGTTCCAAATGACCCCTATCATCCAAAAATTAATTGAAGGAAGGCTGTGAAGAGGACTTGAACGCGACACAGAATTGCAGAAAACAGATATCAGGTGGTAGATAAGTATTGCTCTGAAAGCGCAGGAAAAGAGGCAGCAGTTCGACAGTGATGCACTTGGCCAAAAAGGGCGTATGCTTTTTTTCCTGAATATATTCAGGAAACAAAAACATACGCCCTTTTTGGCCAACCAAGCAAGCCTGCAATGGAAATCCACACTACAATGAAGTCTCACTTCCCACCGATCAAAAGGGCCGTCCGAAAAATGTGTAAAATCCAGAGAGGCAGGACAGGCAATGGAGAACCGGCAGCCTTGCTATGCTGATGGGCGGGATGTAAATTGCCAACAGCCACTCTGGAGAAGTGGATGGTGTTTCCTGGAACCAAGAAAAAAACAAGCCAGAGAGCCTGGGACACTTCCACTTATGGTGCTATAGATTCGGAAAATTTAAATGAAAAAGACAGAGCCACACCAAAGTTTGGGGCTGCTCTGTGTACGGGAACCTTGAGTATGGTACAACTTCAATATCTCAGAAAGAGAAAAATGGATATAGAAGTTGTGGTACATCCCTACAATGGAATATCACTCAACAATGAAATCAATGGCAACAGACCAGTAGCAGCATAATGAGTGGATTTAGTTACGATGATTCTAAGTGAAATAAGTCACACAGAAAAAGAAGCATCATAAAATATCACTAATACCGGGAATGTAAACACGGCTATGCATGAACTGCATTTCAAAACACAACAGAATCTCACATTTACAAAAGAAACTTATGCTTGCTTAAGGGGAAAGGAGAGTGGGGAGGCTGCATAAAACCAGAGGTTGACATTAGGACAGATACCATTCCATAAGCCAAATATATATTAGACAAGACCTACTCCTTGCTCAACCAAATGGACTCAACACCCCGTATTCAAAACCTAGGAATATACCTGACTATGAAGAAAATTAAAACTCATACACTAATAAGTCTCCATAAGAAAATCATTTGTGTACAGCAGCATACACACAGCAGTGTAAATAAGCTAAATCCCCATATAAAAATAAATTTGAAAAAGAAAACAAAAGGACTGTGAAATAGAGAGAAATTCTAAAATAAGTCCTTCAGGGCTTGTGAGGAATCTTGGATTTACCACGTCTACATCGACGGCTGGGGGAGAGATTAGGCTGGACACTTGGGGCTGAAACTATTGGTGAGGGAATGCAGACCCTTTGAGGTAATGGTGCATGCTTCCCATTCCACGGGTCCCAAATCTCCACGTGTAAGGGATTTATCCTCCAGCTAAAATACGCATGGAAAACCTTGAATATGGTCCACGAAGTGATCAGGCAAAATTTCTAAAACTCATCGCCATTTTCGCCCCCTGGTACTCGAGTTCGCCTTTCCAGGTGCGATATTAACATTCTCCCCACTTGGAGAGTCAGTGCCTTTGACATCTTGTTTCGCACAGTTTGCAATTTCTGTAGAAGATGATCAGGAATAAGGAGAACCAATGAGCGGCTAACTCAATGTGTTTGGATTGTCACATTGAACTCTGATTTCCCTACAGGAAGAAAAATTCACCAAAGGCTCAGCGTGCCATGCGGGAACGAGATTAAGGCCTGAAGCAATTCTTCGGGTTTGTGGTCAGCTAAAAAGAAAGCTAGTTGAGAAAAGGAGATTTTTGGCACTGTAAATCACAATCCTGTAGAGTTTCAAATGACACCTATCATCCAAAAATTTATTGAAGGAAGGCTGTGAAGAGGACTTGAATGTGACGCAGAATTGCAGAAAACAGATATCAGGGGGTAGACAAGAAATGCTCTGAAGGCGTAGGAAAAGAGGGAGCAGTTCCACAGTGATGCACTTCTCCAAAAAGGGCGTATGCGTTTTTTTCCTGAAAATATTCAGGAAAAAACGCATACGCCCTTTTTGGCCAACCCGTCAAGCCTGCAATGGAAATCCGCACTACAATGAAGTCTCACTTCCCACTGATCAAAAGGGCCGTCAGAAAAAAGTGTAAAATCCAGAGAGGCAGAACAGGCCATGAAGAACTGGCAGCCTTGTTATGCTGATGGTCGGGATGTAAATTGCCAACAGCCACTCTGGAGAAGTGGATGGTGTTTCCTGGAACAAGGAAAAAAACAAGCTAGAGAGCCTAGGGCACTTCCACTTATAGTGCTGCAGATTCGGAAAATTTGAATGACAAAGACACAGCAACACCAAAGTTTGGAGCTGCTCTGTGTATGGGAACCTTGAGTATAGTACAACTTTAATATCTCAGAAAGAGAAAAATGGATATAGAAGTTGTGGTACATCCCTACAATGGAATATCACTCAACAATGAAATCAATGGCAACAGACCAGTAGCAGCATAATGAGTGGATTTAGTTACGATGATTCTAAGTGAAATAAGTCACACAGAAAAAGAAACATCATAAGATAAAACTAATACCGGGAATGTAAACACGGCTACGTGTGAACTGCATTACAAAACACAACAGATTCTCACATTTACAAAAGAAACTTATGCTTGCTTAAGAGGAAAGGAGAGTGGGGAGGCTGCATAAAACCAGAGGTTGACATTAGGACAGATACCATTCCATAAGCCAAATATATATTAGACAAGACCTACTCCTCGCTCTACCAAATGGAGTCAACACCCCGTATTCAAAACTTAGGAATATACCTGACTATGAAGAAAATTAAAACCTGTACATTTATAGGTCTCCATAAGAAAATCATTTGTGTACAGCAGCATACACACAGCGGTGTAAATAAGCTAAATCCCCTTATAAAAATAAATTTGAAAAAGAAATCACAAGGACTGTGAATTAGAGAGAAATTCTTAAATAAGACCTTCAGGGATTGTGAGGAATCCTGGATTTACCACCTCTACATCCACAGCTGTGGGAGAGATAAGGCTGGATACTTGGGGTTGATACTATTGGTGAGGGAATGCAGATTCTTTGAGGTAAATGTGCATGGTTCCCATTTCACGGGTCCCAAATCTCCACGTTTAACGGATTTATCCTTCAGCTAAAATATGCATGGAAAACCCAGAATATGGTCCACGAAGTGATCAGGCAAAATTTCTAAAACTCATCGCCATTTTCACCCCTGGTACTCGAGTTCGACTTTCCAGATGCGATATTAATATTCTCCCCACTTGGAGAGTCAGTGCCTTTGACATCTTGTTTGGCACAGTTTGCAATTTCCGTGGAAGATGAACAGGAATAAGGAGAACCAATGAGCAGCTAACTCGATGTGTTTGGACAGGCACATTGAACTCTGATTTCCCAACAGGAAGAAGAATTCACCAAAGGCTCAGCGTGTCATGCAGGAACGAGATTAGGGCCTGAAGCAATTCTTCGGGTTTGCGGTCAGCTCACAAGAAAGCGAGCTGAGAAAAGAAGATTTTTGGCACTGTAACTCACAATCCTGCAGAGTTCCAAATGACCCCTATCATCCAAAAATTAATTGAAGGAAGGCTGTGAAGAGGACTTGAACGCGACACAGAATTGCTGAAAACAGATATCAGGTGGTAGATAAGTATTGCTCTGAAAGCGCAGGAAAAGAGGCAGCAGTTCGACAGTGATGCACTTGGCCAAAAATGGCGTATGCTTTTTTTCCTGAATATATTCAGGAAACAAAAACATACGCCCTTTTTGGCCAACCAAGCAAGCCTGCAATGGAAATCCACACTACAATGAAGTCTCACTTCCCACCGATCAAAAGGGCCGTCCGAAAAATGTGTAAAATCCAGAGAGGCAGGACAGGCAATGGAGAACCGGCAGCCTTGCTATGCTGATGGGCGGGATGTAAATTGCCAACAGCCACTCTGGAGAAGTGGATGGTGTTTCCTGGAACCAAGAAAAAAACAAGCCAGAGAGCCTGGGACACTTCCACTTATGGTGCTATAGATTCGGAAAATTTAAATGAAAAAGAGCCACACCAATGTTTGGGGCTGCTCTGTGTACGGGAACCTTGAGTATGGTACAACTTCAATATCTCAGAAAGAGAAAAATGGATATAGAAGTTGTGGTACATCCCTACAATGGAATATCACTCAACAATGAAATCAATGGCAACAGACCAGTAGCAGCATAATGAGTGGATTTAGTTACGATGATTCTAAGTGAAATAAGTCACACAGAAAAAGAAGCATCATAAAATATCACTAATACCGGGAATGTAAACACGGCTATGCATGAACTGCATTTTAAAACACAACAGAGTCTCACATTTACAAAAGAAACTTATGCTTGCTTAAGTTGAAAGGAGAGTGGGGAGGCTGCATAAAACCAGAGGTTGACATTAGGACAGATACCATTCCATAAGCCAAATATATATTAGACAAGACCTACTCCTTGCTCAACCAAATGGACTCAACACCCCGTATTCAAAACCTAGGAATATACCTGACTATGAAGAAAATTAAAACTCATACACTAATAAGTCTCCATAAGAAAATCATTTGTGTACAGCAGCATACACACAGCAGTGTAAATAAGCTAAATCCCCATATAAAAATAAATTTGAAAAAGAAAACAAAAGGACTGTGAAATAGAGAGAAATTCTAAAATAAGTCCTTCAGGGCTTGTGAGGAATCTTGGATTTACCACCTCTACATCCACGGCTGGGGGAGAGATTAGGCTGGACACTTGGGGCTGAAACTATTGGTGAGGGAATGCAGACCCTTTGAGGTAATGGTGCATGGTTCCCATTCCACGGGTCCCAAATCTCCACGTGTAAGGGATTTATCCTCCAGCTAAAATACGCATGGAAAACCGTGAATATGGTAAAAGAAGTGATCAGGCAAAATTTCTAAAACTCATCGCCATTTTCGCCCCCTGGTACTCGAGTTCGCCTTTCCAGGTGCGATATTAACATTCTCCCCACTTGGAGAGTCAGTGCCTTTGACATCTTGTTTCGCACAGTTTGCAATTTCTGTAGAAGATGATCAGGAATAAGGAGAACCAATGAGCGGCTAACTCAATGTGTTTGGATGGTCACATTGAACTCTGATTTCCCTACAGGAAGAAAAATTCACCAAAGGCTCAGCGTGCCATGCGGGAACGAGATTAAGGCCTGAAGCAATTCTTCGGGTTTGTGGTCAGCTAAAAAGAAAGCTAGTTGAGAAAAGGAGATTTTTGGCACTGTAACTCACAATCCTGTAGAGTTTCAAATGACACCTATCATCCAAAAATTTATTGAAGGAAGGCTGTGAAGAGGACTTGAATGCGACGCAGAATTGCAGAAAACAGATATCAGGGGGTAGACAAGAAATGCTCTGAAGGCGTAGGAAAAGAGGCAGCAGTTCCACAGTGATGCACTTCTCCAAAAAGGGCGTATGCGTTTTTTTCCTGAATATATTCAGGAAAAAACGCATACGCCCTTTTTGGCCAACCCGTCAAGCCTGCAATGGAAATCCGCACTACAATGAAGTCTCACTTCCCACTGATCAAAAGGGCCGTCAGAAAAAAGTGTAAAATCCAGAGAGGCAGAACAGGCCATGGAGAACCGGCAGCCTTGTTATGCTGATGGGCGGGATGTAAATTGCCAACAACCACTCTGGAGAAGTGTATGGTGTTTCCTGGAACAAGGAAAAAATCAAGCTAGAGAGGCTAGGGCACTTCCACTTATAGTGCTGTAGATTCGGAAAATTTGAATGACAAAGACACAGCAACACCAAAGTTTGGAGCTGCTCTGTGTACGGGAACCTTGAGTATAGTACAACTTCAATATCTCAGAAAGAGAAAAATGGATATAGAAGTTGTGGTACATCCCTACAATGGAATATCACTCAACAATGAAATCAATGGCAACAGACCAGTAGCAGCATAATGAGTGGATTTAGTTACGATGATTCTAAGTGAAATAAGTCACACAGAAAAAGAAACATCATAAGATATCACTAATACAGGGAATGTAAACACGGCTACGCATGAACTGCATTTCAAAACACAACAGAGTCTCACATTTACAAAAGAAACTTAGGCTTGCTTAAGGGGAAAGGAGAGTGGGGAGGCTGCATAAAACCAGAGGTTGACATTAGGACAGATACCATTCCATAAGCCAAATATATATTAGACAAGACCTGCTCCTCGCTCTACCAAATGGAGTCAACACCCCGTATTCAAAACCTAGGAATATACCTGACTATGAAGAAAATTAAAACCTGTACATATATAGGTCTCCATAAGAAAATCATTTGTGTACAGCAGCATACACACAGCACTGTAAATAAGCTAAATCCCCTTATAAAAATAAATTTGAAAAAGAAATCACAAGGACTGTGAATTAGAGAGAAATTCTTAAATAAGTCCTTCAGGGATTGTGAGGAATCCTGGATTTACCACCTCTACATCCACAGCTGTGGGAGAGATAAGGCTGGATACTTGGGGTTGATACTATTGGTGAGGGAATGCAGACCCTTTGAGGTAAATGTGCATGGTTCCCATTCCACGGGTCCCAAATCTCCACGTTTAAGAGATTTATCCTTCAGCTAAAATATGCATGGAAAACCCAGAATATGGTCCACGAAGTGATCAGGCAAAATTTCTAAAACTCATCGCCATTTTCCCCCCTGGTACTCTAGTTCGACTTTCCAGATGCGATATTAACATTCTCCCCACTTGGAGAGTCAGTGCCTTTGACATCTTGTTTGGCACAGTTTGCAATTTCCGTGGAAGATGAACAGGAATAAGGAGAACCAATGAGCAGCTAACTCGATGTGTTTGGACAGGCACATTGAACTTTGATTTCCCAACAGGAAGAAGAATTCACCAAAGGCTCAGCGTGCCATGCAGGAACGAGATTAGGGCCTGAAGCAATTCTTCGGGTTTGCGGTCAGCTCACAAGAAAGCGAGCTGAGAAAAGGAGATTTTTGGCACTGTAACTCACAATCCTGCAGAGTTCCCAATGACCCCTATCATCCAAAAATTAATTGAAGGAAGGCTGTGAAGAGGACTTGAACGCAACACAGAATTGAAGAAAACAGATATCAGGTGGTAGATAAGTATTGCTCTGAAAGCGCAGGAAAAGAGGCAGCAGTTCGACAGTGATGCACTTGGCCAAAAAGGGCGTATGCTTTTTTTTCCTGAATATATTCAGGAAACAAAAACATACGCCCTTTTTGGCCAACCAAGCAAGCCTGCAATGGATATCCGCACTACAATGAAGTCTCACTTCCCACCGATCAAAAGGGCCGTCCGAAAAATGTGTAAAATCCAGAGAGGCAGGACAGGCAATGGAGAACCGGCAGCCTTGCTATGCTGATGGGCGGGATGTAAATTGCCAACAGCCACTCTGGAGAAGTGGATGGTGTTTCCTGGAACCAAGAAAACACCAAGCCAGAGAGCCTGGGGCACTTCCACTTATGGTGCTATAGATTCGGAAAGTTTAAATGAAAAAGACAGAGCCACACCAAAGTTTGGGGCTGCTCTGTGTACGGGAACCTTGACTATGGTACAACTTCAATAGCCCAGAAAGAGAAAAACGGATACAGAAGTTGTGGTACATACCTCCAATGGAATATCACTCAACAATGAAATCAATGGCAACAGACCAGTAGCAGCATAATGAGTGGATTTAGTTACGATGATTCTAAGTGAAATAAGTCACACAGAAAAAGAAGCATCATAAAATATCACTAATACCGGGAATGTAAACACGGCTATGCATGAACTGCATTTCAAAACACAACAGAGTCTCACATTTACAAAAGAAACTTATGCTTGCTTAAGGGGAAAGGAGAGTGGGGAGGCTGCATAAAACCAGAGGTTGACATTAGGACAGATACCATTCCATAAGCCAAATATATATTAGACAAGACCTACTCCTTGCTCAACCAAATGGACTCAGCACCCCGTATTCAAAACCTAGGAATATACCTGACTATGAAGAAAATTAAAACTCATACACTAATAAGTCTCCATAAGAAAATCATTTGTGTACAGCAGCATACACACAGCAGTGTAAATAAGCTAAATCCCCATATAAAAATAAATTTGAAAAAGAAAACAAAAGGACTGTGAAATAGAGAGAAATTCTAAAATAAGTCCTTCAGGGCTTGTGAGGAATCTTGGATTTACCACCTCTACATCCACGGCTGGGCGAGAGATTAGGCTGGACACTTGGGGCTGAAACTATTGGTGAGGGAATGCAGACCCTTTGAGGTAATGGTGCATGGTTCCCATTCCACGGGTCCCAAATCTCCACGTGTAAGGGATTTATCCTCCAGCTAAAATACGCATGGAAAACCGTGAATATGGTAAAAGAAGTGATCAGGCAAAATTTCTAAAACTCATCGCCACTTTCGCCCCCTGGTACTCGAGTTCGCCTTTCCAGATGCGATATTAACATTCTCCCCACTTGGAGAGTCAGTGCCTTTGACATCTTGTTTGGCACAGTTTGCAATTTCCGTGGAAGATGAACAGGAATAAGGAGAACCAATGAGCAGCTAACTCGATGTGTTTGGACAGGCACATTGAACTCTGATTTCCCTACAGGAAGAAAAATTCACCAAAGGCTCAGCGTGCCATGCGGGAACGAGATTAAGGCCTGAAGCAATTCTTCGGGTTTGCGTTCAGCTAACAAGAAAGCTAGTTGAGAAAAGGAGATTTTTGGCACTGTAACTCACAGTCCTGTAGAGTTTCAAATGACACCTATCATCCAAAAATTTATTGAAGGAAGGCTGTGAAGAGGACTTGAATGCGACGCAGAATTGCAGAAAACAGATATCAGGGGGTAGACAAGAAATGCTCTGAAGGCGTAGGAAAAGAGGCAGCAGTTCCATAGTGATGCACTTCTCCAAAAAGGGCGTATGCGTTTTTTTTCCTGAATATATTCAGGAAAAAACGCATACGCCCTTTTTGGCCAACCCGTCAAGCCTGCAATGGAAATCCGCACTACAATGAAGTCTCACTTCCCACTGATCAAAACGGCCATCAGAAAAAAGTGTAAAATCCAGAGAGGCAGAACAGGCCATGGAGAACCGGCAGCCTTGTTATGCTGATGGGCGGGATGTAAATTGCCAACAGCCACTCTGGAGAAGTGGATGGTGTTTCCTGGAACAAGGAAAAAAACAAGCTAGAGAGCCTAGGGCACTTCCACTTATAGTGCTGCAGATTCGGAAAATTTGAATGACAAAGACACAGCAACACCAAAGTTTGGAGCTGCTCTGTGTACAGGAACCTTGAGTATGGTACAACTTCAATATCTCAGAAAGAGAAAAATGGATATAGAAGTTGTGGTACATCCCTACAATGGAATATCACTCAACAATGAAATCAATGGAAACAGACCAGTAGCAGCATAATGAGTGGATTTAGTTACGATGATTCTAAGTGAAATAAGTCACACAGAAAAAGAAACATCATAAGATATCTCTAATACCGGGAATGTAAACACGGCTACGTGTGAACTGCATTAAAAAACACAACAGATTCTCACATTTACAAAAGAAACTTATGCTTGCTTAAGAGGAAAGGAGAGTGGGGAGGCTGCATAAAACCAGAGGTTGACATTAGGACAGATACCATTCCATAAGCCAAATATATATTAGACAAGACCTACTCCTCGCTCTACCAAATGGAGTCAACACCCCGTATTCAAAACCTAGGAATATACCTGACTATGAAGAAAATGAAAACCTGTACATTTATAGGTCTCCATAAGAAAATCATTTGTGTAGAGCAGCATACACACAGCTGTGTAAATAAGCTAAATCCGCTTATAAAAATAAATTTGAAAAAGAAATCACAAGGACTGTGAATTAGAGAGAAATTCTTAAATAAGTCCTTCAGGGATTGTGAGGAATCCTGGATTTACCACCTCTACATCCACAGCTGTGGGAGAGATAAGGCTGGATACTTGGGGTTGATACTATTGGTGAGGGAATGCAGACCCTTTGAGGTAAATGTGCATGGTTCCCATTCCACGGGTCCCAAATCTCCACGTTTAAGGGATTTATCCTTCAGCTAAAATATGCATGGAAAACCCAGAATATGGTCCACGAAGTGATCAGGCAAAATTTCTAAAACTCATCGCCATTTTCCCCCCTGGTACTCGAGTTCGACTTTCCAGATGCGATATTAACATTCTCCCCACTTGGAGAGTCAGTGCCTTTGACATCTTGTTTGGCACACTTTGCAATTTCCGTGGAAGATGAACAGGAATAAGGAGAACCAATGAGCAGCTAACTCGATGTGTTTGGACAGGCACATTGAACTCTGATTTCCCAACAGGAAGAAGAATTCACCAAAGGCTCAGCGTGCCATGCAGGAACGAGATTAGGGCCTGAAGCAATTCTTCGGGTTTGCGGTCAGCTCACAAGAAAGCGAGCTGAGAAAAGGAGATTTTTGGCACTGTAACTCACAATCCTGCAGAGTTCCAAATGACCCCTATCATCCAAAAATTAATTGAAGGAAGGCTGTGAAGAGGACTTGAACGCGACACAGAATTGCAGAAAACAGATATCAGGTGGTAGATAAGTATTGCTCTGAAAGCGCAGGAAAAGAGGCAGCAGTTCGACAGTGATGCACTTGGCCAAAAAGGGCGTATGCTTTTTTTCCTGAATATATTCAGGAAACAAAAACATACGCCCTTTTTGGCCAACCAAGCAAGCCTACAATGGAAATCCGCACTACAATGAAGTCTCACTTCCCACCGATCAAAAGGGCCGTCCGAAAAATGTGTAAAATCCAGAGAGGCAGGACAGGCAATGGAGAACCGGCAGCCTTGCTATGCTGATGGGCGGGATGTAAATTGCCAATAGCCACTCTGGAGAAGTGGATGGGGTTTCCTGGAACCAAGAAAAAACCAAGCCAGAGAGCCTGGGGCACTTCCACTTATGGTGCTATAGATTCGGAAAATTTAAATGAAAAAGACAGAGCCACACCAAAGTTTGGGGCTGCTCTGTGTACGGGAACCTTGACTATGGTACAACTTCAATAGCCCAGAAAGAGAAAAACGGATATAGAAGTTGTGGTACATACCTCCAATGGAATATCACTCAACAATGAAATCAATGGCAACAGACCAGTAGCAGCATAATGAGTGCATTTAGTTACGATGATTCTATGTGAAATAAGTCACACAGAAAAAGAAGCATCATAAAATATCACTAATACCGGGAATGTAAACACGGCTATGCATGAACTGCATTTCAAAACACAACAGAGTCTCACATTTACAAAAGAAACTTATGCTTGCTTAAGGGGAAAGGAGAGTGGGGAGGCTGCATAAAACCAGAGGTTGACATTAGGACAGATACCATTCCATAAGCCAAATATATATTAGACAAGACCTACTCCTTGCTCAACCAAATGGACTCAACACCCCGTATTCAAAACCTAGGAATATACCTGACTATGAAGAAAATTAAAACTCATACACTAATAAGTCTCCATAAGAAAATCATTTGTGTACAGCAGCATACACACAGCAGTGTAAATAAGCTAAATCCCCATATAAAAATAAATTTGAAAAAGAAAACAAAAGGACTGTGAAATAGAGAGAAATTCTAAAATAAGTCCTTCAGGGCTTGTGAGGAATCTTGGATTTACCACCTCTACATCCACGGCTGGGGGAGAGATTAGGCTGGACACTTGGGGCTGAAACTATTGGTGAGGGAATGCAGACCCTTTGAGGTAATGGTGCATGGTTCCCATTCCACGGGTCCCAAATCTCCACGTGTAAGGGATTTATCCTCCAGCTAAAATACGCATGGAAAACCTTGAATATGGTCCACGAAGTGATCAGGCAAAATTTCTAAAACTCATCGCCATTTTCGCCCCCTGGTACTCGAGTTCGCCTTTCCAGGAGCGATATTAACATTCTCCCCACTTGGAGAGTCAGTGCCTTTGACATCTTGTTTCGCACAGTTTGCAATTTCTGTAGAAGATGATCAGGAATAAGGAGAACCAATGAGCGGCTAACTCAATGTGTTTGGACGGGCACATTGAACTCTGATTTCCCTACAGGAAGAAAAATTCACCAAAGGCTCAGCGTGCCATGCGGGAACGAGATTAAGGCCTGAAGCAATTCTTCGGGTTTGCGGTCAGCTAACAAGAAAGCTAGTTGAGAAAAGGAGATTTTTGGCACTGTAACTCACAATCCTGTGGAGTTTCAAATGACACCTATCATCCAAAAATTTATTGAAGGAAGGCTGTGAAGAGGACTTGAATGCGACACAGAATTGCAGAAAACAGATATCAGGGGGTAGACAAGAAATGCTCTGAAGGCGTAGGAAAAGAGGCAGCAGTTCCACAGTGATGCACTTCTCCAAAAAGGGCGTATGCGTTTTTTTCCTGAATATATTCAGGAAAAAGCGCATACGCCCTTTTTGGCCAACCCGTCAAGCCTGCAATGGAAATCCGCACTACAATGAAGTCTCACTTCCCACTGATCAAAAGGGCCGTCAGAAAAAAGTGTAAAATCCAGAGAGGCAGAACAGGCCATGGAGAACCGGCAGCCTTGTTATGCTGATGGGCGGGATGTAAATTGCCAACAGCCACTCTGGAGAAGTGGATGGTGTTTCCTGGAACAAGGAAAAAAACAAGCTAGAGAGCCTAGGGCACTTCCACTTATAGTGCTGTAGATTCGGAAAATTTGAATGACAAAGACACAGCAACACCAAAGTTTGGAGCTGCTCTGTGTACGGGAACCTTGAGTATGGTACAACTTCAATATCTCAGAAAGATAAAAATGGATATAGAAGTTGTGGTACATCCCTACAATGGAATATCACTCAACAATGAAATCAATGGCAACAGACCAGTAGCAGCATAATGAGTGGATTTAGTTACGATGATTCTAAGTGAAATAAGTCACACAGATAAAGAAACATCATAAGATATCACTAATACAGGGAATGTAAACACGGCTACGCATGAACTGCATTTCAAAACACAACAGAGTCTCACATTTACAAAAGAAACTTAGGCTTGCTTAAGGGGAAAGAAGAGTGGGGAGGCTGCATAAAACCAGAGGTTGACATTAGGACAGATACCATTCCATAAGCCAAATATATATTAGACAAGACCTACTCCTCGCTCTACCAAATGGAGTCAACACCCCGTATTCAAAACCTAGGAATATACCTGACTATGAAGAAAATTAAAACCTGTACATATATAGGTCTCCATAAGAAAATCATTTGTGTACAGCAGCATACACACAGCACTGTAAATAAGCTTAATCCCCTTATAAAAATAAATTTGAAAAAGAAATCACAAGGACTGTGAATTAGAGAGAAATTCTTAAATAAGTCCTTCAGGGATTGTGAGGAATCCTGGATTTACCACGTCTACATCCACAGCTGTGGGAGAGATAAGGCTGGATACTTGGGGTTGATACTATTGGTGAGGGTATGCAGACCCTTTGAGGTAAATGTGCATGGTTCCCATTCCACGGGTCCCAAATCTGCACGTTTAAGGGATTTATCCTTCAGCTAAAATATGCATGGAAAACCCAGAATATGGTCCACGAAGTGATCAGGCAAAATTTCTAAAACTCATCGCCATTTTCCCCCCTGGTACTCGAGTTCGACTTTCCAGATGCGATATTAACATTCTCCCCACTTGGAGAGTCAGTGCCTTTGACATCTTGTTTGGCACTTTGCAATTTCCGTGGAAGATGAACAGGAATAAGGAGAACCAATGAGCAGCTAACTCGATGTGTTTGGACAGGCACATTGAACTCTGATTTCCCAACAGGAAGAAGAATTCACCAAAGGCTCAGCGTGCCATGCAGGAACGAGATTAGGGCCTGAAGCAATTCTTCGGGTTTGCGGTCAGCTCACAAGAAAGTGAGCTGTGAAAAGGAGATTTTTGGCACTGTAACTCACAATCCTGCAGAGTTCCAAATGACCCCTATCATCCAAAAATTAATTGAAGGAAGGCTGTGAAGAGGACTTGAACGCGACACAGAATTGCAGAAAACAGATATCAGGTGGTAGATAAGTATTGCTCTGAAAGCGCAGGAAAAGAGGCAGCAGTTCGACAGTGATGCACTTGGCCAAAAAGGGCGTATGCTTTTTTTCCTGAATATATTCAGGAAACAAAATCATACGCCCTTTTTGGCCAACCAAGAAAGCCTGCAATGGAAATCCGCACTACAATGAAGTCTCACTTACCAAAGATGAAAAGGGCTGTCCGAAAAATGTGTAAAATCCAGAGAGGCAGGACAGGCAATGGAGAACCGGCAGCCTTGCTATGCTGATGGGCGGGATGTAAATTGCCAACAGCCACTCTGGAGAAGTGGATGGGGTTTCCTGGAACCAAGAAAAAACCAAGCCAGAGAGCCTGGGGCACTTCCACTTATGGTGCTATAGATTCGGAAAATTTAAATGAAAAAAGACAGAGACACACCAAAGTTTGGGGCTGCTCTGTGTACGGGAACCTTGACTATGGTACAACTTCAATAGCCCAGAAAGAGAAAAACGGATATAGAAGTTGTGGTACATACCTCCAATGGAATATCACTCAACAATGAAATCAATGGCAACAGACCAGTAACAGCATAATGAGTGGATTTAGTTACGATGATTCTAAGTGAAATAAGTCACACAGAAAAAGCATCATAAAATATCACTAATACCGGGAATGTAAACACGGCTATGCATGAACTGCATTTCAAAACACAACAGAGTCTCACATTTACAAAAGAAACTTATGCTTGCTTAAGGGGAAAGGAGAGTGGGGAGGCTGCATAAAACCAGAGGTTGACATTAGGACAGATACCATTCCATAAGCCAAATATATATTAGACAAGACCTACTCCTTGCTCAACCAAATGGACTCAACACCCCGTATTCAAAACCTAGGAATATACCTGACTATGAAGAAAATTAAAACTCATACACTAATAAGTCTCCATAAGAAAATCATTTGTGTACAGCAGCATAAACACAGCAGTGTAAATAAGCTAAATCCCCATATAAAAATAAATTTGAAAAAGAAAACAAAAGGACTGTGAAATAGAGAGAAATTCTAAAATAAGTCCTTCAGGGCTTGTGAGGAATCTTGGATTTACCACCTCTACATCCACGGCTGGGGGAGAGATAAGGCTGGACACTTGGGGCTGAAACTATTGGTGAGGGAATGCAGACCCTTTGAGGTAATGGTGCATGGTTCCCATTCCATGGGTCCCAAATCTCCACGTGTAAGGGATTTATCCTCCAGCTAAATTACGCATGGAAAACCTTGAATATGGTCCACGAAGTGATCAGGCAAAATTTCTAAAACTCATCGGCATTTTAGCCCCCTGGTACTCGAGTTCGCCTTTCCAGGTGCGATATTAACATTCTCCCCACTTGGAGAGTCAGTGCCTTTGACATCTTGTTTCGCACAGTTTGCAATTTCTGTAGAAGATGATCAGGAATAAGGAGAACCAATGAGCGGCTAACTCAATGTGTTTGGACGGGCACATTGAACTCTGATTTCCCTACAGGAAGAAAAATTCACCAAAGGCTCAGCGTGCCATACGGGAACGAGATTAAGGCCTGAAGCAATTCTTCGGGTTTGCGGTCAGCTAACAAGAAAGCTAGTTGAGAAAAGGAGATTTTTGGCACTGTAACTCACAATCCTGTGGAGTTTCAAATGACACCTATCATCCAAAAATTTATTGAAGGAAGGCTGTGAAGAGGACTTGAATGCGACACAGAATTGCAGAAAACAGATATCAGGGGGTAGACAAGAAATGCTCTGAAGGCGTAGGAAAAGAGGCAGCAGTTCCACAGTGATGCACTTCTCCAAAAAGGGCGTATGCGTTTTTTTCCTGAATATATTCAGGAAGAAGCGCATACGCCCTTTTTGGCCAACCCGTCAAGCCTGCAATGGAAATCCGCACTACAATGAAGTCTCACTTCCCACTGATCAAAAGGGCCGTCAGAAAAAAGTGTAAAATCCAGAGAGGCAGAACAGGCCATGGAGAACCGGCAGCCTTGTTATGCTGATGGGCGGGATGTAAATTGCCAACAGCCACTCTGGAGAAGTGGATGGTGTTTCCTGGAACAAGGAAAAAAACAAGCTAGAGAGCCTAGGGCACTTCCACTTATAGTGCTGTAGATTCGGAAAATTTGAATGACAAAGACACAGCAACACCAAAGTTTGGAGCTGCTCTGTGTACGGGAACCTTGAGTATGGTACAACTTCAATATCTCAGAAAGAGAAAAATGGATATAGAAGTTGTGGTACATTCCTACAATGGAATATCACTCAACAATGAAATCAATGGCAACAGACCAGTAGCAGCATAATGAGTGGATTTAGTTACGATGATTCTAAGTGAAATAAGTCACACAGATAAAGAAACATCATAAGATATCACTAATACAGGGAATGTAAACACGGCTACGCATGAACTGCATTTCAAAACACAACAGAGTCTCACATTTACAAAAGAAACTTAGGCTTGCTTAAGGGGAAAGAAGAGTGGGGAGGCTGCATAAAACCAGAGGTTGACATTAGGACAGATACCATTCCATAAGCCAAATATATATTAGACAAGACCTACTCCTCGCTCTACCAAATGGAGTCAACACCCCGTATTCAAAACCTAGGAATATACCTGACTATGAAGAAAATTAAAACCTGTACATATATAGGTCTCCATAAGAAAATCATTTGTGTACAGCAGCATACACACAGCACTGTAAATAAGCTTAATCCCCTTATAAAAATAAATTTGAAAAAGAAATCACAAGGACTGTGAATTAGAGAGAAATTCTTAAATAAGTCCTTCAGGGATTGTGAGGAATCCTGGATTTACCACGTCTACATCCACAGCTGTGGGAGAGATAAGGCTGGATACTTGGGGTTGATACTATTGGTGAGGGTATGCAGACCCTTTGAGGTAAATGTGCATGGCTCCCATTCCACGGGTCCCAAATCTGCACGTTTAAGGGATTTATCCTTCAGCTAAAATATGCATGGAAAACCCAGAATATGGTCCACGAAGTGATCAGGCAAAATTTCTAAAACTCATCGCCATTTTCCCCCCTGGTACTCGAGTTCGACTTTCCAGATGCGATATTAACATTCTCCCCACTTGGAGAGTCAGTGCCTTTGACATCTTGTTTGGCACTTTGCAATTTCCGTGGAAGATGAACAGGAATAAGGAGAACCAATGAGCAGCTAACTCGATGTGTTTGGACAGGCACATTGAACTCTGATTTCCCAACAGGAAGAAGAATTCACCAAAGGCTCAGCGTGCCATGCAGGAACGAGATTAGGGTCTGAAGCAATTCTTTGGGTTTGCGGTCAGCTCACAAGAAAGCGAGCTGAGAAAAGGAGATTTTTGGCACTGTAACTCACAATCCTGCAGAGTTCCAAATGACCCCTATCATCCAAAAATTAATTGAAGGAAGGCTGTGAAGAGGACTTGAACGCGACACAGAATTGCAGAAAACAGATATCAGGTGGTAGATAAGTATTGCTCTGAAAGCGTAGGAAAAGAGGCAGCAGTTCGATAGTGATGCACTTGGCCAAAAAGGGCGTATGCTTTTTTTCCTGAATATATTCAGGAAACAAAAACATACGCCCTTTTTGGCCAACCAAGCAAGCCTGCAATGGAAATCCGCACTACAATGAAGTCTCACTTCTCACCGATCAAAAGGGCCGTCCGAAAAATGTGTAAAATCCAGAGAGGCATGATAGGCAATGGAGAACCGGCAGCCTTGCTATGCTGATGGGTGGGATATAAATTGCCAAAAGCCACTCTGGAGAAGTGGATGGTGTTTCCTGGAACCCAGAAAAAACCAAGCCAGAGCGCCTGGGGCACTTCCACTTGTGGTGCTATAGATTCGGAAAATTTGAATGACAAAGACACAGCAACACCAAAGTTTGGAGCTGCTCTGTGTACGGGAACCTTGAGTATGGTACAACTTCAATATCTCAGAAAGAGAAAAATGGATATAGAAGTTGTGGTACATCCCTACAATGGAATATCACTCAACAATGAAATCAATGGCAACAGAGCAGTAGCAGCATAATGAGTGGATTTAGTTACGATGATTCTAAGTGAAATAAGTCACACAGAAAAAGAAACATCATAAGATATCACTAATACAGGGAATGTAAACACGACTACGCATGAACTGCATTTCAAAACACAACAGAGTCTCACATTTACGAAAGAAAGTTAGGCTTGCTTAAGGGGAAAGGAGAGTGGGGAGGCTGCATAAAACCAGAGGTTGACATTAGGACACATACCATTCCATAAGCCAAATATATATTAGACAAGACCTACCCCTCGCTCTACCAAATGGAGTCAACACCCCGTATTCAAAACCTAGGAATATACCTGACTATGAAGAAAATTAAAACCTGTACATATATAGGTCTCCATAAGAAAATCATTTGTGTACAGCAGCATACACACAGCACTGTAAATAAGCTAAATCCCCTTATAAAAATAAATTTGAAAAAGAAATCACAAGGACTGTGAATTAGAGAGAAATTCTTACATAAGTCCTTCATGGATTGTGAGGAATCCTGGATTTACCACCTCTACATCCACAGCTGTGGGAGAGATAAGGCTGGATACTTGGGGTTGATACTATTGGTGAGGGAATGCAGACCCTTTGAGGTAAATGTGCATGGTTCCCATTCCACGGGTCCCAAATCTCCACGTTTAAGGGATTTATCCTTCAGCTAAAATATGCATCGAAAACCCAGAATATGGTCCACGGAGTGATCAGGCAAAATTTCTAAAACTCATCGCCATTTTCCCCCCTGGTACTCGAGTTCGACTTTCCAGATGCGATATTAACATTCTCCCCACTTGGAGAGTCAGTGCCTTTGACATCTTGTTTGGCACACTTTGCAATTTTCGTGGAAGATGAACAGGAATAAGGAGAACCAATGAGCAGCTAACTCGATGTGTTTGGACAGGCACATTGAACTCTGATTTCCCAACAGGAAGAAGAATTCACCAAAGGCTCAGCGTGCCATGCAGGAACGAGATTAGGGCCTGAAGCAATTCTTCGGGTTTGCGGTCAGCTCACAAGAAAGCGAGCTGAGAAAAGGAGATTTTTGGTACTGTAACTCACAATCCTGCGGAGTTCCAAATGACCCCTATCATCCAAAAATTAATTGAAGGAAGGCTGTGAAGAGGACTTGAACGCGACACAGAATTGCAGAAAACAGATATCAGGTGGTAGATAAGTATTGCTCTGAAAGCGCAGGAAAAGAGGCAGCAGTTCGACAGTGATGCACTTGGCCAAAAAGGGCGTATGCTTCTTTTCCTGAATATATTCAGGAAACAAAAACATACGCCCTTTTTGGCCAACCAAGCAAGCCTGCAATGGAAATCCGCACTACAATGAAGTCTCACTTCCCACCGATGAAAAGGGCCGTCCAAAAAATGTGTAAAATCCAGAGAGGCAGGACAGGCAATGGAGAACCGGCAGCCTTGCTATGCTGACCGGCGGGATGTAAATTGCCAACAGCCACTCGGGAGAAGTGGATGGTGTTTCCTGGAACCAAGAAAAAACCAAGCCAGAGAGCCTGGGGCACTTCCACTTATGGTGCTATAGATTCGGAAAATTTAAATGAAAAAGACAGAGCCACACCAAAGTTTGGGGCTGCTCTGTGTACGGGAACCTTGACTATGGTACAACTTCATTAGCCCAGAAAGAGAAAAACGGATATAGAAGTTGTGGTACATACCTCCAATGGAATATCACTCAACAATGAAATCAATGGCAACAGACCAGTAGCAGCATAATGAGTGGATTTAGTTACGATGATTCTAAGTGAAATAAGTCACACAGGAAAAGAAGCATCATAAAATATCACTAATATCGGGAATGTAAACACGGCTATGCATGAACTGCATTTCAAAACACAACAGAGTCTCACATTTACAAAAGAAACTTATGCTTGCTTAAGGGGAAAGGAGAGTGGGGAGGCTGCATAAAACCAGAGGTTGACATTAGGACAGATACCATTCCATAAGCCAAATATATATTAGACAAGACCTACTCCTTGCTCAACCAAATGGACTCAACACCCCGTATTCAAAACCTAGGAATATACCTGACTATGAAGAAAATTAAAACTCATACACTAATAAGTCTCCATAAGAAAATCATTTGTGTACAGCAGCATACACACAGCAGTGTAAATAAGCTAAATCCCCATATGAAAATAAATTTGAAAAAGAAAACAAAAGGACTGTGAAATAGAGAGAAATTCTAAAATAAGTCCTTCAGGGCTTGTGAGGAATCTTGGATTTACCACCTCTACATCCACGGCTGGGGGAGAGATAAGGCTGGACACTTGGGGCTGAAACTATTGGTGAGGGAATGCAGATCCTTTGAGGTAATGGTGCATGGTTCCCATTCCACGGGTCCCAAATCTCCACGTGTAAGGGATTTATCCTCCAGCTAAAATACGCATGGAAAACCTTGAATATGGTAAAAGAAGTGATCAGGCAAAATTTCTAAAACTCATCGCCATTTTCGACCCTGGTACTCGAGTTCGCCTTTCCAGGTGCGATATTAACATTCTCCCCACTTGGAGAGTCAGTGCCTTTGACATCTTGTTTCGCACAGTTTGCAATTTCTGTAGAAAATGAACAGGAATAAGGAGAACCAATGAGCGGCTAACTCGAAGTGTTTGGACGGGCACATTGAACTCTAATTTCCCTACAGGAAGAATTCACCAAAGGCTCAGTGTGTCATGCCGGAACGAGATTAGGGTCTGAAGCAATTCTTCGGGTTTGCGGTCAGCTCAGAAGAAAGCGAGCTGAAAAAAGGAGATTTTTGGCACTGTAACTCACAATCCTGCAGAGATCCAAATGACCCCTATCATCCAAAATTTAATTGAAGGAAGGCTGTGAAGACGACTTGAACGCGACACAGAATTTCAGAAAACAGATATCAGGTGGTAGATAAGTATTGCTCTGAAAGCGTAGGAAAAGAGGCAGCAGTTCGACAGTGATGCACTTGGCCAAAAAGGGCGAATGCTTTTTTTCCTGAATATATTCAGGAAACAAAAACATACGCCCTTTTTGGCCAACCAAGCAAGCCTGCAATGGAAATCCGCACTACAATGAAGTCTCACTTCCCACCGATCAAAAGGGCCGTCCGAAAAATGTGTAAAATCCAGAGAGGCAGGACAGGCAATGGAGAACCGGCAACCTTGCTATGCTGATGGGCGGAATGTAAATTGCCAGCAGCCACTCTGGAGAAGTTGATGGTGTTTCTTGGAACAAAGAAAAAACCAAGCCAGAGAGCCTGGTGCACTTCCACTTATGATGCTATAGATTCGGAAAATTTAAATGAAAAAGACAGAGCCACACCAGAGTTTGGGGCTGCTCTGTGTACCGGAACCTTGACTATGGTACAACTTCAATAGCGCAGAAAGAGAAAAACGGATATAGAAGTTGTGGTACATACCTCCAATGGAATATCACTCAACAATGAAATCAATGGCAACAGAGCAGTAGCAGCATAATGAGTGGATTTAGTTACGATGATTCTAAGTGAAATAAGTCACACAGAAAAAGAAGCATCATAAAATATCACTATTACCGGGAATGTAAACACGGCTATGCATGAACTGCATTTCAAAACACAACAGAGTCTCACATTTACAAAAGAAACTTAGGCTTGCTTAAGGGGAAAGGAGAGTGGGGAGGCTGCATAAAACCAGAGGTTGACATTAGGACAGATACCATTCCATAAGCCAAATATATATTAGACAAGACCTACTCCTCGCTCTACCAAATGGAGTCAACACCCCGTATTCAAAACCTAGGAATATACCTGACTATGAAGAAAATTAAAACCTGTACATATATAGGTCTCCATAAGAAAATCATTTGTGTACAGCAGCATACACACAGCACTGTAAATAAGCTTAATCCCCTTATAAAAATAAATTTGAAAAAGAAATCACAAGGACTGTGAATTAGAGAGAAATTCTTAAATAAGTCCTTCAGGGATTGTGAGGAATCCTGGATTTACCACGTCTACATCCACAGCTGTGGGAGAGATAAGGCTGGATACTTGGGGTTGATACTATTGGTGAGGGTATGCAGACCCTTTGAGGTAAATGTGCATGGCTCCCATTCCACGGGTCCCAAATCTGCACGTTTAAGGGATTTATCCTTCAGCTAAAATATGCATGGAAAACCCAGAATATGGTCCACGAAGTGATCAGGCAAAATTTCTAAAACTCATCGCCATTTTCCCCCCTGGTACTCGAGTTCGACTTTCCAGATGCGATATTAACATTCTCCCCACTTGGAGAGTCAGTGCCTTTGACATCTTGTTTGGCACTTTGCAATTTCCGTGGAAGATGAACAGGAATAAGGAGAACCAATGAGCAGCTAACTCGATGTGTTTGGACAGGCACATTGAACTCTGATTTCCCAACAGGAAGAAGAATTCACCAAAGGCTCAGCGTGCCATGCAGGAACGAGATTAGGGTCTGAAGCAATTCTTCGGGTTTGCGGTCAGCTCACAAGAAAGCGAGCTGAGAAAAGGAGATTTTTGGCACTGTAACTCACAATCCTGCAGAGTTCCAAATGACCCCTATCATCCAAAAATTAATTGAAGGAAGGCTGTGAAGAGGACTTGAACGCGACACAGAATTGCAGAAAACAGATATCAGGTGGTAGATAAGTATTGCTCTGAAAGCGTAGGAAAAGAGGCAGCAGTTCGATAGTGATGCACTTGGCCAAAAAGGGCGTATGCTTTTTTTCCTGAATATATTCAGGAAACAAAAACATACGCCCTTTTTGGCCAACCAAGCAAGCCTGCAATGGAAATCCGCACTACAATGAAGTCTCACTTCTCACCGATCAAAAGGGCCGTCCGAAAAATGTGTAAAATCCAGAGAGGCATGATAGGCAATGGAGAACCGGCAGCCTTGCTATGCTGATGGGTGGGATATAAATTGCCAAAAGCCACTCTGGAGAAGTGGATGGTGTTTCCTGGAACCCAGAAAAAACCAAGCCAGAGCGCCTGGGGCACTTCCACTTGTGGTGCTATAGATTCGGAAAATTTGAATGACAAAGACACAGCAACACCAAAGTTTGGAGCTGCTCTGTGTACGGGAACCTTGAGTATGGTACAACTTCAATATCTCAGAAAGAGAAAAATGGATATAGAAGTTGTGGTACATCCCTACAATGGAATATCACTCAACAATGAAATCAATGGCAACAGAGCAGTAGCAGCATAATGAGTGGATTTAGTTACGATGATTCTAAGTGAAATAAGTCACACAGAAAAAGAAACATCATAAGATATCACTAATACAGGGAATGTAAACACGACTACGCATGAACTGCATTTCAAAACACAACAGAGTCTCACATTTACGAAAGAAAGTTAGGCTTGCTTAAGGGGAAAGGAGAGTGGGGAGGCTGCATAAAACCAGAGGTTGACATTAGGACACATACCATTCCATAAGCCAAATATATATTAGACAAGACCTACCCCTCGCTCTACCAAATGGAGTCAACACCCCGTATTCAAAACCTAGGAATATACCTGACTATGAAGAAAATTAAAACCTGTACATATATAGGTCTCCATAAGAAAATCATTTGTGTACAGCAGCATACACACAGCACTGTAAATAAGCTAAATCCCCTTATAAAAATAAATTTGAAAAAGAAATCACAAGGACTGTGAATTAGAGAGAAATTCTTACATAAGTCCTTCATGGATTGTGAGGAATCCTGGATTTACCACCTCTACATCCACAGCTGTGGGAGAGATAAGGCTGGATACTTGGGGTTGATACTATTGGTGAGGGAATGCAGACCCTTTGAGGTAAATGTGCATGGTTCCCATTCCACGGGTCCCAAATCTCCACGTTTAAGGGATTTATCCTTCAGCTAAAATATGCATCGAAAACCCAGAATATGGTCCACGGAGTGATCAGGCAAAATTTCTAAAACTCATCGCCATTTTCCCCCCTGGTACTCGAGTTCGACTTTCCAGATGCGATATTAACATTCTCCCCACTTGGAGAGTCAGTGCCTTTGACATCTTGTTTGGCACACTTTGCAATTTTCGTGGAAGATGAACAGGAATAAGGAGAACCAATGAGCAGCTAACTCGATGTGTTTGGACAGGCACATTGAACTCTGATTTCCCAACAGGAAGAAGAATTCACCAAAGGCTCAGCGTGCCATGCAGGAACGAGATTAGGGCCTGAAGCAATTCTTCGGGTTTGCGGTCAGCTCACAAGAAAGCGAGCTGAGAAAAGGAGATTTTTGGTACTGTAACTCACAATCCTGCGGAGTTCCAAATGACCCCTATCATCCAAAAATTAATTGAAGGAAGGCTGTGAAGAGGACTTGAACGCGACACAGAATTGCAGAAAACAGATATCAGGTGGTAGATAAGTATTGCTCTGAAAGCGCAGGAAAAGAGGCAGCAGTTCGACAGTGATGCACTTGGCCAAAAAGGGCGTATGCTTCTTTTCCTGAATATATTCAGGAAACAAAAACATACGCCCTTTTTGGCCAACCAAGCAAGCCTGCAATGGAAATCCGCACTACAATGAAGTCTCACTTCCCACCGATGAAAAGGGCCGTCCAAAAAATGTGTAAAATCCAGAGAGGCAGGACAGGCAATGGAGAACCGGCAGCCTTGCTATGCTGACCGGCGGGATGTAAATTGCCAACAGCCACTCGGGAGAAGTGGATGGTGTTTCCTGGAACCAAGAAAAAACCAAGCCAGAGAGCCTGGGGCACTTCCACTTATGGTGCTATAGATTCGGAAAATTTAAATGAAAAAGACAGAGCCACACCAAAGTTTGGGGCTGCTCTGTGTACGGGAACCTTGACTATGGTACAACTTCATTAGCCCAGAAAGAGAAAAACGGATATAGAAGTTGTGGTACATACCTCCAATGGAATATCACTCAACAATGAAATCAATGGCAACAGACCAGTAGCAGCATAATGAGTGGATTTAGTTACGATGATTCTAAGTGAAATAAGTCACACAGGAAAAGAAGCATCATAAAATATCACTAATATCGGGAATGTAAACACGGCTATGCATGAACTGCATTTCAAAACACAACAGAGTCTCACATTTACAAAAGAAACTTATGCTTGCTTAAGGGGAAAGGAGAGTGGGGAGGCTGCATAAAACCAGAGGTTGACATTAGGACAGATACCATTCCATAAGCCAAATATATATTAGACAAGACCTACTCCTTGCTCAACCAAATGGACTCAACACCCCGTATTCAAAACCTAGGAATATACCTGACTATGAAGAAAATTAAAACTCATACACTAATAAGTCTCCATAAGAAAATCATTTGTGTACAGCAGCATACACACAGCAGTGTAAATAAGCTAAATCCCCATATGAAAATAAATTTGAAAAAGAAAACAAAAGGACTGTGAAATAGAGAGAAATTCTAAAATAAGTCCTTCAGGGCTTGTGAGGAATCTTGGATTTACCACCTCTACATCCACGGCTGGGGGAGAGATAAGGCTGGACACTTGGGGCTGAAACTATTGGTGAGGGAATGCAGATCCTTTGAGGTAATGGTGCATGGTTCCCATTCCACGGGTCCCAAATCTCCACGTGTAAGGGATTTATCCTCCAGCTAAAATACGCATGGAAAACCTTGAATATGGTAAAAGAAGTGATCAGGCAAAATTTCTAAAACTCATCGCCATTTTCGACCCTGGTACTCGAGTTCGCCTTTCCAGGTGCGATATTAACATTCTCCCCACTTGGAGAGTCAGTGCCTTTGACATCTTGTTTCGCACAGTTTGCAATTTCTGTAGAAAATGAACAGGAATAAGGAGAACCAATGAGCGGCTAACTCGAAGTGTTTGGACGGGCACATTGAACTCTAATTTCCCTACAGGAAGAATTCACCAAAGGCTCAGTGTGTCATGCCGGAACGAGATTAGGGTCTGAAGCAATTCTTCGGGTTTGCGGTCAGCTCAGAAGAAAGCGAGCTGAAAAAAGGAGATTTTTGGCACTGTAACTCACAATCCTGCAGAGATCCAAATGACCCCTATCATCCAAAATTTAATTGAAGGAAGGCTGTGAAGACGACTTGAACGCGACACAGAATTTCAGAAAACAGATATCAGGTGGTAGATAAGTATTGCTCTGAAAGCGTAGGAAAAGAGGCAGCAGTTCGACAGTGATGCACTTGGCCAAAAAGGGCGAATGCTTTTTTTCCTGAATATATTCAGGAAACAAAAACATACGCCCTTTTTGGCCAACCAAGCAAGCCTGCAATGGAAATCCGCACTACAATGAAGTCTCACTTCCCACCGATCAAAAGGGCCGTCCGAAAAATGTGTAAAATCCAGAGAGGCAGGACAGGCAATGGAGAACCGGCAACCTTGCTATGCTGATGGGCGGAATGTAAATTGCCAGCAGCCACTCTGGAGAAGTTGATGGTGTTTCTTGGAACAAAGAAAAAACCAAGCCAGAGAGCCTGGTGCACTTCCACTTATGATGCTATAGATTCGGAAAATTTAAATGAAAAAGACAGAGCCACACCAGAGTTTGGGGCTGCTCTGTGTACCGGAACCTTGACTATGGTACAACTTCAATAGCGCAGAAAGAGAAAAACGGATATAGAAGTTGTGGTACATACCTCCAATGGAATATCACTCAACAATGAAATCAATGGCAACAGAGCAGTAGCAGCATAATGAGTGGATTTAGTTACGATGATTCTAAGTGAAATAAGTCACACAGAAAAAGAAGCATCATAAAATATCACTATTACCGGGAATGTAAACACGGCTATGCATGAACTGCATTTCAAAACACAACAGAGTCTCACATTTACAAAAGAAACTTATGCTTGCTTAAGGGGAAAGGAGAGTGGGGAGGCTGCATAAAACCAGAGGTTGACATTAGGACAGATACCATTCCATAAGCCAAATATATATTAGACAAGACCTACTCCTTGCTCAACCAAAGGGACTCAACACCCCGTATTCAAAACCTAGGAATATACCTGACTATGAAGAAAATTAAAACCCATACATTTATAGGTCTAAATAAGAAAATCATTTTTGTACAGCAGCCTACACACAGCAGTGTAAATAAGCTAAATCCCCTTATAAAAATAAATTAGAAAAAGAAAGCACAAGGACTGTGAAATAGAGAGAAATTCTCAAATAAGTCCTTGAGGGCTTGGGAGGAATCTTGGATTTACCACCTCTACATCCACAGCTCTGGGAGAGATAAGGCTGGACACTTGGGGCTGATACAAATGGTGAGGGAATGCAGACCCTTTTAGACAATGGTGCATGGTTCCCATTCCACGGGCCCCAAATCTCCACGTTTAAGGGATTTATCCTTCAGCTAAAATATGCATGGAAACCCCAGAATATGGTCCACGAAGTGATCAGGCAAAATTTCTAAAACGCATCGCCATTTACGCCCCCTGGCTCTCGAGTTCGCCGTTCCAGTTGCAATATTATCATTCTCCCCACTTGGAGAGTCAGTGACTTTGACCTCTTGTTTGGCACAGTTTGCAATTTCTGTGGAAGATGAACAGGAATAAGGAGAACCAATGAGCGGCTAATTCGAAGTGTTTGGACGGGCACATTGAACTCTAATTTCCCTACAGGAAGAATTCACCAAAGGCTCAGTGTGCCATGCCGGATCGAGATTAGGGCCTGAAGCAATTCTTCGGGTTTGTGGTCAGCTCAGAAGAAAGTGAGTTGAGAAAAGATTTTTGGCACTGTAACTCACAATCCTGCAGAGTTCCAAATGACCCCTATCATCCCAAAATTTATTGAAGGAAGGCTGTGAAGAGGACTTGAACGCGACACAGAATTGCAGAAAACAGATATCAGGTGGTAGATAAGTATTGCTCTGAAAGCGCAGGAAAAGAGGCAGCAGTTCGACAGTGATGCACTTGGCCAAAAAGGGCGTATGCTTTTTTTCCTGAATATATTCAGGAAACAAAACATACGCCCTTTTTGGCCAACCAAGCAAGCCTGCAATGGAAATCCGCACTACAATGAAGTCTCACTTCCCACCGATGAAAAGGGCCGTCCAAAAAATGTGTAAAATCCAGAGAGGCAGGACAGGCAATGGAGAACCGGCAGCCTTGCTATGCTGACCGGCGGAATGTAAATTGCCAACAGCCACTCGGGAGAAGTGGATGGTGTTTCCTGGAACCAAGAAAAAACCAAGCCAGAGAGCCTGGGGCACTTCCACTTATGGTGCTATAGATTCGGAAAATTTAAATGAAAAAGACAGAGCCACACCAAAGTTTGGGGCTGCTCTGTGTACGGGAACCTTGACTATGGTACAACTTCATTAGCCCAGAAAGAGAAAAACGGATATAGAAGTTGTGGTACATACCTCCAATGGAATATCACTCAACAATGAAATCAATGGCAACAGACCAGTAGCAGCATAATGAGTGGATTTAGTTACGATGATTCTAAGTGAAATAAGTCACACAGGAAAAGAAGCATCATAAAATATCACTAATATCGGGAATGTAAACACGGCTATGCATGAACTGCATTTCAAAACACAACAGAGTCTCACATTTACAAAAGAAACTTATGCTTGCTTAAGGGGAAAGGAGAGTGGGGAGGCTGCATAAAACCAGAGGTTGACATTAGGACAGATACCATTCCATAAGCCAAATATATATTAGACAAGACCTACTCCTTGCTCAACCAAATGGACTCAACACCCCGTATTCAAAACCTAGGAATATACCTGACTATGAAGAAAATTAAAACTCATACACTAATAAGTCTCCATAAGAAAATCATTTGTGTACAGCAGCATACACACAGCAGTGTAAATAAGCTAAATCCCCATATGAAAATAAATTTGAAAAAGAAAACAAAAGGACTGTGAAATAGAGAGAAATTCTAAAATAAGTCCTTCAGGGCTTGTGAGGAATCTTGGATTTACCACCTCTACATCCACGGCTGGGGGAGAGATAAGGCTGGACACTTGGGGCTGAAACTATTGGTGAGGGAATGCAGATCCTTTGAGGTAATGGTGCATGGTTCCCATTCCACGGGTCCCAAATCTCCACGTGTAAGGGATTTATCCTCCAGCTAAAATACGCATGGAAAACCTTGAATATGGTAAAAGAAGTGATCAGGCAAAATTTCTAAAACTCATCGCCATTTTCGACCCTGGTACTCGAGTTCGCCTTTCCAGGTGCGATATTAACATTCTCCCCACTTGGAGAGTCAGTGCCTTTGACATCTTGTTTCGCACAGTTTGCAATTTCTGTAGAAAATGAACAGGAATAAGGAGAACCAATGAGCGGCTAACTCGAAGTGTTTGGACGGGCACATTGAACTCTAATTTCCCTACAGGAAGAATTCACCAAAGGCTCAGTGTGTCATGCCGGAACGAGATTAGGGCCTGAAGCAATTCTTCGGGTTTGCGGTCAGCTCAGAAGAAAGCGAGCTGAAAAAAGGAGATTTTTGGCACTGTAACTCACAATCCTGCAGAGATCCAAATGACCCCTATCATCCAAAATTTAATTGAAGGAAGGGTGTGAAGACGACTTGAACGCGACACAGAATTGCAGAAAACAGATATCAGGTGGTAGATAAGTATTGCTCTGAAAGCGTAGGAAAAGAGGCAGCAGTTCGACAGTGATGCACTTGGCCAAAAAGGGCGAATGCTTTTTTTCCTGAATATATTCAGGAAACAAAAACATACGCCCTTTTTGGCCAACCAAGCAAGCCTGCAATGGAAATCCGCACTACAATGAAGTCTCACTTCCCACCGATCAAAAGGGCCGTCCGAAAAATGTGTAAAATCCAGAGAGGCAGGACAGGCAATGGAGAACCGGCAACCTTGCTATGCTGATGGGCGGAATGTAAATTGCCAGCAGCCACTCTGGAGAAGTTGATGGTGTTTCTTGGAACAAAGAAAAAACCAAGCCAGAGAGCCTGGTGCACTTCCACTTATGATGCTATAGATTCGGAAAATTTAAATGAAAAAGACAGAGCCACACCAGAGTTTGGGGCTGCTCTGTGTACCGGAACCTTGACTATGGTACAACTTCAATAGCGCAGAAAGAGAAAAACGGATATAGAAGTTGTGGTACATACCTCCAATGGAATATCACTCAACAATGAAATCAATGGCAACAGAGCAGTAGCAGCATAATGAGTGGATTTAGTTACGATGATTCTAAGTGAAATAAGTCACACAGAAAAAGAAGCATCATAAAATATCACTATTACCGGGAATGTAAACACGGCTATGCATGAACTGCATTTCAAAACACAACAGAGTCTCACATTTACAAAAGAAACTTATGCTTGCTTAAGGGGAAAGGAGAGTGGGGAGGCTGCATAAAACCAGAGGTTGACATTAGGACAGATACCATTCCATAAGCCAAATATATATTAGACAAGACCTACTCCTTGCTCAACCAAAGGGACTCAACACCCCGTATTCAAAACCTAGGAATATACCTGACTATGAAGAAAATTAAAACCCATACATTTATAGGTCTAAATAAGAAAATCATTTTTGTACAGCAGCCTACACACAGCAGTGTAAATAAGCTAAATCCCCTTATAAAAATAAATTTGAAAAAGAAAGCACAAGGACTGTGAAATAGAGAGAAATTCTCAAATAAGTCCTTGAGGGCTTGTGAGGAATCTTGGATTTACCACCTCTACATCCACAGCTCTGGGAGAGATAAGGCTGGACACTTGGGGCTGATACAAATGGTGAGGGAATGCAGACCCTTTTAGACAATGGTGCATGGTTCCCATTCCACGGGCCCCAAATCTCCACGTTTAAGGGATTTATCCTTCAGCTAAAATATGCATGGAAACCCCAGAATATGGTCCACGAAGTGATCAGGCAAAATTTCTAAAACGCATCGCCATTTACGCCCCCTGGCTCTCGAGTTCGCCGTTCCAGTTGCAATATTATCATTCTCCCCACTTGGAGAGTCAGTGACTTTGACCTCTTGTTTGGCACAGTTTGCAATTTCTGTGGAAGATGAACAGGAATAAGGAGAACCAAAGAGCGGCTAATTCGAAGTGTTTGGACGGGCACATTGAACTCTAATTTCCCTACAGGAAGAATTCACCAAAGGCTCAGTGTGCCATGCCGGATCGAGATTAGGGCCTGAAGCAATTCTTCGGGTTTGTGGTCAGCTCAGAAGAAAGTGAGTTGAGAAAAGATTTTTGGCACTGTAACTCACAATCCTGCAGAGTTCCAAATGACCCCTATCATCCCAAAATTCATTGAAGGAAGGCTGTGAAGAGGACTTGAACGCGACGCAGAATGGCAGAAAACAGATACCAGGTGGTAGATAAGAATTGCTCTGAAAGCATAGGAAAAGAGGCAGCAGTTCGACAGTGATGCACTTGGCCAAAAAGGGCGTATGCGTTTTTTCCTGATTATATTCAGGAAAAAAGGCATACGCCCTTTTTGGCCAACCAAGCAAGCCTGCAATGGAAATCCGCACTACAATGAAGTCTCACTTCCCACCGATCAAAAGGGCCGTCCGAAAAAAGTGTAAAATCCAGAGAGGCAGGACAGGCCATGGAGAACTGGCAGCCTTGTTATGCTGATGGGCGGGATGTAAATTTCCAACAGCTACTCTGGAGAAGTGGATGGTGTTTCCTGGAACAAAGAAGAAAAGAAGCTAAAGAGCCTAGGGCACTTCCACTTATGGTGCTATAGATTCGGAAAATTTAAATGAAAAAGACACAGCCACACCAAAATTTGGGGCTGCTCTGTGTACGGGAACCTTGACTATGGTACAACTTCATTAGCCCAGAAAGAGAAAAAGGGTTATAGAAGTTGTGGTACATACCTACAATGGAATATCACTCAATAATGAAATCAATGGTAAAAGACCAGTAGCAGCATAATGAGTGGATTTAGTTACGATGATTCTAAGTACAATAAGTCACACAGAAAAAGAAACATCATAAGATATCACTAATACCGGGAACGTAAACACAACTACACGTGAACTGCATTTCAAAACACAACAGAGTCTCACATTTACAAAAGAAACTTATGTTTCCTTAAGGGGAAAGGAGAGTGGGGAGGCTGCATAAAACCAGAGGTGGACATTAGGATAGATACCATTCCATAAGCCAAATATATATTAGACAAGACCTACTCCGTGCTCAACCAAATGGACTCAACATCCCGTATTCAAAACCTAGGAATATACCTGACTATGAAGAAAATTAAAACTCATACACTAATAAGTCTCCATAAGAAAATCATTTGTGTACAGCAGCATACACACAGCAGTGTAAATAAGCTAAATGCCCTTATAAAAATAAATTTGAAAAAGAAAACCCAAGGACTGTGAAATAGAGACAAATTCTTAAATAAGTCCTTCAGGGCTTGTGAGGAATCTTGGATTTACCACCTCTACATCCACAGCTAGGGGAGAGATAAGGCTGGACACTTAGGGCTGATACTATTGGTGAGGGAATGCAGACCCTTTGAGGTGATGGTGCATGGTTCCCATTCCACGGGTCCCAAACCTCCACGTTTAAGGGATTTATCCTTCAGCTAAAATATGCATGGAAAACCCAGAATATGGTCCACGAAGTGATTAGGCAAAATTTCTAAAACTTATCGCCATTTTCGCCCCCTGGTACTCGAGTTCGCCATTCCAGATGCGATATTAACATTCTCCCCACGTGGAGAGTCAGTGCCTTTGACCTCTTGTTTGGCACAGTGTGCAATTTCTGTGGAAGATGAACAGGAATAAGGAGAACCAATGTGCGGCTAACTCGATGTGTTTGGACAGGCACATTGAACTCTGATTTCCCTACAGGAAGAAGAATTCAACAAAGGCTCAGCATGCCATGCCAGAACGAGATTAGGGCCTAAAGCAATTCTTCGGGTTTGCGGTCAGCTCACAAGAAAGCGAGTTGAGAAAAGGAGATTTGTGACACTGTAACTCACAATCCTGCAGAGTTCCAAATGACCCGTATTATCCAAAAATTTATTGAAGGAAGGCTGTGAAGAGAACTTGAACGCGACACAGAATTGCAGAAAACAGATATCAGGTGGTAAAAAAGAAATGCTCTGAAAGCGTAGGAAAACAGGCAGCAGTTCGACAGTGATGCACTTGGCCAAAAAGGGCGTATGCGTTTTTTCCTGAATATATTCAGGAAAAAACGCATACGCCCTTTTTGGCCAACCAAGCAAGCCTGCAATGGAAATCCGCACTACAAGGAAGTCTCACTTCCCACCGATCAAAAGGGCCTTCCGAAAAAAGTGTAAAATCCAGAGAGGAAGGACAGGCCACGGAGACCCGGCAGCCTTGTTATGCTGCTGGGCGGGATGTAAATTGCCAACAGCCACTCTGGAGAAGTGGATGGTGTTTCCTGGAACAAAGAAAAAACAAGCTAGAGAGCCTAGGGCACTTCCAATTATGGTGCTATAGATTCGGAAAATTTAAATGAAAAAGACACAGCCACACCAAAGTTTGGGGCTGCTCTGTGTACGGGAACCTTGAATATGGTACAACTTCAATAGCCCAGAAAGAGAAAAATGGATATAGAAGTTGTGGTACATCCCTACAATGGAATATCTCTCAACAATGAAATCTCACTCAACAATGAAATCAATGGCAACAGACCAGTAGCAGCATAATGAGTGGATATATTTACGATGATTCTAAGTTAAATAGTCACACAGAAAAAGAAACATCATAAGATATCACTAATACCGGGAATGTAAACACGACTACGCATAAACTGCATTTCAAAACACAACAGAGTCTCACATTTAAAAAAGAAACTTAGGCTTGCTTAAGGGGAAAGGAGAGTGGGGAGGCTGCCTAAAACCAGAGGTTGACATTAGGACCGATACCATTCCATAAGCCAAATATATATTAGACAAGACCTACTCCTCGCTCAACCAAATGGACTGAACACACCGTATTCAAAACCTAGGAATATACCTGACTGTGAAGAAAATTAAAACCCATACATTTATAGGTCTCCATAAGAAAATCATTTGTGTACAACAGCATACACACAGCAGTGTAAAGTAGCTAAATCCCCTTATAAAAATAAATTTGGAAAAGAAAACACAAGGACTGTGAAATAGGGAGAAATTCTTAAGTAACTCCTTCAGGGCTTGTGAGGAATCTTGGATTTACCACCTCTACATCCACAGCTGGGGGAGAGATAAGGTTGGACACTTGGGGCTGATACTATTGGTGAGGGAATGCAGACCCTTTGAGGTAATGGTGCATGGTTCCCATTCCACGGGTCCCAAATCTCCACGTTTAAGGGATTTATCCTTCAGCTAAAATATGCATGGAATTCCCAGAATACGGTCCACGAAGTGTTCAGGCAAAATTTCTAAAACTCATCGCCATTTTCGCCCCCTGGTACTCGAGTTCGCCGTTCCAGATGCGATATTAACATTCTCCCCACTTTGAGAGTCAGTGCCTTTGACCTCTTGTTTCGCACAGTTTGCAATTTCTGTGGAAGATGAACAAGAAAAAGGAGAACCAATGTGCGGCTAACTCGATGTTTTTGGACAGGCACATTGAACTCTGATTTCCCTACAGGAAGAAGAATTCACCAAAGGCTCAGCATGCCATGCCAGAACGAGATTAGGGCCTAAAGCAATTCTTCGGGTTTGCGGTCAGCTCACAAGAAAGCGAGTTGAGAAAAGGAGATTTTTCACACTGTAACTCACAAGCCTGCAGAGTTCCAAATGACCACTATCATCCAAAAATTTATTGAAGGAAGACTGTGAAGAGGACTTGAACGCGACGCAGAATTGCAGAAAACAGATATCAGGGGGTAGATAAGAATTGCTCTGAAAACGTAGGAAAAGAGGCAGCAGTTCGACAGTGATGCACTTGGGCAAAAAGGGCGTATGCGTTTTTTCCTGAATATATTCAGGAAAAAACGCATACACACTTTTTGGCCAACCAAGCAAGCCTGCAATGGAAATCCGCACTACAAGGAAGTCTCACTTCCCACCGATCAAAAGGGCCGTCCGAAAAAAGTGTAAAATCCAGAGAGGCATGACAGGCCACGGAGAACCGGCAGCCTTGTTTTGCTGATGGGCGGGATGTAAATTGCTAACAGCCACTCTGGAGAAGTGGATGGTGTTTCCTGGAACAAAGAGAAAAACAAGCTAGAGAGCCTAGGGCACTTCCACTTATGGTGCTATAGATTCGGAAAATTGAAATGAAAAAGACACAGCCACACCAAAGTTTGGGGCTGCTCTGTGTTCGGGAACCTTGACTATGATACAACTTCAATAGCCCAGAAAGAGAAAAATGTATATAGAAGTTGTGGTACATCCCTACAATAGAATATCACTCAACAATGAAATCTCACTCAACAATGAAATCAATGGCAACAGACCAGTAGCAGCATAATGAGTGGATATAGTTACGATGATTCTAAGTGACATAGTCACACAGAAAAAGAAACATCATTAGATATCACTAATACCAGGAATGTAAACACGACAACGCATGAACTGCATTTCAAAACACAACAGAGTCTCCCATTTACAAAATAAACTTATGCTTGCTTAAGGGGAAAGGAGAGTGGGGATGCTGCATAAAACCAGAGGTTGACATTAGGACAGATACCATTCCATAAGCCAAATATATATTAGACAAGACCTACTCCTCGCTCAACCAAATGGACTCAACACACTGTGTTCAAAACCTAGGAATATACCTGACTATGAAGAAAATTAAAACCCATACAGCCTCCGCTGCCGCGACGAGGAGCCGGGCGGGTGGCGGGGGCGCTCCCCGCGGCCCCGGAATGACTTGTCGGGGCTCCCCTCTGGCGCCTTTGCTGCTCCTCTCTCTGCACGGTTGTGGACGTCATGAAGCCCAGTTGAAGTGATGCTGATCAGTCCCACGACTGTGTAAAGCAGTTTTGTTCCTGATTATAAAAATAGCTATTATAGGCTTTCTCCACACGCTCAGCAAACTGAGGAATTCTGTGGAACCGGGTGTGAGGCCTCTACACGCGACCCCCTGTGAGCAAGTGAAACTAGACTGAGCACAAAGGATAAAAAGGTAACAATCTCAACCAAAAGTTGAAGAGAGACAGAAATAAAAAGAGAAAGGAGTAGCTAAAAGAAGACCAGAGCAAAAGGAATCAGGACTCTACCTCTGAGGGGAGAGAGCCAACTTCAGAACACTGGTCCACAAGAGATTTCCCAGCACCACATAATATCAAACGGCGAAAATCTCCCAGGGATCTCCACCTTAACACCAGCACCCAGCTTCACTCAACGGCCAGCAAGCTACACTGCTGGAAAACCTATGCCAAACAACTAGCAAAACAGAAACACAACCCCACCCATTAACAGAGAGGCTGCCTAAAATCATAATAAGTCCAGAGACACCCCAAAACACACCACCAGACGTGGACCTGCCCACCAGAGAGACAAGATCCAGCCTCATCCACCAGAACACAAGCACTAGTCCCCTCCACCAGGAAGTATACACAACCCACTAGACCAACCTTAGCCACTGGAGACAGACATCAAAAACAACGGGAACTACGAACATGTAGCCTGCAAAAAAAAAAAAAAAAAAAAAAAAAAAAAAAAAAAAAAAAGGGGACCCCAAACACAGTAAGATAAGCAAAATGAGAAGACAGAAAAACACACAGCAGATGAAGGAGCAAAATAAAAATGCACCAGACCTAACAAATGAAGAGGTAATAGGCAGTCTACCTGAAAAAGAATTCAGAATAATGATAGTAAAGATGATCCAGAATCTCGGAAATAGAATGGAGCCAAGGATGGAGAAGATGCAAGAAATGTTTAACAAAGATCTAGAAGAACTAAAGAACAAACAAACAGAGATGAACAACACAAAAACTGAAATGAAAAATACACTAGATGGGATCAATAGCAGAATAACTGAGGCAGAAGAACGGATAAGTGACCTGGAAGATAAACTAGTGGAAATAACGACTGCAGAGCAGAATAAAGAAAAAAGAATGAAAAGAACTGAGGACAGTCTCAGAGGCCTCTGGGACAATATTAAACGCACCAACATTCGAATTATAGGGGTTCCAGAGGATGAAGAGAAAAAGAAAGGGACTGAGAAAATATTTGAAGAGATTATAGTTGAAAACTTCCCTAATATGGGAAAGGAAATAGTTAACCAAGTCCAGGAAGCAGAGAGAGTCCCATACAGGATAAACCCAAGGAGAAATACGCCAAGACACATATTAATCAAACTCTCAAAAATTAAATACAAAGAAAGCATATTAAAAGCAGCAAGGGGAAAAAAAAAACAAATAACACACAAGGGAATCCCCATAAGGCTAACAGCTGATCTCTCAGCAGAAACTCTGCAAGCCAGAAGGGAGTGGCAGGACATACTGAAAGTGATGAAGGAGAAAAGCCTGCAACCACGATTACTCTACCCAGCAAAGATCTCATTCAGATTTGATGGAGAAATTAAAACCTTCACAGACAAGCAAAAGCTGAGAGAGTTCAGCACCACCAAACCAGCTTTACAACAAGTGCTAAAGGAACTTCTCTAGACAAGAAACACAAGAGAAGGAAAGGACCTATAACAACGAACCCAAAACAATTTAGAAAATGGGAATAGGAACATACATATCGATAATTACCTTAAATGTAAATGGACTAAATGCTCCCACCAAAAGACACAGATTGGCTGAATGGATACAAAAACAAGACCCATATATATGCTGTCTACAAGAGACCCACTTCAGACCTAGAGACACATACAGACTGAAAGTAAGGGGATGGAAAAAGATGTTCCATGCAAATGGAAATCAAAAGAAAGCTGGAGTAGCAATTCTCATATCAGACAAAATAGACTTTAAAATAAAGACCATTACAAGAGACAAAGAAGGACACTACATAATGATTAAGGGATCGATCCAAGAAGAAGATATAACAATTGTAAATATTTATGCACCTAACACAGGAGCACCTCAATACATAAGGCAAAAACTAACAGCCATAAAAGGGGAAATCGACAGTAATACATTCATAGTAGGGGACTTCAACACCCCACTTTCACCAATGGACAGATCATCCAAAATGAAAATAAATAAGGAAACACAAGCCTTAAATGATACATGAAACAAGATGGACTTAATTGATATCTATAGGACACTCCATCCAAAAACAACAGAATACACATTTTTCTCAAGTGCTCATGGAACATTCTCCAGGATAGATCATATCTTGGGTCACAAATCAAGCCTTGGTAAATTTAAGAAAATTGAAATTATATCAAGTATCTTCTCCGATCACAACGCCATGAGATTAGATATCAATTACAGGAAAAGATCTGTAAAAAATACAAACACATGGAGGCTAAACAATACATTACTCAATAATGAAGTGATCACTGAAGAAATCAAAGAGGAAATTAAAAAATACCTAGAAACAAATGACAATGGAGACACAACGACCCAAAACCTATGGGATGCTGCAAAAGCAGTTCTAAGAGGGAAGTTTATAGCAATACAAGCCCACCTTAAGAAGCAGGAAACATCTCGAATAAACAACCTAACCTTACACCTAAAGCAATTAGAGAAAGAAGAACAAAAAAAACCCAAACTGAGTAGAAGGAAAGAAATTATAAAAATCAGATCAGAAATAAACGAAAAAGAAATGAAGGAAACAATAGCAAAGATCAATAAAACTAAAAGTTGGTTCTTTGAGAAGATAAACAAAATAGATAAACCTTTAGCCAGACTCATCAAGAAAAAAAGGGAGAAGACTCAAATCAATAGAATTAGAAATGAAAAAGGAGAAGTAACAACTGACACGGCAGAAATAAAAATGATCATGAGAGATTACTACAAGCAACTCTATGCCAATAAAATGGACAATCTGGAAGAAATGGACACATTCTTAGAAATGCACAAACTACCAAGACTGAATCAGGAAGAAATAGAAAATATGAACAGACCAATCACAAACACTGAAATTGAAACTGTGATTAAAAATCTTCCAACAAACAAAAGCCCAGGACCAGATGGCTTCACAGCTGAATTCTATCAAGCATTTAGAGAAGAGCTAACACCTATCCTTCTCAAACTCTTCCAAAACATAGCAGAGGGAGGAACACTCCCCAATTCCTTCTACGAGGCCACCATCACCTTGATACCAAAACCAGACAAGGATGTCACAAAGAAAGAAAACTACAGGCCAATATCACTGATGAACATAGATGCAAAAATCCTCAACAAAATACTAGCAAACAGAATCCAACAGCACATCAAAAGGATCATACACCATGATCAAGTGGGGTTTATTCCAGGAATGCAAGGATTCTTCAATATACGCAAGTCTATCAATGTGATACACCATATTAACAAATTGAAGGAGAAAAACCATATGATCATCTCAATAGATGCAGAGAAAGCTTTTGACAAAATTCAACACCCATTTATGATAAAAACCCTACAGAAAGTAGGCATAGAGGGACCTTTCCTCAACATAATAAAGGCCATATATGACAAACCCACAGCCAACATCATCCTCAATGGTGAAAAACTGAAAGCATTTCCACTAAGATCAGGAACAAGACAAGGTTGCCCACTCTCACCACTCCTATTCAACATAGTTTTGGAAGTTTTAGCCACAGCAATCAGAGAAGAAAAGGAAATAAAAGGAATCCAAATCGGAAAAGAAGAAGTAAAGCTGTCACTGTTTGCAGATGACATGATACTATACATAGAGAATCCTAAAGATGCTACCAGAAAACTACTAGAGATAATCAATGAATTTGGTAAAGTAGCAGGATACAAAATTAATGCACAGAAATCTCTGGCATTCCTATATACTAGTGATGAAAAATCTGAAAGTGAAATCAAGAAAACACTCCCATTTACCATTGCAACAAAAAGAATAAAATACCTAGGAATATACCTACCTAGGGAGACAATAGACCTGTATGCAGAAAATTATAAGACACTGATGAAAGAAATTAAAGACGATACAAATAGATGGAGGGATATACCATGTTCTTGGATTGGAAGACTCAACATAGTGAAAATGACTCTACTACCCAAAGCAATCTATAGATTCAATGCAATCACTATCAAACTGCCACTGGCATTTTTCACAGAATTAGAAAAAAATTTTTCACAATTTGCATGGAAACACAAAAGACCCCGAATAGCTAAAGCAATCTTGAGAGCGAAAAACGGAGCTGGAGGAATCAGGCTCCCTGACTTCAGACTATACTACAAAGCTACAGTAATCAAGACAGTATGGTACTGGCACAAAAACAGAACGATACATCAATGGAACAGAATAGAAAGCCCAGAGATAAACCCACGCACATATGGACACCTTATCTTTGATAATGGTGGCAGGAATATACAGTGGAGAAAGGACAGCCTCTTCAATAAGTGGTGCTGGGAAAACTGGACAGCTACATGTAAAAGTATGAGCTTAGATCACTCCCTAACACCATACACAAAAATAAGCTCAAAATGGATTAAAGACCTAAATGTAAGGCCAGAAACTATCAAACTTTTAGAGGAAAACATAGGCAGAACACTCTATGACATAAATCACAGCAAGATCCTTTTTGACCCACCTCCTAGAGCAATGGAAATAAAAACAAAAATAAACAAATGGGACCTAATGAAACTTCAAAGCTTTTGCACAGCAAAGGAAACCATAAACAAGACCAAAAGACAACCCTCAGAATGGGAGAAAATATTTGCAAATGAAGCAACTGACAAAGGATTAATCTCCAAAATTTACAAGCAGCTTATGCAGCTCAATGACAAAAAAACAAACAACCCAATCCAAAAATGGGCAGAAGACCTAAATAGACATTTCTCCAAAGAAGATATGCAGACTGCCAACAAACACATGAAAGAATGCTCAACATCATTAATCATTAGAGAAATGCAAATCAAAACTACAATGAGATATCATCTCACACCAGTTAGAATGGCCATCATCAAAAAATCTAGAAACAATAAATGCTGGAGAGGGTGTGGACAAAAGGGAACCCTCTTGCACTGCTGGTGGGAATGTGAATTGGTTCAGCCACTATGGAGAACAGTATGGAGGTTCCTTAAAAAACTACAAATAGAACTACCATATGACCCAGCAATCCCACTACTGGGCATATACCCTGAGAAAACCAAAATTGAAAAAGAGGCGTGTACCAAAATGTTCATCGCAGCTCTATTTACAATAGCCCGGGGATGGAAACAACCTAAGTGCCCATCGTCAGATGAATGGATAAAGAAGATGTGGCACATATACACAATGGAATATTACTCAGCATTAAAAAGAAACGAAATTGAGCTATTTGTAATGAGGTGGATAGACCTCGAGTCTGTCATACAGAGTGAAGTAAGTCAGAAAGACAAAGACAAATACCGTATGCTAACACATATATATGGAATTTAAGAAAAAAAAATGTTATGAAGAACCTAGGGGTAAGACAGGAATAAAGACACAGACCTACTGGAGAACGGACTTGAGGATATGGGGAGGGGGAGGGGTGAGCTATGAGAGGGCGAGGGAGGGGCATGGACATATATATACTAACAAACGTAAGGTAGATAGCTAATGGGAAGCAGCCGCTTGGCACAGGGATATCTGCTCGGTGCTTTGTGACTGCCTGGAGGGGTGGGATAGGGAGGGAAGGAAGGAGAGATACGCAAGAGGGAAGAAATATGTGAACGTCTGTATATATATAACTGATTCACTTTATTGTAAAGTAGAAACTGACACACCATTGTAGAGCAATTTTAACCCAATAAAGATGTTAAAAAAATAAATAAATAAAAAATAAAAGAAGTTTGTAAGCTGAAAAAAAAAAAACCCATACATTTATAGGTCTCCATAAGAAAATTATTTGTGTACAGCAGCATACACACAGCAGTGTAAATAAGATAAATCCTCTTATAAAAATCAATTTGAAAAGAAAACACAAGGACTGTGTTGTAAGCTGAAAAAAAAAAAAACCCATACATTTATAGGTCTCCATAAGAAAATTATTTGTGTACAGCAGCATACACACAGCAGTGTAAATAAGCTAAATCCTCTTATAAAAATAAATTTGAAAAGAAAACACAAGGACTGTGAAATAGAGAGAAATTCTTAAATAAGTCCTTCAGGGCTTGTGAGGAATCTTGGATTTACCACCTCTACATTCACAGCTGGGGGAGAGATAAGGCTGGACACTTGGGGCTGATACTATTGGTGAGGGAATGCAGACCCTTTGAGGTAATGGTGCATGGTTCCCTTTCCACGGGTCCCAAATCTCCACGTTTAATGGATTTATCATTCACCTAAAATATGCATGGAAAACCCAGAATATGGTCCACGAAGTGATCAGGCAAAATTTCTAAAACTCATCGCCATTTTCTCCCCCTGGTACTCGAGTTTGCCGTTCCAGATGCGATATTAACATTCTCCCCACTTGGAGAGTCAGTGCCTTTGACCTCTTGTTGTGCACTGTTTGCAATTTCTGTGGACGATGAACAGGAATAAGGAGAACCAATGAGCGGTTAACTCGATGTGTTTGGACGGGCACATTGAACTCTGATTTCCCTACAGGAAGAAGAATTCACCAAAGGCTCAGCGTTCCATGCCAGAACGAGATTAGGGCCTGAAGCAATTCTTCGGGTTTGCGGTCAGCTCACAAGAAAGCAAGTTGAGAAAAGGAGATTTTTGGCACTGTAACTCAAAATCCTGCAGATTTCCAAATGACCCCTATCATCCAAAAATTTATTGAAGGAAGGCTGTGAATAGGACTTGAACGCGACGCATAATGGCAGAAAACAGATATCAGGTGGTAGATAAGAATTGCTCTCAAAGCGGAGGAAAAGAGGCAGCAGTTCGACAGTGATGCACTTCGCCAAAAATGGCGTATGCATTTTTTCCTGAATATATTCAGGAAAAAACGCATACGCCCATTTTGGCCAACCAAGCAAGCCTGCAATGGAAATCCGCACTACAAGGAAGTCTCACTTCCCACCGATCAAAAGGGCCGTCCGAAAAAAGTGTAAAATCCAGAGAGGCATGACAGACCACGGAGAACCGGCAGCCTTGTTTTGCTGATGGGCGGCATGTAAATTGCTAACAGCCACTCTGGAGAAGTGGATGGTGTTTCCTGGAACAAAGAAAAAAACAAGCTAGAGAGCCTAGGGCACTTCCACTTATGGTGCTATAGATTCGGAAAATTGAAATGAAAAAGACACAGCCACACCAAAGTTTGGGGCTGCTCTGTGTACGGGAGCCTTGACTATGGTACAACTTTAATAGCCCAGAAAGAGAAAAATGGATATAGAAGTTGTGGTACATCCCTACAATAGAATATCACTCAACAATGAAATCTCACTCAACAATGAAATCAATGACAACAGACCAGTAGCAGCATAATGAGTGGATATAGTTACGATGATTCTAAGTGACATAGTCACACAGAAAAAGAAACATCATAAGATATCACTAATACCAGGAATGTAAACACGACAACGCATGAACTGCATTTCAAAACACAACAGATTCTCCCATTTACAAAATAAACCTATGCTTGCTTAAGGGGAAAGGAGAGTGGGGATGCTGCATAAAACCAGAGGTTGACATTAGGACAGATACCATTCCATAAGCCAAATATATATTAGACAAGACCTACTCCTCGCTCAACCAAATGGACTCAACACACTGTATTCAAAACCTAGGAATATACCTGACTATGAAGAAAATTAAAACCCATACAGCCTCCGCTGCCACGACGAGGAGCCGGGCGGGCGGCGGGCGCGCTCCCCGCGGCCCCGGAATGACTTATCGGGGCTCCCCTCTGGCGCCTTTGCTGCTCCTCTCTCTGCACGGTTGTGGACGTCATGAAGCCCAGTTGAAGTGATGCTGATCAGTCCCACGACTGTGTAAAGCAGTTTTGTTCCTGATTATAAAAATAGCTATTATAGGCTTTCTCCACACGCTCAGCAAACTGAGGAGTTCTGTGGAACCGGGTGTGAGGCCTCTACACGCGACCCCCTGTGAGCAAGTGAAACTAGACTGAGCACAAAGGATAAAAAGGTAACAATCTCAACCAAAAGTTGAAGAGAGACAGAAATAAAAAGAGAAAGGAGTAGCTAAAAGAAGACCAGAGCAAAAGGAATCAGGACTCTACCTCTGAGGGGAGAGAGCCAACTTCAGAACACTGGTCCACAAGAGATTTCCCAGCACCACATAATATCAAACGGCGAAAATCTCCCAGGGATCTCCACCTTAACACCAGCACCCAGCTTCACTCAACGGCCAGCAAGCTACACTGCTGGAAAACCTATGCCAAACAACTAGCAAAACAGAAACACAACCCCACCCATTAACAGAGAGGCTGCCTAAAATCATAATAAGTCCAGAGACACCCCAAAACACACCACCAGACGTGGACCTGCCCACCAGAGAGACAAGATCCAGCCTCATCCACCAGAACACAAGCACTAGTCCCCTCCACCAGGAAGTATACACAACCCACTAGACCAACCTTAGCCACTGGAGACAGACATCAAAAACAACGGGAACTACGAACATGTAGCCTGCAAAAAAAAAAAAAAAAAAAAAAAAAAAAAAGGGGACCCCAAACACAGTAAGATAAGCAAAATGAGAAGACAGAAAAACACACAGCAGATGAAGGAGCAAAATAAAAATGCACCAGACCTAACAAATGAAGAGGTAATAGGCAGTCTACCTGAAAAAGAATTCAGAATAGTGATAGTAAAGATGATCCAGAATCTCGGAAATAGAATGGAGCCAAGGATGGAGAAGATGCAAGAAATGTTTAACAAAGATCTAGAAGAACTAAAGAACAAACAAACAGAGATGAACAACACAAAAACTGAAATGAAAAATACACTAGATGGGATCAATAGCAGAATAACTGAGGCAGAAGAACGGATAAGTGACCTGGAAGATAAACTAGTGGAAATAACGACTGCAGAGCAGAATAAAGAAAAAAGAATGAAAAGAACTGAGGACAGTCTCAGAGGCCTCTGGGACAATATTAAACGCACCAACATTCGAATTATAGGGGTTCCAGAGGATGAAGAGAAAAAGAAAGGGGCTGAGAAAATATTTGAAGAGATTATAGTTGAAAACTTCCCTAATATGGGAAAGGAAATAGTTAACCAAGTCCAGGAAGCAGAGAGAGTCCCATACAGGATAAACCCAAGGAGAAATACGCCAAGACACATATTAATCAAACTCTCAAAAATTAAATACAAAGAAAGCATATTAAAAGCAGCAAGGGAAAAAAAAACAAATAACACACAAGGGAATCCCCATAAGGCTAACAGCTGATCTCTCAGCAGAAACTCTGCAAGCCAGAAGGGAGTGGCAGGACATACTGAAAGTGATGAAGGAGAAAAGCCTGCAACCACGATTACTCTACCCAGCAAAGATCTCATTCAGATTTGATGGAGAAATTAAAACCTTCACAGACAAGCAAAAGCTGAGAGAGTTCAGCACCACCAAACCAGCTTTACAACAAGTGCTAAAGGAACTTCTCTAGACAAGAAACACAAGAGAAGGAAAGGACCTATAACAACGAACCCAAAACAATTTAGAAAATGGGAATAGGAACATACATATCGATAATTACCTTAAATGTAAATGGACTAAATGCTCCCACCAAAAGACACAGATTGGCTGAATGGATACAAAAACAAGACCCATATATATGCTGTCTACAAGAGACCCACTTCAGACCTAGAGACACATACAGACTGAAAGTAAGGGGATGGAAAAAGATGTTCCATGCAAATGGAAATCAAAAGAAAGCTGGAGTAGCAATTCTCATATCAGACAAAATAGACTTTAAAATAAAGACCATTACAAGAGACAAAGAAGGACACTACATAATGATTAAGGGATCGATCCAAGAAGAAGATACAACAATTGTAAATATTTATGCACCTAACACAGGAGCACCTCAATACATAAGGCAAAAACTAACAGCCATAAAAGGGGAAATCGACAGTAATACATTCATAGTAGGGGACTTCAACACCCCACTTTCACCAATGGACAGATCATCCAAAATGAAAATAAATAAGGAAACACAAGCCTTAAATGATACATGAAACAAGATGGACTTAATTGATATCTATAGGACACTCCATCCAAAAACAACAGAATACACATTTTTCTCAAGTGCTCATGGAACATTCTCCAGGATAGATCATATCTTGGGTCACAAATCAAGCCTTGGTAAATTTAAGAAAATTGAAATTATATCAAGTATCTTCTCCGACCACAACGCCATGAGATTAGATATCAATTACAGGAAAAGATCTGTAAAAAATACAAACACATGGAGGCTAAACAATACATTACTCAATAATGAAGTGATCACTGAAGAAATCAAAGAGGAAATTAAAAAATACCTAGAAACAAATGACAATGGAGACACAACGACCCAAAACCTATGGGATGCTGCAAAAGCAGTTCTAAGAGGGAAGTTTATAGCAATACAAGCCCACCTTAAGAAGCAGGAAACATCTCGAATAAACAACCTAACCTTACACCTAAAGCAATTAGAGAAAGAAGAACAAAAAAAACCCAAACTGAGTAGAAGGAAAGAAATTATAAAAATCAGATCAGAAATAAACGAAAAAGAAATGAAGGAAACAATAGCAAAGATCAATAAAACTAAAAGTTGGTTCTTTGAGAAGATAAACAAAATAGATAAACCTTTAGCCAGACTCATCAAGAAAAAAAGGGAGAAGACTCAAATCAATAGAATTAGAAATGAAAAAGGAGAAGTAACAACTGACACGGCAGAAATAAAAATGATCATGAGAGATTACTACAAGCAACTTTATGCCAATAAAATGGACAATCTGGAAGAAATGGACACATTCTTAGAAATGCACAAACTACCAAGACTGAATCAGGAAGAAATAGAAAATATGAACAGACCAATCACAAACACTGAAATTGAAACTGTGATTAAAAATCTTCCAACAAACAAAAGCCCAGGACCAGATGGCTTCACAGCTGAATTCTATCAAGCATTTAGAGAAGAGCTAACACCTATCCTTCTCAAACTCTTCCAAAACATAGCAGAGGGAGGAACACTCCCCAATTCCTTCTACGAGGCCACCATCACCTTGATACCAAAACCAGACAAGGATGTCACAAAGAAAGAAAACTACAGGCCAATATCACTGATGAACATAGATTCAAAAATCCTCAACAAAATACTAGCAAACAGAATCCAACAGCACATCAAAAGGACCATACACCATGATCAAGTGGGGTTTATTCCAGGAATGCAAGGATTCTTCAATATACGCAAGTCTATCAATGTGATACACCATATTAACAAATTGAAGGAGAAAAACCATATGATCATCTCAATAGATGCAGAGAAAGCTTTTGACAAAATTCAACACCCATTTATGATAAAAACCCTACAGAAAGTAGGCATAGAGGGACCTTTCCTCAACATAATAAAGGCCATATATGACAAACCCACAGCCAACATCATCCTCAATGGTGAAAAACTGAAAGCATTTCCACTAAGATCAGGAACAAGACAAGGTTGCCCACTCTCACCACTCCTATTCAACATAGTTTTGGAAGTTTTAGCCACAGCAATCAGAGAAGAAAAGGAAATAAAAGGAATCCAAATCGGAAAAGAAGAAGTAAAGCTGTCACTGTTTGCAGATGACATGATACTATACATAGAGAATCCTAAAGATGCTACCAGAAAACTACTAGAGATAATCAATGAATTTGGTAAAGTAGCAGGATACAAAATTAATGCACAGAAATCTCTGGCATTCCTATATACTAGTGATGAAAAATCTGAAAGTGAAATCAAGAAAACACTCCCATTTACCATTGCAACAAAAAGAATAAAATACCTAGGAATATACCTACCTGGGGAGACAATAGACCTGTATGCAGAAAATTATAAGACACTGATGAAAGAAATTAAAGACGATACAAATAGATGGAGGGATATACCATGTTCTTGGATTGGAAGAATCAACATAGTGAAAATGACTCTACTACCCAAAGCAATCTATAGATTCAATGCAATCCCTATCAAACTGCCACTGTCATTTTTCACAGAATTAGAAAAAAAATTTTCACAATTTGTATGGAAACACAAAAGACCCCGAATAGCTAAAGCAATCTTGAGAGCGAAAAACGGAGCTGGAGGAATCAGGCTCCCTGACTTCAGACTATACTACAAAGCTACAGTAATCAAGACAGTATGGTACTGGCACAAAAACAGAACGATAGATCAATGGAACAGAATAGAAAGCCCAGAGATAAACCCACGCACATATGGACACCTTATCTTTGATAATGGTGGCACGAATATACAGTGGAGAAAGGACAGCCTCTTCAATAAGTGGTGCTGGGAAAACTGGACAGCTACATGTAAAAGTATGAGCTTAGATCACTCCCTAACACCATACACAAAAATAAGCTCAAAATGGATTAAAGACCTAAATGTAAGGCCAGAAACTATCAAACTTTTAGAGGAAAACATAGGCAGAACACTCTATGACATAAATCACAGCAAGATCCTTTTTGACCCACCTCCTAGAGCAATGGAAATAAAAACAAAAATAAACAAATGGGACCTAATGAAACTTCAAAGCTTTTGCACAGCAAAGGAAACCATAAACAAGACCAAAAGACAACCCTCAGAATGGGAGAAAATATTTGCAAATGAAGCAACTGACAAAGGATTAATCTCCAAAATTTACAAGCAGCTTATGCAGCTCAATGACAAAAAAACAAACAACCCAATCCAAAAATGGGCAGAAGACCTAAATAGACATTTCTCCAAAGAAGATATGCAGACTGCCAACAAACACATGAAAGAATGCTCAACATCATTAATCATTAGAGAAATGCAAATCAAAACTACAATGAGATATCATCTCACACCAGTTAGAATGGCCATCATCAAAAAATCTAGAAACAATAAATGCTGGAGAGGGTGTGGACAAAAGGGAACCCTCTTGCACTGCTGGTGGGAATGTGAATTGGTTCAGCCACTATGGAGAACAGTATGGAGGTTCCTTAAAAAACTACAAATAGAACTACCATATGACCCAGCAATCCCACTACTGGGCATATACCCTGAGAAAACCAAAATTGAAAAAGAGGCGTGTACCAAAATGTTCATCGCAGCTCTATTTACAATAGCCCGGGGATGGAAACAACCTAAGTGCCCATCGTCAGATGAATGGATAAAGAAGATGTGGCACATATACGCAATGGAATATTACTCAGCATTAAAAAGAAACGAAATTGAGCTATTTGTAATGAGGTGGATAGACCTCGAGTCTGTCATACAGAGTGAAGTAAGTCAGAAAGACAAAGACAAATACCGTATGCTAACACATATATATGGAATTTAAGAAAAAAAAATGTTATGAAGAACCTAGGGGTAAGACAGGAATAAAGACACAGACCTACTGGAGAACGGACTTGAGGATATGGGGAGGGGGAGGGGTGAGCTATGAGAGGGCGAGGGAGGGGCATGGACATATATATACTAACAAACGTAAGGTAGATAGCTAATGGGAAGCAGCCGCTTGGCACAGGGATATCTGCTCGGTGCTTTGTGACTGCATGGAGGGGTGGGATAGGGAGGGAAGGAAGGAGAGATACGCAAGAGGGAAGAAATATGTGAACGTCTGTATATATATAACTGATTCACTTTATTGTAAAGTAGAAACTGACACACCATTGTAGAGCAATTTTAACCCAATAAAGATGTTAAAAAAATAAATAAATAAAAAATAAAAGAAGTTTGTAAGCTGAAAAAAAAAAAACCCATACATTTATAGGTCTCCATAAGAAAATTATTTGTGTACAGCAGCATACACACAGCAGTGTAAATAAGATAAATCCTCTTATAAAAATCAATTTGAAAAGAAAACACAAGGACTGTGTTGTAAGCTGAAAAAAAAAAAAAAACCCATACATTTATAGGTCTCCATAAGAAAATTATTTGTGTACAGCAGCATACACACAGCAGTGTAAATAAGCTAAATCCTCTTATAAAAATAAATTTGAAAAGAAAACACAAGGACGTGAAATAGAGAGAAATTCTTAAATAAGTCCTTCAGGGCTTGTGAGGAATCTTGGATTTACCACCTCTACATTCACAGCTGGGGGAGAGATAAGGCTGGACACTTGGGGCTGATACTATTGGTGAGGGAATGCAGACCCTTTGAGGTAATGGTGCATGGTTCCCTTTCCACGGGTCCCAAATCTCCACGTTTAATGGATTTATCATTCAGCTAAAATATGCATGGAAAACCCAGAATATGGTCCACGAAGTGATCAGGCAAAATTTCTAAAACTCATCGTCATTTTCTCCCCCTGGTACTCGAGTTTGCCGTTCCAGATGCGATATTAACATTCTCCCCACTTGGAGAGTCAGTGCCTTTGACCTCTTGTTGTGCACTGTTTGCAATTTCTGTGGACGATGAACAGGAATAAGGAGAACCAATGAGCGGCTAACTCGATGTGTTTGGACGGGCACATTGAACTCTGATTTCCCTACAGGAAGAAGAATTCACCAAAGGCTCAGCGTTCCATGCCAGAACGAGATTAGGGCCTGAAGCAATTCTTCGGGTTTGCGGTCAGCTCACAAGAAAGCAAGTTGAGAAAAGGAGATTTTTGGCACTGTAACTCAAAATCCTGCAGATTTCCAAATGACCCCTATCATCCAAAAATTTATTGAAGGAAGGCTGTGAATAGGACTTGAACGCGACGCATAATGGCAGAAAACAGATATCAGGTGGTAGATAAGAATTGCTCTGAAAGCGGAGGAAAAGAGGCAGCAGTTCGACAGTGATGCACTTCGCCAAAAATGGCGTATGCATTTTTTCCTGAATATATTCAGGAAAAAACGCATACGCCCATTTTGGCCAACCAAGCAAGCCTGCAATGGAAATCCGCACTACAAGGAAGTCTCACTTCCCACCGATCAAAAGGGCCGTCCGAAAAAAGTGTAAAATCCAGAGAGGCATGACAGGCCACGGAGAACCGGCAGCCTTGTTTTGCTGATGGGCGGGATGTAAATTGCTAACAGCCACTCTGGAGAAGTGGATGGTGTTTCCTGGAACAAAGAGAAAAACAAGCTAGAGAGCCTAGGGCACTTCCACTTATGGTGCTATAGATTCGGAAAATTGAAATGAAAAAGACACAGCCACACCAAAGTTTGGGGCTGCTCTGTGTACGGGAGCCTTGACTATGGTACAACTTTAATAGCCCAGAAAGAGAAAAATGGATATAGAAGTTGTGGTACATCCCTACAATAGAATATCACTCAACAATGAAATCTCACTCAACAATGAAATCAATGACAACAGACCAGTAGCAGCATAATGAGTGGATATAGTTACGATGATTCTAAGTGACATAGTCACACAGAAAAAGAAACATCATAAGATATCACTAATACCAGGAATGTAAACACGACAACGCATGAACTGCATTTCAAAACACAACAGATTCTCCCATTTACAAAATAAACCTATGCTTGCTTAAGGGGAAAGGAGAGTGGGGATGCTGCATAAAACCAGAGGTTGACATTAGGACAGATACCATTCCATAAGCCAAATATATATTAGACAAGACCTACTCCTCGCTCAACCAAATGGACTCAACACACTGTATTCAAAACCTAGGAATATACCTGACTATGAAGAAAATTAAAACCCATACAGCCTCCGCTGCCGCGACGAGGAGCCGGGCGGGCGGCGGGCGCGCTCCCCGCGGCCCCGGAATGACTTGTCGGGGCTCCCCTCTGGCGCCTTTGCTGCTCCTCTCTCTGCACGGTTGTGGACGTCATGAAGCCCAGTTGAAGTGATGCTGATCAGTCCCACGACTGTGTAAAGCAGTTTTGTTCCTGATTATAAAAATAGCTATTATAGGCTTTCTCCACACGCTCAGCAAACTGAGGAGTTCTGTGGAACCGGGTGTGAGGCCTCTACACGCGACCCCCTGTGAGCAAGTGAAACTAGACTGAGCACAAAGGATAAAAAGGTAACAATCTCAACCAAAAGTTGAAGAGAGACAGAAATAAAAAGAGAAAGGAGTAGCTAAAAGAAGACCAGAGCAAAAGGAATCAGGACTCTACCTCTGAGGGGAGAGAGCCAACTTCAGAACACTGGTCCACAAGAGATTTCCCAGCACCACATAATATCAAACGGCGAAAATCTCCCAGGGATCTCCACCTTAACACCAGCACCCAGCTTCACTCAACGGCCAGCAAGCTACACTGCTGGAAAACCTATGCCAAACAACTAGCAAAACAGAAACACAACCCCACCCATTAACAGAGAGGCTGCCTAAAATCATAATAAGTCCAGAGACACCCCAAAACACACCACCAGACGTGGACCTGCCCACCAGAGAGACAAGATCCAGCCTCATCCACCAGAACACAAGCACTAGTCCCCTCCACCAGGAAGTATACACAACCCACTAGACCAACCTTAGCCACTGGAGACAGACATCAAAAACAACGGGAACTACGAACATGTAGCCTGCAAAAAAAAAAAAAAAAAAAAAAAAAAAAAAAAAGGGGACCCCAAACACAGTAAGATAAGCAAAATGAGAAGACAGAAAAACACACAGCAGATGAAGGAGCAAAATAAAAATGCACCAGACCTAACAAATGAAGAGGTAATAGGCAGTCTACCTGAAAAAGAATTCAGAATAGTGATAGTAAAGATGATCCAGAATCTCGGAAATAGAATGGAGCCAAGGATGGAGAAGATGCAAGAAATGTTTAACAAAGATCTAGAAGAACTAAAGAACAAACAAACAGAGATGAACAACACAAAAACTGAAATGAAAAATACACTAGATGGGATCAATAGCAGAATAACTGAGGCAGAAGAACGGATAAGTGACCTGGAAGATAAACTAGTGGAAATAACGACTGCAGAGCAGAATAAAGAAAAAAGAATGAAAAGAACTGAGGACAGTCTCAGAGGCCTCTGGGACAATATTAAACGCACCAACATTCGAATTATAGGGGTTCCAGAGGATGAAGAGAAAAAGAAAGGGACTGAGAAAATATTTGAAGAGATTATAGTTGAAAACTTCCCTAATATGGGAAAGGAAATAGTTAACCAAGTCCAGGAAGCAGAGAGAGTCCCATACAGGATAAACCCAAGGAGAAATACGCCAAGACACATATTAATCAAACTCTCAAAAATTAAATACAAAGAAAGCATATTAAAAGCAGCAAGGGAAAAAAAAACAAATAACACACAAGGGAATCCCCATAAGGCTAACAGCTGATCTCTCAGCAGAAACTCTGCAAGCCAGAAGGGAGTGGCAGGACATACTGAAAGTGATGAAGGAGAAAAGCCTGCAACCACGATTACTCTACCCAGCAAAGATCTCATTCAGATTTGATGGAGAAATTAAAACCTTCACAGACAAGCAAAAGCTGAGAGAGTTCAGCACCACCAAACCAGCTTTACAACAAGTGCTAAAGGAACTTCTCTAGACAAGAAACACAAGAGAAGGAAAGGACCTATAACAACGAACCCAAAACAATTTAGAAAATGGGAATAGGAACATACATATCGATAATTACCTTAAATGTAAATGGACTAAATGCTCCCACCAAAAGACACAGATTGGCTGAATGGATACAAAAACAAGACCCATATATATGCTGTCTACAAGAGACCCACTTCAGACCTAGAGACACATACAGACTGAAAGTAAGGGGATGGAAAAAGATGTTCCATGCAAATGGAAATCAAAAGAAAGCTGGAGTAGCAATTCTCATATCAGACAAAATAGACTTTAAAATAAAGACCATTACAAGAGACAAAGAAGGACACTACATAATGATTAAGGGATCGATCCAAGAAGAAGATACAACAATTGTAAATATTTATGCACCTAACACAGGAGCACCTCAATACATAAGGCAAAAACTAACAGCCATAAAAGGGGAAATCGACAGTAATACATTCATAGTAGGGGACTTCAACACCCCACTTTCACCAATGGACAGATCATCCAAAATGAAAATAAATAAGGAAACACAAGCCTTAAATGATACATGAAACAAGATGGACTTAATTGATATCTATAGGACACTCCATCCAAAAACAACAGAATACACATTTTTCTCAAGTGCTCATGGAACATTCTCCAGGATAGATCATATCTTGGGTCACAAATCAAGCCTTGGTAAATTTAAGAAAATTGAAATTATATCAAGTATCTTCTCCGACCACAACGCCATGAGATTAGATATCAATTACAGGAAAAGATCTGTAAAAAATACAAACACATGGAGGCTAAACAATACATTACTCAATAATGAAGTGATCACTGAAGAAATCAAAGAGGAAATTAAAAAATACCTAGAAACAAATGACAATGGAGACACAACGACCCAAAACCTATGGGATGCTGCAAAAGCAGTTCTAAGAGGGAAGTTTATAGCAATACAAGCCCACCTTAAGAAGCAGGAAACATCTCGAATAAACAACCTAACCTTACACCTAAAGCAATTACAGAAAGAAGAACAAAAAAAAACCCAAACTGAGTAGAAGGAAAGAAATTATAAAAATCAGATCAGAAATAAACGAAAAAGAAATGAAGGAAACAATAGCAAAGATCAATAAAACTAAAAGTTGGTTCTTTGAGAAGATAAACAAAATAGATAAACCTTTAGCCAGACTCATCAAGAAAAAAAGGGAGAAGACTCAAATCAATAGAATTAGAAATGAAAAAGGAGAAGTAACAACTGACACGGCAGAAATAAAAATGATCATGAGAGATTACTACAAGCAACTTTATGCCAATAAAATGGACAATCTGGAAGAAATGGACACATTCTTAGAAATGCACAAACTACCAAGACTGAATCAGGAAGAAATAGAAAATATGAACAGACCAATCACAAACACTGAAATTGAAACTGTGATTAAAAATCTTCCAACAAACAAAAGCCCAGGACCAGATGGCTTCACAGCTGAATTCTATCAAGCATTTAGAGAAGAGCTAACACCTATCCTTCTCAAACTCTTCCAAAACATAGCAGAGGGAGGAACACTCCCCAATTCCTTCTACGAGGCCACCATCACCTTGATACCAAAACCAGACAAGGATGTCACAAAGAAAGAAAACTACAGGCCAATATCACTGATGAACATAGATTCAAAAATCCTCAACAAAATACTAGCAAACAGAATCCAACAGCACATCAAAAGGACCATACACCATGATCAAGTGGGGTTTATTCCAGGAATGCAAGGATTCTTCAATATACGCAAGTCTATCAATGTGATACACCATATTAACAAATTGAAGGAGAAAAACCATATGATCATCTCAATAGATGCAGAGAAAGCTTTTGACAAAATTCAACACCCATTTATGATAAAAACCCTACAGAAAGTAGGCATAGAGGGACCTTTCCTCAACATAATAAAGGCCATATATGACAAACCCACAGCCAACATCATCCTCAATGGTGAAAAACTGAAAGCATTTCCACTAAGATCAGGAACAAGACAAGGTTGCCCACTCTCACCACTCCTATTCAACATAGTTTTGGAAGTTTTAGCCACAGCAATCAGAGAAGAAAAGGAAATAAAAGGAATCCAAATCGGAAAAGAAGAAGTAAAGCTGTCACTGTTTGCAGATGACATGATACTATACATAGAGAATCCTAAAGATGCTACCAGAAAACTACTAGAGATAATCAATGAATTTGGTAAAGTAGCAGGATACAAAATTAATGCACAGAAATCTCTGGCATTCCTATATACTAGTGATGAAAAATCTGAAAGTGAAATCAAGAAAACACTCCCATTTACCATTGCAACAAAAAGAATAAAATACCTAGGAATATACCTACCTGGGGAGACAATAGACCTGTATGCAGAAAATTATAAGACACTGATGAAAGAAATTAAAGACGATACAAATAGATGGAGGGATATACCATGTTCTTGGATTGGAAGAATCAACATAGTGAAAATGACTCTACTACCCAAAGCAATCTATAGATTCAATGCAATCCCTATCAAACTGCCACTGTCATTTTTCACAGAATTAGAAAAAAAATTTTCACAATTTGTATGGAAACACAAAAGACCCCGAATAGCTAAAGCAATCTTGAGAGCGAAAAACGGAGCTGGAGGAATCAGGCTCCCTGACTTCAGACTATACTACAAAGCTACAGTAATCAAGACAGTATGGTACTGGCACAAAAACAGAACGATACATCAATGAAACAGAATAGAAAGCCCAGAGATAAACCCACGCACATATGGACACCTTATCTTTGATAATGGTGGCAGGAATATACAGTGGAGAAAGGACAGCCTCTTCAATAAGTGGTGCTGGGAAAACTGGACAGCTACATGTAAAAGTATGAGCTTAGATCACTCCCTAACACCATACACAAAAATAAGCTCAAAATGGATTAAAGACCTAAATGTAAGGCCAGAAACTATCAAACTTTTAGAGGAAAACATAGGCAGAACACTCTATGACATAAATCACAGCAAGATCCTTTTTGACCCACCTCCTAGAGCAATGGAAATAAAAACAAAAATAAACAAATGGGACCTAATGAAACTTCAAAGCTTTTGCACAGCAAAGGAAACCATAAACAAGACCAAAAGACAACCCTCAGAATGGGAGAAAATATTTGCAAATGAAGCAACTGACAAAGGATTAATCTCCAAAATTTACAAGCAGCTTATGCAGCTCAATGACAAAAAAACAAACAACCCAATCCAAAAATGGGCAGAAGACCTAAATAGACATTTCTCCAAAGAAGATATGCAGACTGCCAACAAACACATGAAAGAATGCTCAACATCATTAATCATTAGAGAAATGCAAATCAAAACTACAATGAGATATCATCTCACACCAGTTAGAATGGCCATCATCAAAAAATCTAGAAACAATAAATGCTGGAGAGGGTGTGGACAAAAGGGAACCCTCTTGCACTGCTGGTGGGAATGTGAATTGGTTCAGCCACTATGGAGAACAGTATGGAGGTTCCTTAAAAAACTACAAATAGAACTACCATATGACCCAGCAATCCCACTACTGGGCATATACCCTGAGAAAACCAAAATTGAAAAAGAGGCGTGTACCAAAATGTTCATCGCAGCTCTATTTACAATAGCCCGGGGATGGAAACAACCTAAGTGCCCATCGTCAGATGAATGGATAAAGAAGATGTGGCACATATACACAATGGAATATTACTCAGCATTAAAAAGAAACGAAATTGAGCTATTTGTAATGAGGTGGATAGACCTCGAGTCTGTCATACAGAGTGAAGTAAGTCAGAAAGACAAAGACAAATACCATATGCTAACACATATATATGGAATTTAAGAAAAAAAAATGTTATGAAGAACCTAGGGGTAAGACAGGAATAAAGACACAGACCTACTGGAGAACGGACTTGAGGATATGGGGAGGGGGAGGGGTGAGCTATGAGAGGGCGAGGGAGGGGCATGGACATATATATACTAACAAACGTAAGGTAGATAGCTAATGGGAAGCAGCCGCTTGGCACAGGGATATCTGCTCGGTGCTTTGTGACTGCCTGGAGGGGTGGGATAGGGAGGGAAGGAAGGAGAGATACGCAAGAGGGAAGAAATATGTGAACGTCTGTATATATATAACTGATTCACTTTATTGTAAAGTAGAAACTGACACACCATTGTAGAGCAATTTTAACCCAATAAAGATGTTAAAAAAAAATAAATAAAAAATAAAAGAAGTTTGTAAGCTGAAAAAAAAAAAAAAAACAAAAAAAAACATACATTTATAGGTCTCCATAAGAAAATTATTTGTGTACAGCAGCATACACACAGCAGTGTAAATAAGCTAACTCCTCTTATAAAAATAAATTTGAAAAGAAAACACAAGGACTGTGTTGTAAGCTGAAAAAAAAAAAAAAAAACCCATACATTTATAGGTCTCCATAAGAAAATTATTTGTGTACAGCAGCATACACACAGCAGTGTAAATAAGCTAACTCCTCTTATAAAAATAAATTTGAAAAGAAAACACAAGGACTGTGTTGTAAGCTGAAAAAAAAAAAAAAAAACATACATTTATAGGTCTCCATAAGAAAATTATTTGTGTACAGCAGCATACACACAGCAGTGTAAATAAGCTAACTCCTCTTATAAAAATAAATTTGAAAAGAAAACACAAGGACTGTGTTGTAAGCTGAAAAAAAAAAAAAAAACCCATACATTTATAGGTCTCCATAAGAAAATTATTTGTGTACAGCAGCATACACACAGCAGTGTAAATAAGCTAACTCCTCTTATAAAAATAAATTTGAAAAGAAAACACAAGGACTGTGTTGTAACTTAAAAAAAAAAAAACCCATACATTTATAGGTCTCCATAAGAAAATTATTTGTGTACAGCAGCATACACACAGCAGTGTAAATAAGCTAACTCCTCTTATAAAAATAAATTTGAAAAAGAAAACACAAGGACTGTCAAATAGAGAGAAATTATTAAATAAGTCCTTCAGGGCTTGTGAGGAATCTTGGATTTACCACCTCTACATTCATAGCTGGGGGAGAGATAAGACTGGACACTTGGGGCTGATACTATTGGTGAGGGAATGCAGACCCTTTGAGGTAATGGTGCATGGTTCCCTTTCCACGGGTCCCAAATCTCCACGTTTAAGGGATTTATCCTTCAGCTAAAATATGCATGGAAATCCCAGAATATGGTCCACGAAGTGGTCAGGCAAAATTTCTAAAACTCATCGCCATTTTCGCCCCCTGGTACTCGAGTTCGCCTTTCCACATGCGATATTAATATACTCCCCACTTGGAGAGTCAGTGCCTTTGACCTCTTGTTTCCCACAGTTTGCAATTTCTTTGGAAGATGAACAGGAATAAGGAGAACCAATGAGCGGCTAACTCGATGTGTTTGGACGGGCACATTGAACTCTGATTTCCCTACAGGAAGAAGAATTCACCAAAGGCTCAGCATGCCATGCCAGAACGAGATTAGGGCCTGAAGAAATTCTTCGGGTTTGCTGTCAGCTCACAAGAAAGCGAGTTGAGAAAAGGAGATTTTTGGCACTGTAACCCACAATCCTGCAGAGTTCCAAATGACCCCTATCATTCAAAATTTTTTGGAAGGAAGGCTGTGAAGAGGACTTGAACGCGACACAGAATTGCAGAAAACAGATATCAGGTGGTAAATAAGAATTGCTCTGAAAACGCAGGAAAAGAGGCAGCAGTTCGACAGTGATGCACTTGGCCAAAAAGGACGTATGCGTTTTTTCCAGAATATATTCAGGAAAAAACGCATACGCCCTTTTTGGCCATCCAAGCAAGCCTGCAATGGAAATCCGCACTACAAGGAAGTCTCACTTCCCACCGATCAAAAGGGCCGTCCGAAAAAAGTGTAAAATCCAGAGAGGGGGACAGGCCATGGAGAACCGGCAGCCTTGTTATGCTGATGGGCGGGATGTAAATTGCCAACAGGCACTCTGGAGAAGTGGATGGTGTTTCCTGGAACAAAGAAAAAACCAAGTTAGAGAGCCTAGGGCACTTCCACTTATGGTGCTATAGATTCGGAAAATTTAAATGAAAAGACAGAGCCACACCAAAGTTTGGGGCTGCTCTGTGTACGGGAACCTTGACTATGGTACAACTTCAATAGCCCAGAAAGAGAAAAATGGATATAGAAGTTGTGGTACATCCCTACAATGGAATATCACTCAACAATGAAATCAATGGCAACAGACCAGTAGCAGCATAATGAGTGGATTTAGTTACGATGATTCTAAGTGAAATAAGTCACACAGAAAAAGAAACATCATAAGATATCACTAATACCGGGAATGTAAACACAGCAACACGTGAACTGCATTACAAAACACAACAGAGTCTCACATTTACAAAAGAAACTTATGCTTGCTTAAGGGGAAAGGAGAGTGGGGAGGCTGCATAAAACCAGATGTTGACATTAGGACAGATACCATTCCATAAGCCAAATATATATTAGACAAGAACTACTCCTCGCTCTACCAAATGGACTTAACAACCCATATTCAAAACCTAGGAATATACCTGACTATGAAGAAAATTAAAACCCGTACATTTATAGGTCTCCATAAGAAAATCATTTGTGTACAGCAGCATACACACAGCACTGTAAATAAGCTAAATCCCCTTATAAAAATAAATTTAAAAAAGAAATCACAAGGACTGTGAAATAGAGAGAAATTCTTAAATAAGTCCTTCAGGGTTTGTGAGGAATATTGGATTTACCACGTCTACATCCACAGCTGTGGGAGAGATAAGGCTGGACACTTGGGGCTGATAGTATTGGTGAGGGAATGCAGACCCTTTGAGGTAATTGTGCATGGTTCCCATTCCACGGGTCCCAAATCTCCAAGTTTAAGGGATTTATCCTTCATCTAAAATACGCATGGAAAACCTAGAATATGGTCCACGAAGTGATCAGGCAAAATTTCTAAAACTCATCGCCATTTTCGCCCCCTGGTGCTCGAGTTCGCCTTTCCAGGTGCGATATTAACATTCTCCCCACTTGGAGAGTCAGTGCCTTTGACATCTTGTTTCGCACAGTTTGCAATTTCTGTTGAAGATGATCAGAAATAAGAAGAACCAATGAGCGGCTAACTCAATGTGTTTAGACGGGCACATTTAACTCTGATTTCCCTACAGGAAGAAGAATTCACCAAAGGCTCAGTGTGCCATGCGGGAACGAGATTAAGGCCTGAAGCAGTTCTTCGGGTTTGTGGTCAGCTCACAACAAACCGAGTTGAGAAAAGGAGATTTTTGGCACTGTAACTCACAATCCTGCAAAGTTCAAAATGACCCCTATCATCCAAAAATTTATTGAAGGAAGGATGTGAAGAGGACTTGAACGCGACGCAGAATTGCAGAAAACAGATATCAGGAGGTAGATAAGATTTGCTCTGAAAGCGTAGCAATAGAGGCAGCAGTTCGACAGTGATGCACTTGGCCAAAAAGTGCGTGTGCGTTTCTTCCTGAATATATTCAGGAAAAAACGCATACGCCCTTCTTGGCCAACCAAGCAAGCCTGCAATGGAAATCCGCACCAAAATGAAGTCTCACTTCCCACCGATCAAAAGGGCCGTCCGATAAAAGTGTAAAATCCAGAGAGGGGGACAGGCCATGGAGAACTGGCAGCCTTGTTATGCTCATGGGCGGGTTGTAAATTGCCAACAGCCACTCTGGAGAAGTGGATTGTGTTTCCTGGAACAAAGAAGAAAACAAGCTAGAGAGCCTAAGGCACTTCCACTTATGGCGCTATAGATTCGGAAAATTTAAATGAAACAGACACAGCCACACCAAAGTTTGGGGCTGCTCTGTGTACGGGATCCTTGACTATGGTACAACTTCAATAGCCCAGAAAGAGAAAAATGGATATAGAAGTTGTGGTACATCCCTACAATGGAATATCACTCAACAATGAAATCAATGGCAACAGACCAGTAGCAGCATAATGAGTGGATTTAGATATGATGATTCTAAGTGAAATAAGTCACACAGAAAAAGAAACATCATAAGATATCACTACTACCAGGAATGTAAACACGGCTACCTGTGAACTGCATTACAAAACACAATAGAGTCTCACATTTACAAAAGAATCTTATGCTTGCTTAAGGGGAAAGGAGAGTGGGGAGGCTGCATAAAACCAGAGGTTGACATTAGGACAGATACCATTCCATAAGCCAAATATATATTAGACAAGAGCTACTCATTGCTCAACCAAATGGACTCAACACCCCGTATTCAAAACCTAGGAATATACCTGACTATGAAGAAAATTAAAACCCATACATTTATAGGTCTCCATAAGAAAATCATTTGTGTACAGCAGCCTACACACAGCAGTGTAAATAAGCTAAATCCCCTTATAAAAATAAATTTGAAAAGAAAACACAAGGACTGTGTTGTAAGCTGAAAAAAAAAAAAACCCATACATTTATAGGTCTCCATAAGAAAATTATTTGTGTACAGCAGCATACACACAGCAGTGTAAATAAGCTAAATTCTCTTATAAAAATAAATTTGAAAAGAAAACACAAGGACTGTGAAATAGAGAGAAATTCTTAAATAAGTCCTTCAGGGCTTGTGAGGAATCTTGGATTTACCACCTCTACATTCACAGCTGGGGGAGAGATAAGGCTGGACACTTGGGGCTGATACTATTGGTGAGGGAATGCAGACCCTTTGAGGTAATGGTGCATGGTACCCTTTCCACGGGTCCCAAATCTCCACGTTTAATGGATTTATCATTCAGCTAAAATATGCATGGAAAACCCAGAATATGGTCCACGAAGTGATCAGGCAAAATTTCTAAAACTCATCGCCATTTTCTCCCCCTGGTACTCGAGTTCGCCGTTCCAGATGCGATATTAACATTCTCCCCACTTGGAGAGTCAGTGCCTTTGACCTCTTGTTGCGCAGTGTTTGCAATTTCTGTGGACGATGAACAGGAATAAGGAGAACCAATGAGCGGCTAACTCGATGTGTTTGGACGGGCACATTGAACTCTGATTTCCCTACAGGAAGAAGAATTCACCAAAGGCTAAGCGTTCCATGCCAGAACGAGATTAGGGCCTGAAGAAATTCTTCGGGTTTGCGGTCAGCTCACAAGAAAGCAAGTTGAGAAAAGGAGATTTTTGGCACTGTAACTCACAATCCTGCAGATTTCCAAATGACCCCTATCATCAAAAAATTTATTGAAGGAAGGCTGTGAATAGGACTTGAACGCGACGCATAATGGCAGAAAACAGGTATCAGGTGGTAGATAAGAATTGCTCTGAAAGCGGAGGAAAAGAGGCAGCAGTTCGACAGTGATGCACTTCGCCAAAAATGGCGTATGCATTTTTTCCTGAATATATTCAGGAAAAAACGCATACGCCCATTTTGGCGAACCAAGCAAGCCTGCAATGGAAATCTGCACTACAAGGAAGTCTCACTTCCCACCGATCAAAAGGGCCGTCAGAAAAAAGTGTAAAATCCAGAGAGGCAGGACAGGTCACGGAGAACCCGAAGCCTTGTTTTGCTGATTGGCGGGATGTAAATTGCCAACAGCGACTCTGGAGAAGTGGATTGTGTTTCCTGAAACAAAGAAAAAACCAAGCTAGAGAGCCTAGGGCACTTCCACTTATGGTGCTCTAGATTCGGAAAATTGAAATGAAAAAGACACAGCCACACCAAAGCTTGGGGCTGATCTGTGTTCGGGAACCTTGACTATGGTACAACTTCAATAGCCCAGAAAGAGAAAAATGGATATAGAAGTTGTGGTACATCCCTACAATGGAATATCACTCAACAATGAAATCAATGGCAACAGGCCAGTAGCAGCATAATGAGTGGATATAGTTACGATGATTCTAAGTGAAATAGTCACACAGAAAAAGAAACTTCATAAGATATCACTAATACCGGGAATGTAAACACGACTACGCATGAACTGCATTTCAAAACACAACAGTGTCTCACATTTACAAAAGAAACTTATGCTTGCTTAAGGGGAAAGGAAGGTGGGGAAGCTGCATAAAACCAGAGGTTGACATTAGGACAGATACCATTCCATAAGCCAAATATATATTAGACAAGACCTACTCCTCGCTCAACCAAATGGACTCAACACACCGTATTCAAAACCTAAGAATATACCTGACTATGAAGAAAATTAAAACCCATACATTTATAGGTCTCCATAAGAAAATCATTTGTGTACAGCAGCATACACACAGCAGTGTAAATAAGCTAAATCCCATATAAAAAAAATTTGAAAAAGAAAACACAAGGACTGTCAAATAGAGAGAAATTATTAAATAAGACCTTCAGGGCTTGTGAGGAATCTTGGATTTTCCACCTCTACATTCACAGCTGGGGGAGAGATAAGACTGGACACTTGGGGCTGATACTATTGGTGAGGGAATGCAGACCCTTTGAGGTAATGGTGCATGGTTCCCATTCCACGGGTCCCAAATCTCCACGTTTAAGGGATTTATCCTTCAGGTAAAATATGCATGGAAATCCCAGAATATGGTCCACGAAGTGATCAGGCAAAATTTTAAAACTCATCGCCATTTTCGCCCCCTGGTACTCGAGTTCGCCGTTCCAGAGGCGATATTAATATTCTCCCCAATTGGAGAGTCAGTGCCTTTGACCTCTTGTTTCCCACAGTTTGCAATTTCTGTGGAAGATGAACAGGAATAAGGAGAACCAATGAGCGGCTAACTCGATGTGTTTGGACGGGCACATTGAACTCTGATTTCCCTACAGGAAGAAGAATTCACCAAAGGCTCAGCATGCCATGCCACAACGAGATTAGGGCCTGAAGAAATTCTTCGGGTTTGCTGTCAGCTCACAAGAAAGCGAGTTGAGAAAAGGAGATTTTTGGCACTGTAACTCACAATCCTGCAGAGTTCCAAATGACCCCTATCATTCAAAATTTTTTGGAAGGAAGGCTGTGAAGAGGACTTGAACGTGACACAGAATTGCAGAAAACAGATATCATTTGGTAAATAAGAATTGCTCTGAAAGCGTAGGAAAAGAGGCAACAGTTCGACAGTGATGCACTTGGCCAAAAAGGACGTATGCGTTTTTTCCAGAATATATTCAGGAAAAAACGCATACGCCCTTTTTGGCCATCCAAGCAAGCCTGCAATGGAAATCCGCACTACAAGGAAGTCTCACTTCCCACTGATCAAAAGGGCCGTCCGAAAAAAGTGTAAAATCCAGAGAGGCAGGACAGGCCATGGAGAACCGGCAGCCTTGTTATGCTGATGGGTGGGATGTAAATTGCCAACAGCCACTCTGGAGAAGTGGATGGTGTTTCCTGGAACAAAGAAAAAAACAAGTTAGAGAGCCTAGGGCACTTCCACTTATGGTGCTATAGATTCGGAAAATTTAAATGAAAAAGACAGAGCCACACCAAAGTTTGGGGCTGCTCTGTGTACGGGAACCTTGACTATGGTACAACTTCAATAGCCCAGAAAGAGAAAAATGGATATAGAAGTTGTGGTACATCCCTACATTGGAATATCACTCAACAATGAAATCAATGGCAACAGACCAGTAGCAGCATAATGAGTGGATTTAGTTACGATGATTCTAAGTGCAATAAGTCACACAGAAAAAGAAACATCATAAGATATCACTAATACCAGGAATGTAAACACAGCAACACGTGAACTGCATTACAAAACACAACAGAGTCTCACATTTACAAAAGAAACTTATGCTTGCTTAAGGGGAAAGGAGAGTGGGGAGCCTGCATAAAACCAGATGTTGACATTAGGACAGATACCATTCCATAAGCCAAATATATATTAGACAAGAACTACTCCTCGCTCTACCAAATGGACTTAACACCCCATATTCAAAACCTAGGAATATACCTGACTATGAAGAAAATTAAAACCCGTACATTTATAGGTCTCCATAAGAAAATCATTTGTGTACAGCAGCATACACACAGCAGTGTAAAGTAGCTAAATCCCCTTATAAAAATAAATTTGAAAAAGAAATCACAAGGACTGTGAAATAGAGAGAAATTCTTAAATAAGTCCTTCAGGGATTGTGAGGAATCTTGGATTTACCACCTCTACATCCACAGCTGTGGGAGAGATAAGGCTGGACACTTGGGGCTGATACTATTGGTGAGGGAATGTAGACCCTTTGAGGTAATGGTGCATGGTTCCCATTCCACGGGTCCCAAATCTCCACGTTTAAGGGATTTATCCTTCAGCTAAAATATGCATGGAAAACCCAGAATATGGTCCACGAAGTGATCAGGCAAAATTTCTAAAACTCATCGCCATTTTCGCCCCCTGGTACTCGAGTTCGCCTTTCCAGATGCAATATTAACATTTTCCCCAGTTGGAGAGTCAGTGCCTTTGACATCTTGTTTGGCACAGTTTGCATTTTCCGTGGAAGATGAACAGGAATAAGGAGAACCAATGAGCGGCTAACTCGATGTGTTTGGACGGGCACATTGAAGTCTGATTTCCCTACAGGAAGAAGAATTCACCAAAGGGTCAGCGTGCCATGCCGGAACGAGATTAGGGCCTGAAACAATTCTTCGGGTTTGCGGTCAGCTCAAAAGAAAGCGAGTTGAGAAAAGGAGTTCTTTGGCACTGTAACTCACAATACTGCAGAGTTCCAAATGACCCCTATCATCCAAAAATTTATTGAAGGCAGGCTGTGAAGAGGACTTGAACGCGACACAGAATTGCAGAAAAAAGATATCAGGGGGTAGATAAGAATTGCTCTGAAAGAATAGGAAAAAAAGGCAGCAGTTCGACAGTGATGCACTTGGCCAAAAAGGGCATATGCGTTTTTTCCTGAATATATTCAGGAAAAAACGCATACGCCCTTTTTGGCCAACCAAGCAAGCCTGCAATGGAAATCCGCACCACAAGCAAGTCTCACTTCCCACCGATCAAAAGGGCCGTCCGAAAAAAGTGTAAAATCCAGAGAGGAGGACAGGCCATGGAGAACCGGCAGCCTTTTTATGCTCATGGGCGGGATGTAAATTGCCAACAGCCACTCTGGAGAAGTGGATGGTGTTTCCTGGAACAAAGAAAAAAACAAGCTAGAGAGCCTAGGGCACTTCCACTTATGGTGCTATAGATTCGGAAAATTTAAATGAAAAAGACCCAGCCACACCAAAGTCTGGAGCTTCTCTGTGTACGGGAACCTTGACTATGGTACAACTTTAATAGCCCAGAAAGAGAAAAATGGATATAGAAGTTGTGGTACATCCCTACAATGGAATATCACTCAACAACGAAATCAATGGCAACAGACCAGTAGCAGCATAATGAGTGGATGTAGGTACGATGCTTCTAAGTGAAATAAGTCACACAGAAAAAGAAACATCACAACATATCACTAACACCGGGAGTATAAACACGGCTCCAGATGAACGGTTTCACAGTTAGTAATTTCTGTAGAAGATGACCAGGAATAAGGAGATCCAATGAGGGACTATCTCTATGTGTTTGGACGGGCACATTGAACTCTGATTTCCCACCAGGGAGAAGAATTCACCAAAGGCTCAGCGTGCCTTGCCAGAACCAGGTTAGGGCCTGAAGCAATTCTTCGGTTTTGCAGTCAGCTCACAAGGAAGCTAGTTGAAAAAAGGAGCTTTTTGAACACTGTATTTCACAATCCTGCACAATTACACATGACCCCTATCATCCAAAAATATATTGAAGGAAGGCTGTGAAGAGGACTTGAACGCGAGGCAGAATTGCAGAAAACAGATATCCTGTGGTAGATTAAAATTGCTCTGAAAGTAAAGGAAAAGAGGCAGCACTTCGACAATGATACACTTAGCCAAAAAGGGCGTATGTGTTTTTTCCTGAATATATTCCAGAAAAAACGCATACCCTCTTTTTGGCCAACAAACAAGCCTGTAATGGAAATTTGCACTACAATGAAGTCTCACTTCCCACCGCTTTAAAGTGTCGTCTGATAAAAGTGTAAAATCCCGAGAGACAGGACTGGCCATGGAGTACAGGGAGCTTGGTTATGCTGATTGGCGGGATGTAAATTGCCAACGAGTACTGTGGAGATGTGTATGGTGTTTCCTGAAACATCTAAAAATCAAAGCCACAGAGCCTAGGGCACTTCCACTTATGGCCCTATAGCTTAGGAAAATTTAAAGGAGGAAGACACAGCCACCCCAATATTTAGGACTGCTGTGTTTTCAGCAATGTCCACTACAGTACAACTTATATATCCTGGACAGAAAAAAATGGATAAAGACCTTGTGCTTCTTTTGTATAATGAAATATCACTCAACAGTGATATTAATGTAATCAGGCCTGTAGAAGCAAAATGAATGGATTCCAGTACGATGATTCTATGTGAAATAAGTCACACAGAAAAAGAAAATTCTTATAAGTTATCACTAATAAAGGGAATGTAAACTTGGCTACACATGAACTGAATTACAAAACACAACAGAGTCTCACTTTTAGGAAACAATCTTATGCTTTTTTTAAGGGGAAAGTTGAGTTGGGGTGCGTCATAAAACCAGAGATTGAAATTAGCCCAAAAACCATTCCATAAGCCAAGTATGTAATAGACAGGACCTACTCCTTGCTCAAAGAAATAAACTCAACAATGAAGTATCACGTCACACCTGTTAGAATGGGCATTATCAGAAATTCTGCAAACAACAAAGGCTCGAATGGTGTGGAGAAAAGGAAACCTCTTCCACTATTGTTGGGAATGTAAATTGATACAGTTACAATAGAGAACAGCATGGAGGTTCCTTAAAAACTAACCATAAATTACCATATGATCCAGCCATCTCACTCCTGGACATATATCCAGAAAAAAAACAAAAATAAAGAGGAGGTTTTCACCACAAAGTTCATTGCATCACTATAATAGCCAGGTAATGGAAGCAACCTAAATGTCCACAGACACATGAATGCATAAAGAGATGATACATATATAAAATGGAATATTACTCAGCCATAAGAATGAATGAGTTGGATCATTTGTAGAGATGTCAATGGATCTAGAGACTGTCATAGAGAGTGAAGTATGTCAGAAAGAGAAAAACAAATATTGTATATGAATTCATATATGTGGAACCTAGAAAAATTGTGCAGATGAACCAGTTTGCAAGGCAGAAATAGAGCAACAGATGTAGAGAAAAAAACATGGACATCAAGTGGGGAAAGCTGTGGGGGTTAGGTGGTGGGAGGAGTTGAGAGATTCAGATTGGCATTTATATGTATAAAATAGATAACCAATAGATAAATAGATAACCAAGTGTAAAATAGATAACCAATAAAAACCTGCTGTATAAAAAACTAAAATATATTTCAAAATTTAAAAAACAATTAAAACAGAAAAAAAGGTTCTTCCCTTCACATACGTGCATTTATATGAATACATTATTTCCATGCTTATATCTGTAAATACAAAAAAGAGGAATAAAATCTACCTAGAACCCAAAATAAAGAAAAAGAAAAAAAAAAAAAAAAACCTAAACAGAACCCACCAGTTACACAGAGGAAAACCGTATCAGGGCACTTGCTCCAGTTGTAAACAATTCTGAAGTTGGTCAGTGAGGGGAATCATCTCCCATTCAACCAGCAGCCCCCACGCAACAAGTGTCCTCATTGTAAAGCTGGGGGACTGTGCCGAGACCTCTGTGAGTAAACGTGAGCTGAGGTCCAGGCCAGCTGCTGCTGAACTGTTCCCACCCTTCCCAGGTAAAACACCTGAATATGTGCAAGGACTTGAAAGCCTAGAGAAAGGGCCGTGGAGCCACACAAGCGACAGCATGCCGGCCGACTTGGTGCCTGCAGGCCAGCCAGGATGGTCCTGGCCCTGGGTGCTCTTCTGGAAGCCTTCCATTTCCCTGCCTGAGAAACCCCTCCTGTCCCGCCCCCACTGCTTTTTCTCCTCCCTCACCTCTGCCCAGGGAGAAATTCCAGCAGCAGTTATAGGTGACAGATCTTCTTCTTTAGCAGGTGGCAGCCTGGAAACTGCTGCAGAAAGTCCAGCAGAGCCCAACTCACACTAGGCCTCTCACGAAGCCGTGACTTCTCAATCCCTCCCACCAGCCCAGCCCCGAGACTAATGACAGGACAGAGAATATGGTGTCAGGCAGAGCTGCAGGGGCTCTTGCTGCCTGGTGCGGTGTTTATATTGACCTCAAAACATGCACACCTGGGGAGGGCTGGCCCGATTGGTCAGGCTGCACAGGTCAGCCAATCCTCACTACTCAGGGGCTCACAGTTGCAGAAAATTGACCTTGCTGAACGGGCCATCTCCAAGCAACAGGTGTAGGCTCTTGAAAGTCCGGATACACAAGGGGCTGCAGCTCTGGCTTGTTTTCGAATCATTTTATCTGGCCCATGAGTGGGAGACAGCTTCAAGAAAATCGTCTCCTAATGAGAGGGACACAGAAGTCAGGGAGAGGAGAGGTGAGTGGTGGCTGGAGGCAGCGGCTTGGTGCCCTGGGTGCAGTGGAAGTGTCTGGAAGACCAGGCAGAGGGAGGCCCTGCAGAGTGATGCCCAGGGTCACAGACATGTCGGAGCTGCTGTTTGTTAGTTCAAGTCCTGCTCTGAGGTGCTCTGTGTCAGCTCTGAGAGACAGGTGAGCTGAGGTTGCTCTGCAATGAGGGCTATGTGCACGGTTCCTCTTTGCCCAGCCCTGCCACGGTACCTGCAAGGGTAGATCTGTATCCTGGGAGGGGCTTGACCAGGAGAGCCCAATGAGCTGGGGTGGGGGTGAGGTACCTGCCCAGGTGAGCTCCATATCCTGGTAATTGCCTGACCACGAGAGACAAATGGGCCGCTGGGGACCTGGTAAAGGATGTCAGGACAGTCAGTTATGCCACCGAGGGTATACCTCTAGTAGTTCCTAATTCCTACACACTGCTAGTCATTCTACCAACTACCAGGACATGGTGTTCTGTATTAGACTTCAATGATGCCTTCTTTTGCATTCCATTAGTCCCAGAGTCACAAGAAATTTTGCCTCGTGACTGGCAGGACTCAACATACAACAAAAATAATACTGCTGGGCCGCCTCGCCCCAAGGGTATAAAAATTCCCACACCATCTTTGGGAAAGCTTAGCTAAAGACCTAAAAGTTCTACCTCTTGAAAAGGAAACCCTCCTTCAATATGCAGACACCAATCTAATCGCCAGCTCTACTAAGGAGGCCTCTGAACTACCAAGCCAATATAAGATAGAAGTTGTCCAAGAAAAAGCTCAAATATCACACACTAAGGTGACCTGCCTGGGCTTCGTTCTCACAGAAGGTCTGAGAAGCCCATCCCAGGAAAGGGAAGAAACCATTTGCAGCCTTAGCCCTTCTAAAAGTAGAAGACAGCTTAGGAGTTCCTGGGGAGGCTGGGGTTTGCTGCATCTGGATCCCGAACTACAGTCTAATAGCTGGGCCTCTATATGAAACACTGAAAGGAAAAGATGATGATCCTTTTGAATAGAATCCAGAAGTGGTCTTTCAAGAATGGAAAGAGCGGTCAATTCAGACCCTTGACCTGGAACTCCCTAATTTAGCTAAACCCTTTGACCTTTACATTCCTGGTGAAAGGTGAATTGCCATTGGAGTATTAGTGCAAAAACCGGAACCACTTGAAAAGGAACAACGCAAGAATGCTAACCAGGTAGGATAAACTACGGTCACCAAGGGGCTTGGTCCACCACCACATCTGGCCAGGATACTGGCAGTATCTAAAAACCTGGAAATCAGCAGCCTGAAAGGCCACCTCCCTCCTAAGGGAAAAGGACCCCATGTGTTGATCCTAACCACCAAACATGCCCTGAGGTTGCAGGGTTCGCTCCATGGGCACACTGACCTCGAGTGAGGAGACCCTCCAACTCCAACCTCCAGAAAGACAACTGGGGGCAACGGGGCCCCATGGCAACTCGTGTAACCATCACTTTACCTGGAGTTTCTCTCAGAAAACAACAAGAGTGTGTCAAAAAAGAGTAGACTACTGCTTTCAGGGCTTACTGCACCCAGAGGGGAGCTAATAAGCTTGGCAGGGGAACCATATATCACATTGTCACCATAGAAAAGCCTACAGCCACCGTGGTGATGGTGGCCAATAAGACCAGCTGCAGTCCTGGCTACCTCAAAAGGCTGTTGACTCAGTGTCCATCATGATGTTGCATCACCACTGACCCTGGACTGACTGGGAGTTGAGCAGGCAAGGCTCTGACACCTGGTACTGTTTTTACATTAATTCAGGGGCCTAATTGAAGAAAACAAAGACTGCTGGTCAGAGCATCTAGGCTGGCAGAAACGGTCAGCCTAAGGTGGCCTAACAAATGTGCGGTGGGGTAAAACCTGCCTCCACATTGTCTCTGCACATCCCTTTCCTGTACCCTTAAAGGTCATTAGAATCTATAACACTTCCAATGCTGGTACTCAGGTGGACGAGCAGGGAGGCAGCAGCTCTGGGGACAATGAATCTCACCTGGAGGCTGCTGGGGAGAAGTTCTGACCCTCACCCCCGGGTATGAGGGCTCCCAACTCAGCACTCAGCAGTTACAGAAGAGGGGTCTGCACACTCAGCACTCCAAGAATGAGGAACGGGACAAAAGGCAGAGGAGGGCTTTGTCACCAGCAAAGCCCATTAAAAATCCTTGGGACATAAAAATAGAATCTGGGCAATAAAATAAAGTCTAACCTTTGTTACCCTTTGTGATTTGCCTAATTTCAAGTGCTCCTAGGTTCCCGCATGCAGAGCTGCCACACCCGGCACTTCAGACCAGATTTCCTACTGCAGAATGGCTGGGTCGACACTTCAGCTCCTGGGGCCCAGTGCAGGCTCCAAGATATAGAGCCTGAGCTGCATCCAACCCGGCCTCTGAGAGCTCCGCCCCCTCCCTCCCACTGTCTCTGACAGGACCTGTACACAGCAGGCCAACACACAGCCTGTGGGGTAGCGCATTCTCTCACTTCTCCATTCTCTGATCAAAATATAGTTTCCTGTGCTTCTGAACCAAACTCAGTCTCGATCTGTTGGCTCCAATGACACTGGGCAGGGGGATACTTGTTGGGGTCCATTGTGGAGGATCAGTAACAGAAATTGATAACATTGTAACTTCAATAAACAGATGTGTGAGCCAAACTGTAATTAACATAGAACAGTGTATAAGGCTCGGGTAAAATAAGATGTTTCTAACACTTCCATTTTATATTTCCATCATTCTATTATAAGCAAGTTCAGTGAAAAGATTTGTCTTATTTGTCAGGTCAATATTAGAGAAATGAAGTGATTTCTTTCCAAGGATGCACATCTAATAATCTTGGTTAAAGCTTCAATCTTGTTTTAAATGCTTTTCCATTGAAAATTATACCTCTGTTTCAGCTCCCCCATTTCTGAGAAGTATAAAATCTTATAATTTATTATTACCAAAGGGGAAAGTGGGAGGAGGGATAAATTAACAGTTTGGGATTAACACATACACACTGTTATGTATAAAGTAGATCATCAACAAGGAATTACTATATAGCATAGGGAACTACACTCAATATTTTGCAATAACGTGTAAGGGGAAAAAATCTGAAAAAGCATAGATATATTTATTGACATCATCTATCAATGACAGTTAAAATGTAACCTAAGGGTAGCCGTTGGTGAGTGCTTCTGACCCTGACGGCATCAATCATCTAAAGTTCGCACTCTGCCTACATCCCAAGGCCGAAGGTGGCAGGATTTCTAAAATGGTGCAGTTGGCCAAAAAGGGCGTATGCATTTTCTCCTGAATATATTCAGGAAAACACGCATATGCACTTTATGGACAACCAAGAAAGCAAGCAAAGCAAATCTGCACACCAAAGAAGCCTCATTTCCCACCGGTCAAAAGGGCCATCCGAAAAAATTGTAAAACGCAGAAATGCAGGACAGGCCATGGAGAACAGGCAGCCTTTATACACTGATGGGCTGTGTGTAAACTGAGAAGAGGCACTCTGGAGAAGTGTATCCTGGTTTGTAAATCATCTAAAAAGCAGAGCTACAGAGCATAGGGCACTTGCAATCACAGGAGCATATCTAGGGAAGTCTAAAAATCAAAAAGACACAGGCACAGCAAAGTTTAGGGCTGCTCTGTTTACAAGAACCTCGACTTCAGTACACCTTAAATACCCCAGGAAATAGAACAATGGATAAGGATGGTGTGGTACTTACGCACAATGGAATATCTCTTCACTATGAAATCAATGTAATAAGGCTAGTAGAAGCATAAAGAGTGTATCGAGAAGATGGTTACTTAGAAACACTAGTCTGCCATCTTTGTGGTCTGCTGGCTTTCCAAATAAAGTCATATTCCCTGCCTCAACACCTCGTCTCCGGTTTGCTGTCCTGTCGTGCAGTGAGCAGAGCAAGCTTGGACTCGATAACAGAAGGACACCTGGGACCTGACCAGGAGATATCAGAATTCGGGAAAGCTCTCTAGGAGAGAAGAAAGATGGCGGAAGAGTAAGACGCGGAGATCACCTTCCTCCCCACAGATACACCAGAAATACATCTACACGTGGAACAACTCTTACAGAACACCTACTGAAGGCTGGCAAAAGACCTCAGACCTCCTAAAAGGAATCAGGACTCTACCTCTGAGGGGAGAGAGCCAACTTCAGAACACTGGTCCACAAGAGATTTCCCAGCACCACATAATATCAAACGGCGAAAATCTCCCAGGGATCTCCACCTTAACACCAGCACCCAGCTTCACTCAACGGCCAGCAAGCTACACTGCTGGAAAACCTATGCCAAACAACTAGCAAAACAGAAACACAACCCCACCCACTAACAGAGAGGCTGCCTAAAATCATAATAAGCCCAAAGACACCCCAAAACACACCACCAGACGTGGACCTGCCCACCAGAGAGACAAGATCCAGCCTCATCCACCAGAACACAAGCACTAGTCCCCTCCACCAGGAAGTATACACAACCCACTAGACCAACCTTAGCCACTGGAGACAGACATCAAAAACAACGGGAACTACGAACGTGTAGCCTGCAAAAAAAAAAAAAAAAAAAAAAAAAAAAAAAAAATGGGACCCCAAACACAGTAAGATAAGCAAAATGAGAAGACAGAAAAACACACAGCAGATGAAGGAGCAAGATAAAAATGCACCAGACCTAACAAATGAAGAGGTAATAGGCAGTCTACCTGAAAAAGAATTCAGAATGATAGTAAAGATGATCCAGAATCTCGGAAATAGAATGGAGGCAAGGATGGAGAAGATGCAAGAAATGTTTAACAAAGATCTAGAAGAACTAAAGAACAAACAAACAGAGATGAACAACACAATAACTGAAATGAAAAATACACTAGATGGGATCAATAGCAGAATAACTGAGGCAGAAGAACGGATAAGTGACCTGGAAGATAAACTAGTGGAAATAACGACTGCAGAGCAGAATAAAGAAAAAAGAAGGAAAAGAACTGAGGACAGTCTCAGAGACCTCTGGGACAATATTAAACGCACCAACATTCGAATTATAGGGGTTCCAGAGGATGAAGAGAAAAAGAAAGGGACTGAGAAAATATTTGAAGAGATTATAGTTGAAAACTTCCCTAATATGGGAAAGGAAATAGTTAACCAAGTCCAGGAAGCAGAGAGAGTCCCATACAGGATAAACCCAAGGAGAAATACGCCAAGACACATATTAATCAAACTCTCAAAAATTAAATACAAAGAAAGCATATTAAAAGCAGCAAGGGAAAAAAAAACAAATAACACACAAGGGAATCCCCATAAGGCTAACAGCTGATCTCTCAGCAGAAACTCTGCAAGCCAGAAGGGAGTGGCAGGACATACTGAAAGTGATGAAGGAGAAAAGCCTGCAACCACGATTACTCTACCCAGCAAAGATCTCATTCAGATTTGATGGAGAAATTAAAACCTTCACAAACAAGCAAAAGCTGAGAGAGTTCAGCACCACCAAACCAGCTTTACAACAACTGCTAAAGGAACTTCTCTAGACAAGAAACACAAGAGAAGGAAAGGACCTATAACAACGAACCCAAAACAATTTAGAAAATGGGAATAGGAACATGCATATCGATAATTACCTTAAATGTAAATGGACTAAATGCTCCCACCAAAAGACACAGATTGGCTGAATGGATACAAAAACAAGACCCATATATATGCTGTCTACAAGAGTCCCACTTCAGACCTGGAGACACATACAGACTGAAAGTAAGGGGATGGAAAAAGATGTTTCAAGCAAATGGAAATCAAAAGAAAGCTGGAGTAGCAATTCTCATATCAGACAAAATAGACTTTAAAATAAAGACCATTACAAGAGACAAAGAAGGACACTACATAATGATTAAGGGATCGATCCAAGAAGAAGATATAACAATTGTAAATATTTATGCACCTAACACAGGAGCACCTCAATACATAAGGCAAAAACTAACAGCCATAAAAGGGGAAATCGACAGTAATACATTCATAGTAGGGGACTTCAACACCCCACTTTCACCAATGGACAGATCATCCAAAATGAAAATAAATAAGGAAAAACAAGCCTTAAATGATACATTAAACAAGATGGACTTAATTGATATCTATAGGACACTCCATCCAAAAACAACAGAATACACATTTTTCTCAAGTGCTCATGGAACATTCTCCAGGATAGATCATATCTTGGGTCACAAATCAAGCCTTGGTAGATTTAAGAAAATTGAAATTGTATCAAGTATCTTCTCTGACCACAACGCCATGAGACTAGATATCAATTACAGGAAAAGATCTGTAAAAAATACAAGCACATGGAGGCTAAACAATACATTACTCAATAATGAAGTGATCACTGAAGAAATCAAAGAGGAAATTAAAAAAATACCTAGAAACAAATGACAATGGAGACACAACGACCCAAAACCTATGGGATGCTGCAAAAGCAGTTCTAAGAGGGAAGTTTATAGCAATACAAGCCCACCTTAAGAAGCAGGAAACATCTCGAATAAACAACCTAACCTTACACCTAAAGCAATTAGAGAAAGAAGAACAAAAAAACCCCAAACTGAGTAGAAGGAAAGAAATTATAAAAATCAGATCAGAAATAAACGAAAAAGAAATGAAGGAAACAATAGCAAAGATCAATAAAACTAAAAGTTGGTTCTTTGAGAAGATAAACAAAATAGATAAACCATTAGCCAGACTCATCAAGAAAAAAAGGGAGAAGACTCAAATCAATAGAATTAGAAATGAAAAAGGAGAAGTAACAACTGACACGGCAGAAATAAAAATGATCATGAGAGATTACTACAAGCAACTCTATGCCAATAAAATGGACAATATGGAAGAAATGGACACATTCTTAGAAATGCACAAACTACCAAGACTGAATCAGGAAGAAATAGAAAATATGAACAGACCAATCACAAACACTGAAATTGAAACTGTGATTAAAAATCTTCCAACAAACAAAAGCCCAGGACCAGATGGCTTCACAGCCGAATTCTATCAAGCATTTAGAGAAGAGCTAACACCTATCCTTCTCAAACTCTTCCAAAACATAGCAGAGGGAGGAACACTCCCCAATTCCTTCTACGAGGCCACCATCACCTTGATACCAAAACCAGACAAGGATGTCACAAAGAAAGAAAACTACAGGCCAATATCACTGATGAACATAGATGCAAAAATCCTCAACAAAATACTAGCAAACAGAATCCAACAGCACATCAAAAGGATCATACACCATGATCAAGTGGGGTTTATTCCAGGAATGCAAGGATTCTTCAATATACGCAAGTCTATCAATGTGATACACCATATTAACAAATTGAAGGAGAAAAACCATATGATCATCTCAATAGATGCAGAGAAAGCTTTTGACAAAATTCAACACCCATTTATGATAAAAACCCTACAGAAAGTAGGCATAGAGGGACCTTTCCTCAACATAATAAAGGCCATATATGACAAACCCACAGCCAACATCATCCTCAATGGTGAAAAACTGAAAGCATTTCCACTAAGATCAGGAACAAGACAAGGCTGCCCACTCTCACCACTCTTATTCAACATAGTTTTGGAAGTTTTAGCCACAGCAATCAGAGAAGAAAAGGAAATAAAAGGAATCCAAATCGGAAAAGAAGAAGTAAAGCTGTCACTGTTTGCAGATGACATGATACTATACATAGAGAATCCTAAAGATGCTACCAGAAAATTACTAGAGATAATCAATGAATTTGGTAAAGTAGCAGGATACAAAATTAATGCACAGAAATCTCTGGCATTCCTATATACTAGTGATGAAAAATCTGAAAGTGAAATCAAGAAAACACTCCCATTTACCATTGCAACAAAAAGAATAAAATACCTAGGAATAAACCTACCTAGGGAGACAAAAGACCTGTATGCAGAAAATTATAAGACACTGATGAAAGAAATTAAAGACGATACAAATAGATGGAGGGATATACCATGTTCTTGGATTGGAAGAATCAACATTGTGAAAATGACTCTACTACCCAAAGCAATCTATAGATTCAATGCAATCCCTATCAAACTGCCACTGGCATTTTTCACAGAATTAGAAAAAAAATTTTCACAATTTGTATGGAAACACAAAAGACCCCGAATAGCTAAAGCAATCTTGAGAGCGAAAAACGGAGCTGGAGGAATCAGGCTCCCTGACTTCAGACTATACTACAAAGCTACAGTAATCAAGACAGTATGGTACTGGCACAAAAACAGAACGATAGATCAATGGAACAGAATAGAAAGCCCAGAGATAAACCCACGCACATATGGACACCTTATCTTTGATAATGGTGGCAGGAATATACAGTGGAGAAAGGACAGCCTCTTCAATAAGTGGTGCTGGGAAAACTGGACAGCTACATGTAAAAGTATGAGCTTAGATCACTCCCTAACACCATACACAAAAATAAGCTCAAAATGGATTAAAGACCTAAATGTAAGGCCAGAAACTATCAAACTTTTAGAGGAAAACATAGGCAGAACACTCTATGACATAAATCACAGCAAGATCCTTTTTGACCCACCTCCTAGAGCAATGGAAATAAAAACAAAAATAAACAAATGGGACCTAATGAAACTTCAAAGCTTTTGCACAGCAAAGGAAACCATAAACAAGACCAAAAGACAACCCTCAGAATGGGAGAAAATATTTGCAAATGAAGCAACTGACAAAGGATTAATCTCCAAAATTTACAAGCAGCTTATGCAGCTCAATGACAAAAAAACAAACAACCCAATCCAAAAATGGGCAGAAGACCTAAATAGACATTTCTCCAAAGAAGATATGCAGACTGCCAACAAACACATGAAAGAATGCTCAACATCATTAATCATTAGAGAAATGCAAATCAAAACTACAATGAGATATCATCTCACACCAGTTAGAATGGCCATCATCAAAAAATCTAGAAACAATAAATGCTGGAGAGGGTGTGGACAAAAGGGAACCCTCTTGCACTGCTGGTGGGAATGTGAATTGGTTCAGCCACTATGGAGAACAGTATGGAGGTTCCTTAAAAAACTACAAATAGAACTACCATATGACCCAGCAATCCCACTACTGGGCATATACCCTGAGAAAACCAAAATTGAAAAAGAGGCGTGTACCAAAATGTTCATCGCAGCTCTATTTACAATAGCCCGGGGATGGAAACAACCTAAGTGCCCATCGTCAGATGAATGGATAAAGAAGATGTGGCACATATACACAATGGAATATTACTCAGCATTAAAAAGAAACGAAATTGAGCTATTTGTAATGAGGTGGATAGACCTCGAGTCTGTCATACAGAGTGAAGTAAGTCAGAAAGACAAAGACAAATACCGTATGCTAACACATATATATGGAATTTAAGAAAAAAAAAATGTTATGAAGAACCTAGGGGTAAGACAGGAATAAAGACACAGACCTACTGGAGAACGGACTTGAGGATATGGGGAGGGGGAGGGGTGAGCTATGAGAGGGCGAGGGAGGGGCATGGACATATATATACTAACAAACGTAAGGTAGAAAGCTAATGGGAAGCAGCCGCTTGGCACAGGGATATCTGCTCGGTGCTTTGTGACTGCCTGGAGGGGTGGGATAGGGAGGGAAGGAAAGAGAGATACGCAAGAGGAAAGAAATATGTGAACGTCTGTATATATATAACTGATTCACTTTGTTATAAAGTAGAAACTGACACACCATTGTAGAGCAATTTTAACCCAATAAAGATGTTAAAAAAAAAAAAAAAAAGAAATGATCTTAGGAGGGTGTTTTCTGTGGGAGTGGGTTCAAAAAAATGCTTTTGCATTTGAAAATTAGAGTGTTATTGGTGTCCAAGAAAGAACAATTTTTTGTGGAGTGATGGAGCTGAAGACAGATTCCCATATCCTGAAGAGGACAAGTAGAAGTAAAAGTAGAGCTGGATGGTAGACTATACTTTCAGAGTATTTAATAGAAAAGATATGGCAGCTTTCAGGAGAATTAGGGTTGACAGAAGGGCCTTAAAAGAATTAGAAGATACATATGCTAAGTTGAACAGATTGGTATTATTTCATAAATGAAATGTTTTCAGTATGGTTATTTGGTCATTTATTGATTGACCTTAATAAACTGCTGAATACTTTTCAAAATCCCATGCCAGTACATAGCCCTCTTCCCTTCCCTCCCTCCCTCCCTCCCTCCTTCCCTCCCTCCTTCCTTCTCTCCCTCCCTTTCTCCCTTCCTTCCTCCCTTTCACCCTTCCTTCTCTCCCTCTCCTTCTCTCATTAACAATAGCTATTGAGCACCCATAATATCCCTGCAGAGTATTAGTTTTTGATAGCATATGATGACATATTTTATGTCCTCGATGAGTAGAAACACTGCAACACTACCATTATCTGTCAACCTAAAACCACCTGTCTAAACAAGAGAAGACAGGGAACCATGACTTGTTTTCAGTTAGCTGTTTTGGCTCCAGATCATCACTAGTCATTTCAAAATGCTTCAAGTCATATCCTTAATAGCCTGTTCCAAAATGTTGCTTGGGATAAGTATCAGGCTTACAGGTTTGTAATTTCCAAATCCACAATGGAGTGGGAGAGAGGATTTCCCCATCTGTAATCTGGCATTTCTCCAATTCCCTATGAATATTCAGAGATTTCAAAACACGACAACTCTGCAAATATATCTGGGTTTCAGCATTCTGTTGTCTAATTTTTTATGGCTGAGAGACTCTTACCATCTTTTCATCTATCTTAGCCTCTATTTTTCAATTCAGTTGAAAGACGATTGTCTTTACAAAATCAAAAACAAAAACTGAAAGAAAATAAAATTACAATAGTACAATAAAAAAAAAAAAAAAAGAGTGTATCGAGTTTCGATGATACTGCTTGAGTTAAGTCACACAGAAAAAGAAACATATCATAAGATATCACTCATAGAGGGAATGTAAATATGACTGCACAACAACTGAATTAAAAAACAAGAGTGTCTCACATTTAGAAAACACACTTATGCCAGCTTAAGGGGAAAGGTGAGGTGGGGTGATGCATAAAATCAGAGTTTGAAATGAACACAGATACCATTCAATAAACCAAATACGTAATAGATAAGATCTACCCCTTGCTCAATGAACTGGCCTCAACACACCCTATTCACCACAGAGGAATATATGTGAGTAGTAGGAATCTTAAAACCTATATATTGATATATCTCCATAAGGGACTCAAGTGTGTGCAGAGTGGCACAAACACAGCAGTGATAATCAGCTAAACACCATTATAAAAATAAATTTTAAAAACAAAACACAGAGACAAAGAAAGAGAGAAACACTCGTACAAAATTGATTCAGGGGCTGTGATGCAAAGTGGATTGATCACATATAAACCCATAGCTGGATAAGACATAAGGCTGGACACATGGGGCTGTGAGGATTGGTTAGCTTTGGTGAGCAAATGCCGAACCTCTAATACAATAGTTAAAGCTACTCATTCCGTGGGTCACAACACTCCAGGTTTAAGGGAATCTTCTTACAGCGAAACCATGCATGAGAAACCCAACAGATGGTATACCATGTGATTGGGAAAGGTTTCTAAAACGCACCTCATTTTTCCTCTACTGGGTCACAGGATCCACCTTCCAGCCGCTTTACTAACAATCACACCACTTGCATAGTCAATGCTTTTAATTTCCTGTTTTGCACAGTCTGCAATTAGTACAGAGGATCAATGGGAAGAGGGAGAAACAATGAAAAATTAGCCGTAAGGGCTTTGATGGGCACATTTCACTCTCATTTCACATGAGGAAGAAGTATTAAGCAAAGGCTCAGCAAGTCGCCTGAAAACAAGAATATGGATTGAAGCAATCTTGCAGTTTTTCAGTCAACTCACAAGAAAGGGAGCTGAAAAAAGGAGCGCAGAGGAACTGTAATTCACAAAACAGCAGAGTTACAAATGACTGCTATCATCCAAAAATATATTGAAGTAAGGATGCGAAGAAGACTTGAAAGCGAGGGAGAATTGCAGGAAAGCGATTTCAAGTGATAGATTGGAATTACATTTAAAGCATAGGGAAAGAGACACAACTTCAACAGTGATGCACAAGGCCAAAAAGAGCATTGCATTTTTTCCTGATTATATTCAGGAAAATATGCATACGCCCTTTTTGGCCAACCTAGAAAGCCTGCAATGGAAATCCGCACTACAATGAAGTCTCACGTCCCAATGCTCAAAAGAGCTGTCTGAAAAAATTGTAAAATCCAGAGAGGCAGGACAGAAAGTGGAGAACAGGCAGCCTTTTTATGCTGTTGGGTGGGATGTAAATTGCCAACAGCCACTCTGGAGAAGTATACGGTGTTTTCTGAAACATATAAAAAACCAAGCTACAGAACCGAGGGCACTTCCACTTATGGTCCTACAGATTAGGAAAATTCAACTGAAAAAGACACAGCCACCCCAAAGTTTGGGGCTGCTCTGTTTACAAGAACCTCGACTATGGTACAATTTCAATAGCCCAGAAAGAGAAAAAATAGATATAGAAGTTGTGGTACTTAAGTACAATAGAATATTACTCAGCAATGAAATTAATGTCACCAGGCCCGTAGCAGCATAATAAGTGGTTTAGGTACGATGATTCTAAGTGAAATAAGTCACACAGAAAAAGAAACATCATAAGTTATCACTAATACCAGAATGTAAACACGGCTACACATGAACTGTATGACAAAACACAATAGTCTCACATTTACCAAAGAAACTTAAGGTTGCTTAATGGAAAAGGTGAGTTGGGAGGCTGTATAAGAGCAGAGGTTGAAATTAGTACAGATACCATTCCATAAGCCAAATATATACTAGACAAGACCTACACCTTGCTCAACGAAATGGACTTGACACCCTGTTTTCACTGCCTAGGAATATACCTGACCACGAAGAAACTTAAAACCCATGTATTTGTAGGTCGCTGTAATAGAATCATGTGTGTGTACAGCGGCACAAACACAGCAGTGAAAATTAGCTATATCCTATTATAAAAATAAATTGCAAAAACAAAACACAAAAACAGTGAAATAGAGAGAAATTCTTAACTCTTTCATTCAGGGCTTGTGATGAAACCTGGATTTCTCTCTACATACACAGCTGGGGGAGATACAAGGCTGGACACTTGGGGCTGATAGGATTGGTGAGGTTTCATGAGCGAATGAAGACCCTTTGATGGAATAGTGCATGGTCCCCATTCCATGGATTTCAAATCTCCAGGTTTAAGGGATTCATCCTTCAGTTAAAATATGCATGAGAAACCCAAATTGTGGTCAACCAAGTGATCGAGCAAATTTTCTAACACTCATCTCAGTTTTTGCCCCCTGTTACTCGGGATCCCCTTTCCATAAGCTTTACTATCTCTCTCCACATTATGAGAAACAATGTTTAACCTCCTGTTTGGCAAAGTTGGCAATTTCTTCTGAAGGTGAACAGGAATAGGGAGAAACAATGAGCAACTAACTCTGTGTTTGAACGGGCACATTGAACTCTGATTTCCAGCCAGGAAGAAGAATTCACCAAAGGCACAGCATGCCATGCAGAAACCAGATTAGGGCCTGAAGCAATTTTGCTGTATTGTGGTAAGATCACGAGAAAGCTAGTTGAGAAAAAAACTTAAAAACACTGTACTTCACAAACCTGCAGAGTAACAAATGAACCCTGTCATCCAAAAATATACTGAAGTAAGGCTGTGAAGAGGAACTGAACACGCGACAGAATCCCTCTGCATTCCTTAACACTAACCCTAACACGAATCCTAACCCTGACACTCACCCGAAGCCTAACCCTCACCCGTGCCCTAATCTTAACCAGGACACCAAGACTAACTCGTGCCCTCACACGTACGCTAACCCTTAAGCATTGTTGTACCCTAACCTGTACCCGAATCCCTCTCCATTCCCTAACCCTAAACCTAATCCGAATCCTAAACCTGACCCTCACCCGAAGCCTTACCCTCACCCGTGCCCTAATCTTAACCAGGACACCAACACCAACTCGTGCCCTCACACGTACGCTAACCCTTAATCGTTGTCGTACCCTAAACTGTACCCTAATCCCTCCCCATTCCCTAACCCTAACACTAAACTGAATCCTAACCCTGACCCTCATCTGAAGCCTTAACCTCACCCGTGCCCTAATCTTAACCAGGACACTAACACTAACCCTTACCCTCACACGAACGCTAACCCTTAAGCACTGTCGTACCCGAAGCTGTACAATAATCCCTCTGCATTCCTTAACCCTAACCCTAACACGAATCCTAACCCTGACCCTCACCCGAAGCCTTACCCTCACCCGTGCCCTAATCTTAACCAGGACACCAACACTAACACGTGCCCTAACACGTACACTAAACCTTAAGCGTTGTCGTACCCTAAATTGTACCCTAATCCCTCCCCATTCCTTAACCCTAACCCTAACCACATCCCTAAACCTGACCCACTTCCGATGCCCTACCCTAACCAATGCCCTAATCTTAACGAGTACACAAACACTAACTCATGCACTCAAATGTACGTGAACCCTTAAGCATTGTTGTACCCTATCCTGTACCCTAATCCCTCCCCATTCCCTAACACTAACCCTAAGCGAAACCCTGAACGTGACCCTTTTCCGAGGCCTTACCCTCATCGGTGCCCTTGTCTTAACCAGTACACCAACACTAACTCGTGCCCTCAAACTTACGCTAGCCCTTAAGCATTGTCGTACCCTAACCTGTACCCTAATTCCTCTCCATTCCCTAACCCTAACACTAACCCGAATCCTAAACCTGACCCTCACCCGAAGCCTTACCCTCACCCGTGCCCTAATCTTAACCAGGACACCAAGACTAACTCGTGCCCTCACAAGTACGCTAACAATAATCCGCAGCGGTACCCTAACCTGTACCCTAATCCCTCTCCATTCCCTAACCCTAACCCTTACCTGAAGGCTAACCATGACACTCACCCGAAACTTTACCCTCACCCGTGTCCTAATTTTAACCAGTGCATCAACACTAACCAATGCCCTCTAACGTACGCTAACCCTAAGGCATTGCCGTACCATAACCTGTAACCTAATCAATCCCCATTCCCTAACCCTAACCCTTAACGTGACCCTCTTCCGAGGTCTTACCCTCTCCCGTGCCCTAATCGTAAGCAGTACACTAACACTAACTAGTGACCTCACAAGTACGCAAAACCTTAAGCGTTGTGGTACCCTAAACTGTGCCCTAATATCTCCCCATTCCCTAACCCTAACCCTAACCCGAATTCTATCCCTGACCCTCACCCGAAACCTTACCCTCACCCCTGCCCTAATCTTAACCAGGACACAAACTCTAACTCGTGCCTTAACACGTACGCTAACGCTTAATTGTTGTCGTACCCTAAACTGTACCCTAATCCCTCCCCATTCCCAACCCTAACCCTAACCCGAATCCTAACCCTGACCCTCACCCGAAGCCTTACCCTCACCTGTGCCCTAATCTTAACCAGGACACCAAGACTAACTCGTGCCCTCACACGTACGCTAACACTAAACCGCAGCGGTACCCTAACCTGTACCCTAATACCTCTCCATTCCCTAACCCTAACCCTCACCTGAAGCCTAACCATGACACTCACCTGAAACTTTACCCTCACCCATGTCCTAATTTTAACCAGTACATCAATACTAACCCATGCCCTCTAACGTACGCTAACCCTAAGCCATTGCCGTACCATAACCTGTACCCTAATCAATCCCCATTCCCTAACCCTAACCCTAACCCTAACCCTTAACGTGACCCTCTTCCGAGGCCTTACCCTCAACCGTGCCCTAATCGTAAGCCGTACACTAACACTAAATAGTGACCTCACACGTACGCTAAACCTTAAGCGTTGTGGTACCCTAAACTGTGCCCTAATATCTCCCCATTCCCTAACCCTAACCCTAACCCGAATTCTATCCCTGACCCTCACCCGAAACCTTACCCTCACCCGTGCCCTAATCTTAACCAGGACACCAACACTAACTCGTGCCCTCACACGTACGCTAAACCTTAAGCGTTGTCGTACCCTAAATTGTACCCTAATCCCTCCCCATTCCTTAACCCTAACCCTAACCCCATCCCTAAACCTGACCCACTTCCGATGCCCTACCCTAACCAATGCCCTAATCTTAACCAGTACACAAACACTAACTCATGCCCAAAAACGTACGTTAACCCTTAAGCATTGTCGTACCCTATCCTGTACCCTAATCCCTCCCCATTCCCTAACCCTAACCCTAAGCGAAACCCTGAACGTGACCCTTTTCCGAGGCCTTACCCTCATCGGTGTCCTTGTCTTAAGCAGTACACCAACACTAACTCGTGCCCTCACACGAACGCTAACCCTTAAGCACTGTCGTACCCTAACCTGTACCCTAATCCCTCTCCATTCCCTAACCCTAACCCTATCCCGAATCCTAACCCTGACCCTCACCCGAAGCCTTACCCTCACCCGTGCCCTAATCTTAACCAGGACACCAAGACTAAATCGTGCCCTCACACGTACGCTAACACTAAACCGCAGCGGTACCCTAACCTGTACCCTAATCCCTCTCCATCCCCTAACCCTAACCCTAACCTGAAACCTAACAGTGACACTCACCCGAAACTTAACTCTCACCCGTGTCCTAATTTTAACCAGTACATCAACACTAACCCATGCCCTCTAACGTACGCAAACCCTAAGCCATTGCCGTACCCTAACCTGTACCCTAATCAATCCCCATTCCCTAACCCTAACCCTAACCCTTAACGTGACCCTCTTCCGAGGCCTTACCCTCACCCGTGCCCTAATCGTAAGCAGTACACTAACACTAACTCGTGACCTCACACGTACCCTAAACCTTAAGCGTTGTGGTACCCTAAACTGTGCCCTAATATCTCCCCATTCACTAACCCTAACCCTAGACCGAATTCTATCCCTGAACGTCAACTGAAGCCTTACCCTCACCCGTGCCCTAATCTTAACCAGGACACTAACGTGCCCTCACACGTACGCTAAACCTTAAGCGTTGTGGTACCCTAAACTGTGCCCTAATATCTCCCCATTCACTAACCCTAACCCTAGACCGAATTCTATCCCTGACCGTCAACTGAAGCCTTACCCTCACCCGTGCCCTAATCTTAACCAGGACACTAACGTGACCTCACACGTACGCTAAACCTTAAGCGTTGTGGTACCCTAAACTGTGCCCTAATATCTCCCCATTCCATAACCCTAACCCTAACCCGAATTCTATCCCTGACCCTCACCCGAAACCTTAACCTCACCCCTGCTCTAATCTTAACCAGGACACCAAAACTAACTCGTGCCTTCACACGTACGCTAACGGTTAATCGTTGTCCTACCCTAAACTGTACCCTAATCCCTCCCCATTCCCAACCCTAACCCTAACCCGAATCCTAACCCAGACCGTCAACTGAAGCCTTACCCTCACCCGTGCCCTAATCTTAACCAGGACATTAACACTAACCCTTGCCCTCACACGAACGCTAACCCTTAAGCACTGTCGTACCCTAAGCTGTACCCTAATCCCTCTGCATTCCTTAACCCTAACCCTAACACGAATCCTAACCCTGACCCTCACCCGAAGCCTTACCCTCACCTGTGCCCTAATCTTAACCAGGACACCAAGACTAACTAATGCCCTCACACGTACGCTAACACTAAACAACAGCGGTACCCTAAACTGTACCCTAATCCCTCTCCATTCCCTAACACTAAACCTCACCTGAAGCCTAACCATGACACTCACCTGAAACTTTACCCTCACCCATGTCCTAATTTTAACCAGTACAACAACACTAACCCATGCCCTCTAACGTACGCTAACCCTAAGCCATTGCGGTACCCTAACCTGTACCCTAATCAATCCCCATTCCCTAACCCTAACCCTAACCATAACCCTTAACGTGACCCTCTTCCGAGGCCTTACCCTCACCCGTGCCCTAATCGTAAGCAGTACACTAACACTAACTAGTGACCTCACACCTACGCGAAACCTTAAGCGTTGTGGTACCCTAAACTGTGCCCTAATATCTCCCCATTCCCTAACCCTAACCCTAACCCGAATTCTATCCCTGACCCTCACCCGAAACCTTACCCTGACCCGAGCCCTAATCTTAACCAGGACACCAGCACTAACTCGTGCCCTCACACGTACGCTAAACCTTAAGCGTTTTCGTACCCTAAATTGTACCCTAATCTCTCCCCATTGCTTAACCCTAACCCTACCCCCATCCCTAAACCTGACCCACTTCCGATGCCCTACCCTAACCAATGTCCTAATCTTAACCAGTACACAAACACTAACTCATGCCCAAAAACGTACGTTAACCCTTAAGCATTGTCGTACCCTATCCTGTACCCTAATACCTCCCCATTCCCTAACCCTAACCCTAAGCGAAACCCTGAACGTGACCCTTTTCCGAGGCCTTACCCTCATCGGTGTCCTTGTCTTAAGCAGTACGCCAACACTAACTCGTGCCCTCACACGAACGCTAACCCTTAAGCACTGTCGTACCCTAACCTGTACCTTAATCCCTCTCCATTCCCTAACCCTAACCCTATCCCGAATCCTAACCCTGACCCTCACCCGAAGCCTTACCCTCACCCGTGCCCTAATCTTAACCAGGACACCAAGACTAACTCGTGCCCTCACACGTACGCTAACATTAAACCGCAGCGGTACCCTAAACTGTACCCTAATCCCTCTCCATCCCCTAACCCTAACCCTAACCTGAAACCTAACAGTGACACTCACCCGAAACTTAACTCTCACCCGTGTCCTAATTTTAACCAGTACATCAACATTAACCCATGCCCTCTAACGAACGCAAACCCTAAGCCATTGCCGTACGCTAACCTGTACCCTAATCAATCCCCATTCCCTAACCCTAACCCTAACCCTAACATTAACGTGACCCTCTTCCAAGGCCTTACCCTCACCCGTGCCCTAATCGTAAGCAGTACACTAACACTAACTAGTGACCTCACACGTACGCTAAACCTTAAGCGTTGTGGTACCCTAAACTGTGCCCTAATATCTCCCCATTCCCTAACCCTAACCCTAACCCGAATTCTATCCCTGACGCTCACCCGAAACCTTACCCTCACCCCTGCCCTAATCTTAACCAGGACACCAACACTAACTCGTGCCTTAACACGTACGCTAACGCTTAATCGTTGTCGTACCCTAAACTGTACCCTAATCCCTCCCCATTCCCAACCCTAAACTTAACCCGAATCCTAACCCTGACCGTCAACTGATGCCTTACCCTCACCCGTGCCGTAATCTTAACCAGGACACTAACACTAACCCTTGCCCTCACACGAACGCTAACCCTTAAGCACTGTTGTACCCTAAGCTGTACCCTAATCCCTCTGCATTCCTTAACCCTAACCCTAACACGAATCCTAACCCTGACCCTCACCCGAAGCCTTACCCTCACCTGTGCCCTAATCTTAACCAGGACACCAAGACTAACTCGTGCCCTCACACGTACGCTAACACTAAACCGCAGCGGTACCCTAACCTGTACCCTAATACCTCTCCATTCCCTAACCCTAACCCTCACCTGAAGCCTAACCATGACACTCACCTGAAACTTTACCCTCACCCATGTCCTAATTTTAACCAGTACATCAGCACTAACCCATGCCCTCTAATGTACGCTAACCCTAAGCCATTGCCGTACCCTAACCTGTACCCTAATCAATCCCCATTCCCTAACACTAACCCTAACCCTAACCCTAACAATGACACTCACCCGAAACTTAACTCTCACCCGTGTCCTAATTTTAACGAGTACATCAACACTAACCCATGCCCTCTAACGTATGCAAACCCTAAGCCATTGCCGTACCCTAAACTGTACCCTAATCAATCCCCATTCCCTAACCCTAACCCTAACCCTAACCCTTAACGTGACCTTCTTCCGAGGCCTTACCCTCACCCGTGCCCTAATCGTAAGCAGTACACTAACACTAACTAGTGACCTCACACGTACGATAAACCTTAAGTGTTGTGGTACCCTAAACTGTGCCCTAATATCTCCCCATTCCCTAACCCTAACCCTAACCCGAATTCTATCCCTGACCCTCACCTGAAACCTTACCCTCACCCGTGCCCTAATCTTAACCAGGACACCAACACTAACTCGTGCCCTCACACGTACGCTAAACCTTAAGCGTTGTCGTACCCTAAATTGTACCCTAATCCCTCCCCATTCCTTAACCCTAACCCTAACCCCATCCCTAAACCTGACCCACTTCCGATGCCCTACCCTAACCAATGCCCTAATCTTAACCAGTACACAAACACTAACTCATGACCAAAAACGTACGTTAAACCTTAAGCATTTTCACACCCTATCCTGTACCCTAATCCCTCCCTATTCCCTAACCCTAACCCTAAGCGAAACCCTGAACGTGACCCTTTTCCGAGGCTTTACCCTCATCGGTGTCCTTGTCTTAAGCAGTACACCAACACTAACTCGTGCCCTCACACGAACTCTAACCCTTAAGCACTGTCGTACCCTAAGCTGTACCCTAATCCCTCTGCATTCCTTAACGCTAGCCCTAACACGAATCCTAACCCTGACCCTCACCCGAAGCCTTACCCTCACCTGTGCCCTAATCTTAACCAGGACACCAAGACTAACTCGTGCCTTCACACGTACGCTAACACTAAACCGCAGTGGTACCCTAACCTGTACCCTAATCCCTCCCCATTTGCTAGCCCTAACCCTCCCCTGAAGCTTAACCATGACACTCACCTGAAACTTTACCCTCACCCATGTCCTAATTTTAACCAGTACATCAACACTAACCCATGCCCTCTAATGTACGCTAACCCTAAGCCATTGCCGTACCCTAACCTGTACACTAATCAATCCCCATTCCCTAACCCTAACCCTAACCCTAACCCTTAACGTGACCCTCTTCCGCGGCCTTACCCTCACCCGTGCCCTAATCGTAAGCTGTACACTAACACTAACTCGTGACCTCACACGTACCCTAAACCTTAAGCGTTGTGGTACCCTAAACTGTGCCCTAATATCTCCCCATTCACTAACCCTAACCCTAGACCGAATTCTATCCCTGAACGTCAACTGAAGCCTTACCCTCACCCGTGCCCTAATCTAAACCAGGACACTAACGTGCCCTCACACGTACGCTAAACCTTAAGCGTTGTGGTACCCTAAACTGTGCCCTAATATCTCCCCATTCCATAACCCTAACCCTAACCCGAATTCTATCCCTGACCCTCACCCGAAACCTTAACCTCACCCCTGCTCTAATCTTAACCAGGACACCAAAACTAACTCGTGCCTTCACACGTACGCTAACGGTTAATCGTTGTCCTACCCTAAACTGTACCCTAATCCCTCCCCATTCCCAACCCTAACCCTAACCCGAATCCTAACCCAGACCGTCAACTGAAGCCTTACCCTCACCCGTGCCCTAATCTTAACCAGGACACTAACACTAACCCTTGCCCTCACACGAACGCTAACCCTTAAGCACTGTCGTACCCTAAGCTGTACCCTAATCCCTCTGCATTCCTTAACCCTAACCCTAACACGAATCCTAACCCTGACCCTCACCCGAAGCCTTACCCTCACCTGTGCCCTAATCTTAACCAGGACACCAAGACTAACTAATGCCCTCACACGTACGCTAACACTAAACAACAGCGGTACCCTAAACTGTACCCTAATCCCTCTCCATTCCCTAACACTAAACCTCACCTGAAGCCTAACCATGACACTCACCTGAAACTTTACCCTCACCCATGTCCTAATTTTAACCAGTACAACAACACTAACCCATGTCCTCTAACGTACGCTAACCCTAAGCCATTGCGGTACCCTAACCTGTACCCTAATCAATCCCCATTCCCTAACCCTAACCCTAACCATAACCCTTAACGTGACCCTCTTCCGAGGCCTTACCCTCACCCGTGCCCTAATCGTAAGCAGTACACTAACACTAACTAGTGACCTCACACCTACGCGAAACCTTAAGCGTTGTGGTACCCTAAATTGTGCCCTAATATCTCCCCATTCCCTAACCCTAACCCTAACCCGAATTCTATCCCTGACCCTCACCCGAAACCTTACCCTGACCCGAGCCCTAATCTTAACCAGGACACCAGCACTAACTCGTGCCCTCACACGTACGCTAAACCTTAAGCGTTTTCGTACCCTAAATTGTACCCTAATCTCTCCCCATTGCTTAACCCTAACCCTACCCCCATCCCTAAACCTGACCCACTTCCGATGCCCTACCCTAACCAATGTCCTAATCTTAACCAGTACACAAACACTAACTCATGCCCAAAAACGTACGTTAACCCTTAAGCATTGTCGTACCCTATCCTGTACCCTAATACCTCCCCATTCCCTAACCCTAACCCTAAGCGAAACCCTGAACGTGACCCTTTTCCGAGGCCTTACCCTCATCGGTGTCCTTGTCTTAAGCAGTACGCCAACACTAACTCGTGCCCTCACACGAACGCTAACCCTTAAGCACTGTCGTACCCTAACCTGTACCTTAATCCCTCTCCATTCCCTAACCCTAACCCTATCCCGAATCCTAACCCTGACCCTCACCCGAAGCCTTACCCTCACCCGTGCCCTAATCTTAACCAGGACACCAAGACTAACTCGTGCCCTCACACGTACGCTAACATTAAACCGCAGCGGTACCCTAAACTGTACCCTAATCCCTCTCCATCCCCTAACCCTAACCCTAACCTGAAACCTAACAGTGACACTCACCCGAAACTTAACTCTCACCCGTGTCCTAATTTTAACCAGTACATCAACATTAACCCATGCCCTCTAACGAACGCAAACCCTAAGCCATTGCCGTACGCTAACCTGTACCCTAATCAATCCCCATTCCCTAACCCTAACCCTAACCCTAACATTAACGTGACCCTCTTCCAAGGCCTTACCCTCACCCGTGCCCTAATCGTAAGCAGTACACTAACACTAACTAGTGACCTCACACGTACGCTAAACCTTAAGCGTTGTGGTACCCTAAACTGTGCCCTAATATCTCCCCATTCCCTAACCCTAACCCTAACCCGAATTCTATCCCTGACGCTCACCCGAAACCTTACCCTCACCCCTGCCCTAATCTTAACCAGGACACCAACACTAACTCGTGCCTTAACACGTACGCTAACGCTTAATCGTTGTCGTACCCTAAACTGTACCCTAATCCCTCCCCATTCCCAACCCTAAACTTAACCCGAATCCTAACCCTGACCGTCAACTGATGCCTTACCCTCACCCGTGCCCTAATCTTAACCAGGACACTAACACTAACCCTTGCCCTCACACGAACGCTAACCCTTAAGCACTGTTGTACCCTAAGCTGTACCCTAATCCCTCTGCATTCCTTAACCCTAACCCTAACACGAATCCTAACCCTGACCCTCACCCGAAGCCTTACCCTCACCTGTGCCCTAATCTTAACCAGGACACCAAGACTAACTCGTGCCCTCACACGTACGCTAACACTAAACCGCAGCGGTACCCTAACCTGTACCCTAATACCTCTCCATTCCCTAACCCTAACCCTCACCTGAAGCCTAACCATGACACTCACCTGAAACTTTACCCTCACCCATGTCCTAATTTTAACCAGTACATCAGCACTAACCCATGCCCTCTAATGTACGCTAACCCTAAGCCATTGCCGTACCCTAACCTGTACCCTAATCAATCCCCATTCCCTAACCCTAACCCTAACCCTAACCCTAACAATGACACTCACCCGAAACTTAACTCTCACCCGTGTCCTAATTTTAACCAGTACATCAACACTAACCCATGCCCTCTAACGTATGCAAACCCTAAGCCATTGCCGTACCCTAAACTGTACCCTAATCAATCCCCATTCCCTAACCCTAACCCTAACCCTAACCCTTAACGTGACCCTCTTCCGAGGCCTTACCCTCACCCGTGCCCTAATTGTAAGCAGTACACTAACACTAACTAGTGACCTCACACGTATGCTAAACCTTAAGCGTTGTGGTACCCTAAACTGTGTCCTAATATCTCCCCATTCCCTAACCCTAACCCTAACCCGAATTCTATCCCTGACCCTCACCCGAAGCCTTTCCCTCACCCGTGTCCTAATCTTAACCAGGACACCAACACTAACTCGTGCCCTCACACGTACGCTAAACCTTAAGCGTTGTCGTACCCTAAATTATACCCTAATCCCTCCCCATTCCTTAACCCTAACCCTAACCCCATCCCTAAACCTGAAACACTTCCGATGCCCTACCCTAACCAATGCCCCAATCTTAACCAGTACACAAACACTAACTCATGCCCTCAAACGAACGCTAACCCTTAAGCATTGTCGTACCTATCCTGTACCTTAATCCCTCCCCATTCCCTAACCCTAACCCTAACCGAAACCCTGAACGTGACCTTTTTCCGAAGCCTTACCCTAATCGGTGCCCTTGTCTTAAGCAGTACACCAACACTAACTCGTGCCCTCACACTTACGCTAACCCTTAAGCATTGTCGTACCCTAACCTGTACCCTAATCCCTCTCCATTCCCTAACCCTAACCCTAACCCGAATCCTAACCCTGACCCTCACACGAAGCCTTACCCTCATCCGTGCCCTCATCTTAACCAGGACACGAAGTCTAACTCGTGCCCTCACACGTATGCTAACACTAAACTGCAGCGGTACCCTAACCTGTACCCTAATCCTTCTCTATTCCTTAACCCTAACCCTAACCTGAAACGTAACCATGACACTCACCCGAAACTTTACCCTCACCCATGTCCTAATTTTAACCAGTACATCAACACTAACCCATGCCCTCTAACGTACACTAACCCTAAGCCATTGCCGTACCATAACCTGTACCCTAATCAATCCCCATTCCCTAACCCTAACCCTAACCCTAACCCTTAACGTGACCCTCTTCCGAGGCCTTACCCTCACCCGTGCCCTAATCTTAACCAGGACACCAACACTAACTCGTGCCCTCACACGTACGCTAACGCTTAATCGTTGTCGTAGCCTAAACTGTACCCTAATCCCTCTGCATTCCTTAACCCTAACCCTAACACGAATCCTAACCCTGACCCTCACCCGAAGCCTTACCCTCACCTGTGCCCTAATCTTAACCAGGACATCAACACTAACTCGTGCCCTCACTCGTACGCTAAACCTTAAGCGTTGTCGTACCCTAAATTATACCTTAATCCCTCCCCATTCCTTAAACCTAACCCCAACCCCATCCCTAAACCTGACCCACTTCCGATGCCCTACCCTAACCAATGCCCTAATCTTAACCAGTACACAAACACTAAATCATGCCCTCAAACGTACGCTAACCCTTAAGCATTGTCGTGCCCTATCCTGTACCCTAATCCCTCCCCATTCCCTAACCCTAACCCTAACCGAAACCCTGAACGTGACCCTTTACCGAGGCCTTGCCCTCATCGGTGTCCTTGTCTTAACCAGTAAACCAACACTAACTCGTGCCCTCACACTTACGCTAACCCTTAAGCATTGTCATACCCTAACCTGTACCATAATCCCTCTCCATTCCCTAACTCTAACCCTAACCCGAATCCTAAACCTGACCTTCACCCGAAGCCTTACCCTCACCCGTGCCCTAATATTAACCAGGACACCAAGACTAACTCGTACCCTCACACGTACGCTAACACTAAACCGCAGCGGTACCCCAACCTGTACCCTAAATCCTCTCCATTCCCTAACCCTAACCCTAACCTGAAACCTATCCATGACACTCACCCGAAACTTTACCCTCACCCGTGTTCTAATTTTAACCAGTACATCAACACTAACCCATGCCCTCTAACGTACGCTAAACCTAAGCCATCGCCGTACCATAACCTGTACTTTAATCATTCCCAATTCCCTAACCCTAACCCTAACCGTAACCCTTAACGTGACCCTCTTCCGAGGCGTTACCCTCACCCGTGCCCTAATCGAAAGCAGTACACTAACACTAACTAGTGACCTCACATGTACGCTAAACCTTAAGCGTTGTGGTATGCTAAACTGTGTCCTAATATCTCCCCATTCCCTAACCCTAACTGTAACCCGAATTCTATCCCTGACCCTCACCCGAAACCTTTCCCTCACCCGTGCCCTAATCTTAACCAGGACACCAACACTAACTCGTGCCCTCACACGTACTCTAAACCTTAAGCGTTGTCCTACTCTAAATTGTACCCTAATCCCACCCCATTCTTAAACCCTAACCCTAACCCCATTCCTAAACCTGACCCACTTCCGATGCCCTACCCTAACCAATGCCCTAATCTAAACCAGTACACAAACACTAACTCATGCCCTCAAACGTACGCTAACCCTTAAGCATTGTCGTACCCTATCCTGTACCCTAATCCCTCTCCATTCCCTAACCCTAACCCTAACCCGAATCCTACCCCTGACCCTCACACGAAGCCTTACCCTCACCCCTGCCCTAATCTTAACCAGAACACCAAGACTAACTCGTACCCTCACACGTACGCTAACACTAAACCGCAGCGGTACCCTAACCTGTACCCTAATCCCTCTCCATTCCCTAACCCTAACCCTCACCTGAAACCTAACAATGACACTCACCCGAAACTTTACCCTCACCCGTGTCCTAATTTTAACCAGTACATCAACACTAACCCATGCCGTCTAACGTACGCTAACCCTAAGCCATTGCCGTAACATAACCTGTACCCTAATAAATCCCCATTCCCTAACCCTAACCCTAACCCTAACCCTTAACGTGACCTTCTTCCGAGTCCTTACCATCACCCGTGCCCTAATCGTAAGCAGTACACTAACACTAACTAGTGATCTCACACGTACGCTAAACTTTAAGCGTTGTGGTACCCTAAACTGTGCCCTAATATCTCCCCATTCCCTAACCCTAACCCTAACCCGAATTCAATCCCTGAGCCTCACCCGAAACCTTAACCTCACCCCTGCCCTAATCTTAACCAGGACACCAAAACTAACTCGTGCCTTCACACGTACGCTAAGGCTTAATCGTTGTCGTACCGTAAACTGTACCCTAATCCCTCCCCATTCCCAACCCTAACCCTAACCCGAATCCTAACCCTGACCGTCAAATGAAGCCTTACCCTCACCCGTGCCTAATCTTAACCAGGACACTAACACTAACCCTTGCCTTCACACGAACGCTAACCCTTAAGCACTATCGTACCCTAAGCTGTACCCTAATCCCTCTGCATTCCTTAACCCTAACCCTAACACGAATCCTAACCCTGAACCTCACCCGAAGCCTTACCCTCACCTGTGCCCTAATCTTAACCAGGACACCAAGACTAACTCGTGCCCTCACACGTACGCTAACACTAAACCGCAGCGGTACCCTAACCTGTACCCTAATCCCTCTCCATTCCCTAACCCTAATCCTAACCTGAAACCTAACCATGAGACTCACCCGAAACTTTACCCTCACCCGTGTCCTAATTTTAACCAGTACATCAACACTAACCCATACCCTCTAACGTACGCTAACCCTAAGCCATTGCCGTACCTAACCTGTACCCTAATCAATCCCCATTCCCTAACCCTAACCCTAACCATAACCCTTAACGTGACCCTCTTCCGAGGCCTTACCCTCACCCGTGCCCTAATCGTAAGCAGTACACTAACACTAACTAGTGACCTCACACCTACGCGAAACCTTAAGCGTTGTGGTACCCTAAACTGTGCCCTAATATCTCCCCATTCCCTAACACTAACCCTAACCCGAATTCTATCCCTGACCCTCACGCGAAACCTTACCCTGACCCGAGCCCTAATCTTAACCAGGACACCAGCACTAACTCGTGCCCTCACACGTACGCTAAACCTTAAGCGTTTTCGTACCCTAAATTGTACCCTAATCTCTCCCCATTGCTTAACCCTAACCCTACCCCCATCCCTAAACCTGAACCACTTCCGATGCCCTACCCTAACCAATGCCCCAATCTTAACCAGTACACAAACACTAACTCATGCCCAAAAACGTACGTTAACCCTTAAGCATTGTCGTACCATATCCTGTACCCTAATCCCTCCCCATTCCCTAACCCTAAACCTAAGCGAAACCCTGAACGTGACCCTTTTCCGAGGACTTACCCTCATCGGTGTCCTTGTCTTAACAAGTACACCAACACTAACTCGTGCCCTCACACGAACGCTAACCCTTAAGCACTGTCGTACCCTAACCTGTACCCTAATCCCTCTCCATTCCCTAACCCTAACCCTATCCCGAATCCTAACCCTGAAGCTCACCCGAAGCCTTACCCTCACCCGTGCCCTAATCTTAACCAGGACACCAAGACTAACTCATACCCTCACACGTACGCTAACACTAAACCGCAGCGGTACCCTAACCTGTACACTAATCCCTCTCCATCCCCTAACCCTAACCCTAACCTGAAACCTAACAGTGACACTCACCCGAAGCTTAACTCTCACCCGTGTCCTAATTTTAACCAGTACATCAACACTAACCCATGCCCTCTAACGTACGCAAACCCTAAGCCATTGCCGTACCCTAACCTGTACCCTAATCAATCCCCATTCCCTAACCCTAACCCTAACCCTAACCCTTAACGTGACCCTCTTCCGAGACCTTACCCTCACCCGTGCCGTAATCGTAAGCAGTACACTAACTAGTGACCTCACACGTACGCTAAACCTTAAGCGTTGTGGTCCCCTAAACTGTGCCCTAATATCTCCCCATTCCCTAACCCTAACCCTAACCCGAATTCTATCCCTGACCCTCACCCGAAACCTTACCCTCACCCGTGCCCTAATCTTAACCAGGACACCAACACTAACTCGTGCCCTCACACGTACGCTAAACCTTAAGCGTTGTCGTACCCTAAATTGTACCCTAATCCCTCCCCATTCCTTAACCCTAACCCTAACCCCATCCCTAAACCTGACCCACTTCCGATGCCCTACCCTAACCAATGCCCTAATCTTAACCAGTACACAAACACTAACTCATGCCCAAAAACGTACGTTAACCCTTAAGCATTGTCGTACCCTATCCTGTTCCCTAATCCCACCCCATTCCCTAACCCTAACCCTAAGCGAAACCCTGAACGTGACCCTTTTCCGAGGCCTTACCCTCATCGGTGTCCTTGTCTTAACCAGTACACCAACGCGAACTCGTGCCCTCACACTTACGCTAACACTTAAGCATTGTCGTACCCTAACCTGTACCCTAATCCCTCTCCATTCCCTAACCCTAACCCTATCCCGAATCCTAACCCTGACCCTCACCCGAAGCCTTACCCTCACCCGTGCCCTAATCTTAACCAGGACACCAAGACTAACTCGTGCCCTCACACGTACGCTAACACTAAACTGCAGCGGTACCCTAACCTGTACCCTAATCCCTCTCCATCCCCTAACCCTAACCCTAACCTGAAACCTAACAGTGACACTCACCCGAAACTTAACTCTCACCCGTGTCCTAATTTTAACCAGTACATCAACACTAACCCATGCCCTCTAACGTACGCAAACCCTAAGCCATTGCCGTACCCTAACCTGTACCCTAATCAATCCCCATTCCCTAACCCTAAACCTAACCCTAACCCTAACAATGACACTCATCCGAAACTTAACTCTCACCCGTGTCCTAATTTTAACCAGCACATCAACACTAACCCATGCCCTCTAACGTACGCAAACCCTAAGCCATTGCCGTACCCTAACCTTTACCGTAATCAATCCCCATTCCCTAACCCTAACCCTAACCCTAACCCTTAACGTGACCCTCTTCCGAGGCCTTACCCTCACCCGTGCCCTAATCGTGAGCAGTACACTAACACTAAATAGTGACCTCACACGTACGCTAAACCTTAAGCGTGGTGGTACCCTAAACTGTGCCCTAATCCCTCCCCATTCCTTAACCCTAACCCTAACCCCATTCCTAAACGTGACCCACTTCCGATGCCCTACCCTAACCAATGCCCTAATCTTACCCAGTAAACAAACACTAACTCATGCCCTTAAACATACGCTAATCCTTAAGCATTGTCGTACCCTATACTGTACCCTAATCCCTCCCCATTCCCTAACCCTAACCTTAACCCTAACCCTTAACATGACAGTCTTCCGAAGCCTTACCCTCACCCGTGCCCTAATTGTAAGCAGTACACTAACACTAACTAGTGACCTCACACGTATGCTAAACCTTAAGCGTTGTGGTACCCTAAACTGTGCCCTAATATCTCCCCATTCCCTAACCCTAACCCTAACCCGAATTCTATCCCTGACACTCACCCGAAGCCTTACCCTCACCCGTGCCCTAATCTTAACCAGGACACCAACACTAACTCGTGCCCTCACACGTACGCTAAACCTTAAGCGTTGTCGTACCCTAAATTATACCCTAATCCCTCCCCATTCCTTAACCCTAACCCTAACCCCATCCCTCAACCTGAAACACTTCCGATGCCCTACCCTAACCAATGCCCCAATCTTAACCAGTACACAAACATTAACTCATGCCCTCAAAGGAACGCTAACCCTTAAGCATTGTCGTACCTATCCTGTACCCTAATCCCTCCCCATTCCCTAACCCTAACCCTAACCGAAAGCCTGAACGTGACCCTTTTCCGAGGCCTTACCCTCGTCGGTGCCTTTGACTTAAACAGTACACCAACACTAACTCGTGCCCTCACACTTACGCTAACGCTTAAGCATTGACGTACCCTAACCTGTACCCTAATCCCTCTCCATTCCCTAACCCTAACCCTAATCCGAATCCTAACTCTGACCCTCACACGAAGCCTTACCCTCACCCGTGCCCTAATCTTAACCAGGACACCAAGACTAACTCGTGCCCTCACACGTACGCTAACACTAAACCGCAGCGGTACACTAACCTGTACCCTATTCCCTCTCCATTCCCTAACCCTAACCCTAACCTGAAACCTAACAGTGACACTCACCCGAAACTTAACTCTCACCCGTGTCCTAATTTTAACCAGTACATCAACACTAACCCATGCCCTCTAACGTACGCAAACCCTAAGCCATTGCCGTACCCTAACCTGTACCCTAATCAATCCCCATTCCCTAACCCTAACCCTAACCCTAACCCTAACAATGACACTCATCCGAAACTTAACTCTCACCCGTGTCCTAATTTTAACCAGCACATCAACACTAACCCATGCCCTCTAACGTACGCAAACCCTAAGCCATTGCTGTACCCTAACCTGTACCGTAATCAATCCCCATTCCCTAACCCTAACCCTAACCCTAACCCTTAACGTGACCCTCTTCCGAGGCCTTACCCTCACCCGTGCCCTAATCGTGAGCAGTACACTAACACTAAATAGTGACCTCACACGTACGCTAAACCTTAAGCGTGGTGGTACCCTAAACTGTGCCCTAATCCCTTCCCATTCCTTAACCCTAACCCTAACCCCAATCCTAAACGTGACCCACTTCCGATGCCCTACCCTAACCAATGCCCTAATCTTAACCAGTAAACAAACACTAACTCATGCCCTCAAACGTACGCTAATCCTTAAGCATTGTCGTACCCTATACTGTACCCTAATCCCTCCCCATTCCCTAACCCTAACCTTAACCCTAACCCTTAACATGACCGTCTTCCGAAGCCTTACCCTCACCCGTGCCCTAATTGTAAGCAGTACACTAACACTAACTAGTGACCTCACACGTATGCTAAACCTTAAGCGTTGTGGTACCCTAAACTGTGCCCTAATATCTCCCCATTCCCTAACCCTAACCCTAACCCGAATTCTATCCCTGACCCTCACCCGAAGCCTTACCCTCACCCGTGCCCTAATCTTAACCAGGACACCAACACTAACTCGTGCCCTCACACGTACGCTAAACCTTAAGCGTTGTCGTACCCTAAATTATACCCTAATCCCTCCCCATTCCTTAACCCTAACCCTAACCCCATCCTTAAACCTGAAACACTTCCGATGCCCTACCCTAACCAATGCCCCAATCTTAACCAGTACACAAACATTAACTCATGCCCTCAAAGGAACGCTAACCCTTAAGCATTGTCGTACCTATCCTGTACCCTAATCCCTCCCCATTCCCTAACCCTAACCCTAACCGAAAGCCTGAACGTGACCCTTTTCCGAGGCCTTACCCTCGTCGGTGCCTTTGACTTAAACAGTACACCAACACTAACTCGTGCCCTCACACTTACGCTAACGCTTAAGCATTGTCGTACCCTAACCTGTACCCTAATCCCTCTCCATTCCCTAACCCTAACCCTAACCCGAATCCTAACTCTGACCCTCACACGAAGCCTTACCCTCACCCGTGCCCTAATCTTAACCAGGACACCAACACTAACTCGTGCCCTCACACGTACGCTAACACTAAACCGCAGCGGTACACTAACCTGTACCCTATTCCCTCTCCATTCCCTAACCCTAATCCTAACCTGAAACCTAACCATGACACTCACCCGAAACTTTACCCTCACCCGTGTCTTAATTTTAACCAGTACATCAACACTAACCCATGCCCTCTAACGTACGCTAACCTTAAGCCATTGCCGTACCATAACCTGTACCGTAATCAATCCCCATTCCCTAACCCTAACCCTAACCCTAACCCTTAACGTGACCCTCTTCCGAGGCCTTACCCTCCCCCGTGCCCTAATCGTAAGCAGTACACTAACACTAACTAGTGACCTCACACGTACGCTAAACCTTAAGCGTTGTGGTACCCTAAACTGTGCCCTAATATCTCCCCATTCCCTAACCTTAACTCTAACCCGAATTCTATCCCTGACCCTCACCCGAAACCTTTCCCTCACCCGTGCCCTAATCTTAACCTGGACACCAACACTAACTCGTGCCCTCACACGTACGCTAAACCTTAAGCGTTGTCCTACTCTAAATTGTACCCTAATCCCTCCCCATTCCTAAACCCTAACCCTAACCCCATTCCTAAACCTGACCCACTTCCGATGCTGTACCCTAACCAATGCCCTAATCTTAACCAGTACATAAACACTAACTCATGCACTCAAACGTACGCTAACCCTTAAGCATTGTCGTACCCTAACCTGTACCCTAATCAATCCCCATTCCCTAACCCTAACCCTAACCCTAACCCTTAATGTGACCCTCTTCCGAGGCCTTACCCTCACCCGTGCCCTAATCGTAAGCAGTACACTAACACTAACTAGTGAACTCACACGTACACTAAACCTTAAGCGTTGTGGTACCCTAAACTGTGCCCTAATATCTCCCCATTCCCTAACCCTAACCCTAATCCGAATTCTATCCGTGACCCTCACCCGAAACCTTATCCTCACCCCAGCCCTAACCTTAACCAGGACACCAACACTAACTCGTGAGCTCACACGTACGCTAACCCTTAATCGTTGTCGTACCCAAAACTGTACCCTAATCCCTCCCCATTCCCTAACCCTAACCCTAACCCGAATCCTAACCCAGACCCTCACCTGAAGCCTTACCCTCACCCGTGCCCTAATCTTAACCAGGACACTAACACTAAACTTTGCCCTCACACGAACGCTAACCCTTAAGCACTGTCGTACCCTAAGCTGTACCCTAATCCCTCTGCATTCCTTAACCCTAACCCTAACACGAATCCTAAACCTGACATTCACCCGAAGCCTTACGTTCACCCGTGCCCTAATCTTAACCAGGACACCAAAACTAACTCGTGCCCTCACACGTACGCTAAACCTTAAGCGTTTTCGTACCCTAAATTGTACCCTAATCCCTCCCCATTCCTTAACCCTAACCCTAACTACATCCCTAAACCTGAACCACTTCCGATGCCCTACCCTAACCAATGACCTAATCTTAACCAGTACACAAACACTAACTCATGCCCTCAAACGTACGCTAACCCTTAAGCATTGTCGTACCCTATCCTGTACCCTAATCCCTCCCCATTCCCGAACCCTAACAGTAACCGAAACCCAGAACGTGACCCTTTTCCGAGGCCTTACCGTCATCGGTGCCCTTGTCTTAACCAGTACACCAACACTAACTCGTGCCCTCCCACTTATGCTAACCCTTAAGCATTGTCGTACCCTATCCTGTAACCTAATCCCTCCCCATTCCCTAACCCTAACCCTAACCGAAACCCTGAACGTGACCCTTTTCCGAGGCCTTACCGTCATCGGTGCCCTTGTCTTAACCAGTACACCAACACTAACTCATGCCCTCACACTTACGCTAACCCTTAAGCATTGTCGTACCCTAACCTGTACACTAATCCCTCCCCATTCCCTAACCCTAACCCTAACCCGAATCCTAACCCTGACCCTCACCCGAAGCCTTACCCTCACCCGTGTCCTAATCTTAACCAGTACACCAACACTAACTCGTGCCTTCACACTTACGCTAAACCTTAAGCATTGTCATACCCTAATCTGTACCCTAACCCCTCTCCATTCCCTAACCCTAACCCTAACCCGAATCCTAACCCTGACCCTCACCTGAAGCCTTACCCTCACCCGTGCCCTAAACTTAACCAGGACACCAAGACTAACTCGTGCCCTCACACGAACGCTAACCCTAAACCGCAGCGGTACCCTAACCTGTACCCTAATCCCTCTCCATTCCCGAACCCTAACCCTAAACTGAAACCTAACCATGACACTCACCCGAAACTTTACCCTCACCTGTGTCCTAATTTTAACCAGTACATCAACACTAACCCATGCCCTCTAACGTACGCTAACCCTAAGCCATTGCCGTACCATAACCTGTACCCTAATCAATCCCCATTCCCTAACCCTAACCCTAACCCTAACCCTTAACGTGACCCTCTTCCGAGGCCTTACCCTCACCCGTACCCTAATCGTAAGCAGTACACTAACACTAACTAGTGACCTCAGACGTACACTAAACCTTAAGCGTTGTGGTACCCTAAACTGTGCCCTAATATCTCCCCATTCCCTAACACTAACCCTAAACCGAATTCTATCCCTGACCCCCACCCGAAACCTTACCCTCACCCGTGCCCTAATCTTAACCAGGACACCAACACTAACTCGTGCCCTCACACGTATGCTAACCCTTAATCGTTGTCGTACCGTAAGCTGTACCCTAATCCCTCCAGATTTCCTAATCCTAAGCTAACCCGAATCCTAACCCTGACCCTCACCTGAAGCCTTACCCTCACCCGTGCCCTAATCTTAACCAGGACACTAACATTAACCCTGGCCCTCACACGAAGGCTAACCCTTAAGCACTGTCGTACCCTAAGCTGTACCCTAATCCCTCTGCATTCCTTAACCCTAACCCTAACACGAATCCTAACCCTGACCCTCACCCGAAGCCTTACCCTCACCCGTGCCCTAATCTTAAGCAGGACACCAACACTAACTCGTACCCTCACACGTACGCTAAACCTTAAGCGTTGTCGTACCCTAAATTGTACCCTAATCCCTCCCAATTCCTTAACCCTAACCCTAAACCCATCCCTAAACCTGACCCACTTCCGATGCCCTGCCCTAACCAATGCCCTAATCTTAACCAGTACACAAACACTAACTCATGCCCTCAAACGTACGCTAACCCTTAAGCATTGTCGTACCCTAACCTGTACCCTAATCAATCCCCATTCCCTAACCCTAACCCTAACCCTAACCCTTAATGTGACCCTCTTCCGAGGCCTTACCCTCACCCGTGCCCTAATCGTAAGCAGTACACTAACACTAACTAGAGAACTCACACGTACGCTAAACCTTAAGCGTTGTGGTACCCTAAACTGTGCCCTAATATCTCCCCATTCCCTAACCCTAACCCTAATCCGAATTCTATCCGTGACCCTCACCCGAAACCTTACCCTCACCCCTGCCCTAATCTTAACCAGGACACCAACACTAACTCGTGAGCTCACACGTACGCTAACCCTTAATCGTTGTCGTACCCTAAACTGTACCCTAATCCCTCCCCATTCCCTAACCCTAACCCTAAACCGAATCCTAACCCAGACCCTCACCTGAAGCCTTACCCTCACCCGTGCCCTAATCTTAACCAGGACACTAACACTAACCCTTGCCCTCACACGAATGCTAACCCTTAAGCACTGTCGTACCCTAAGCTGTACCCTAATCCCTCCCCATTCCCTAACCATAACCCTAACCCGAATTCTATCCCTGACCCTCATCCGAAACCTTACCCTCACCCGTGCCCTAATCTTAACCAGGACACCAACACTAACTCGTGCCCTCACACGTACGCTAAACCTGAAGCGTTTTCGTACCCTAAATTGTACCCTAATCCCTCCCCATTCCTTAACCCTAACCCTAACTACATCCCTAAACCTGAACCACTTCCGATGCCCTACCCTAACCAATGACCTAATCTTAACCAGTACACAAACACTAACTCATGCCCTCAAACGTACGCTAACCCTTAAGCATTGTCGTACCCTATCCTGTACCCTAATCCCTCCCCATTCCCGAACCCTAACAGTAACCGAAACCCAGAACGTGACCCTTTTCCGAGGCCTTACCCTCATCGGTGCCCTTGTCTTAACCAGTACACCAACACTAACTCGTGCCCTCCCACTTATGCTAATCCTTAAGCATTGTCGTACCCTATCCTGTAACCTAATCCCTCCCCATTCCCTAACCCTAACCCTAACCGAAACCCTGAACGTGACCCTTTTCCGAGGCTTTACCCTCATCGGTGCCCTTGTCTTAACCAGTACACCAACACTAACTCATGCCCTCACACTTAAGCTAACCCTTAAGCATTGTCGTACCCTAACCTGTACACTAATCCCTCCCCATTCCCTAACCCTAACCCTAACCCGAATCCTAACCCTGACCCTCACCCGAAGCCTTACCCTCACCCGTGTCCTAATCTTAACCAGTACACCAACACTAACTCGTGCCTTCACACTTACACTAAACCTTAAGCATTGTCATACCCTAATCTGTACCATAACCCCTCTCCATTCCCTAACCCTAACCCTAACCCGAATCCTAACCCTGACCCTCACCTGAAGCCTTACCCTCACCCGTGCCCTAAACTTAACCAGGACACCAAGACGAACTCGTGCCCTCACACGAACGCTAACCCTAAACCGCAGCGGTACCCTAACCTGTACCCTAATCCCTCTCCATTCCCGAACCCTAACCCTAACCTGAAACCTAACCATGACACTCACCCGAAACTTTACCCTCACCCGTGTCCTAATTTTAACCAGTACATCAACACTAACCCATGCCCTCTAACGTACGCTAACCCTAAGCCATTGCTGTACCATAACCTGTACCCTAATCAATCCCCATTCCCTAACCCTAACCCTAACCCTAACCCTTAACGTGACCCTCTTCCGAGGCCTTACCCTCACCCGTGCCCTAATCGTAAGCAGTACACTAACACTAACTAGTGACCTCAGACGTACACTAAACCTTAAGCGTTGTGGTACCCTAAACTGTGCCCTAATATCTCCCCATTCCCTAACACTAACCCTAAACCGAATTCTATCCCTGACCCCCACCCGAAACCTTACCCTCACCCATGCCCTAATCTTAACCAGGACACCAAATCTAACTCGTGCCCTCACACGTATGCTAACCCTTAATCGTTGTCGTACCGTAAGCTGTACCCTAATCCCTCCCGATTTCCTAATCCTAACCCTAACCCGAATCCTAACCCTGACCCTCACCTGAAGCCTTACCCTCACCCGTGCCCTAATCTTAACCAGGACACTAACATTAACCCTGGCCCTCACACGAACGCTAACCCTTAAGCACTGTCGTACCCTAAGCTGTACCCTAATCCCTTTGCATTCCTTAACCCTAACCCTAACACGAATCCTAACCCTGACCCTCACCCGAAGCCTTACCCTCACCCGTGCCCTAATCTTAACCAGGACACCAACACTAACTCGTACCCTCACACGTAGGCTAAACCTTAAGCGTTGTCGTACCCTAAATTGTACCCTAATCCCTCCCAATTCCTTAACCCTAACCCTAAACCCATCCCTAAACCTGACCCACTTCCGACGCCCTGCCCTAACCAATGCCCTAATCTTAACCAGTACACAAACACTAACTCATGCCCTCAAACGTACGCTAACCCTTAAGCATTGAGTACCCTATCCTGTACCCTAATCCCTCCCCATTCCCTAACCCTAACCCTAACCGAAACCATGAACATGAAACTTTTCCGAGGCCTTACACTCATCGGTGCCCTTGTCTTAACCAGTACAACAACACTAACTCGTGCCCTCTCACCTACGCTAACCCTTAAGCATTGTCGTACCCTAACCTGTACCCTAATCCCTCTCCATTCCCTAACCCTAACCCTAACCTGAAACCTAACCATGACACTCACCCGAAACTTTACCCTCACCCGTGTCCTAATTTTAACCAGTACATCAACACTAACCCATGCCCTCTAACGTATGCTAACCCTAAGCCATCGCCGTACCATTACCTGTACCCTAATCAATCCCCATTCCCTAACCCTAACCCTAACCCTAACCCTTAACGTGACCCTCTTCCGAGGCCTTACCCTCACCCGTGCCCTAATCGTATGCAGTACAATAAATCTAACTAGTGACCTCACACGTACGCTAAACCTTAAGCATTGTGGTACCCTAAACTGTGCCCTAATATCTCCCCATTCCCTAACCCTAAACCTAACCCGAATCCTAACCCTGACACTCACCTGAAGCCTTACCCTCACCAGTGCCCTAATCTTAACCAGGACACTAACACTAACACTTGCCCTCACACGAACGCTAACCCTTAAGCACTGTCATACCCTAAGCTGTACCCTAATCCCTCTGCATTCCTTAACCCTACCCCTAACACGAATCCTAACCCTGACCCTCACCCGAAGCCTTACCCTCACCCGTGCCCTAATCTTAACCAGGACACCACCACTAACTCGTGCCCTCACACGTACGCTAAACCTTAAGCATTGTCGTACCCTAAATTGTACCCTAATCCCTCCCCATTCCTTAATCCTAACCCTAACCCCATCCCTAAACCTGACCCACTTCCGATGCCTTACCCTAACCAATGCCCTAATCTTAACCAGTACACAAACACTAACTCATGCCCTCAAACGTACGCTAACCCTTAAGCATTGAGTACCCTATCCTGTACCCTAATCCCTCCCCATTCCCTAACCCTAACCCTAACCGAAACCCTGAACGTGAAACTTTTCCGAGGCCTTACATTCATCGGTGTCCTTGTCTTAACCAGTACAACAACACTAACTCGTGCCCTCTCACCTACGCTAACTCTTAAGCATTGTCGTACCCTAACCTGTACCCTAATCCCTCTCCATTCCCTAACCCTAACCCTAACCCGAAACCTAACCCTGACCATCACCCGAAGCCTTACCTGCACCCGTGCCCTAATCTTATCCAGGACACCAAGACTAACTCGTGCCCTCACACGTACGCTAACACTAAACTGCAGCGGTACCCTAACCTGTACCCTAATCCCTCTCCATTCCCTAACACTAACCCTAACCTGAAACCTAACCATGACACTCACCCGAAACTTTACCCTCACCCGTGTCTAAATTTTAACCAGTACATCAACACTAACCCATGCCCTCTAACGTACGCTAACCCTAAGCCATCGCCGTACCATAACCTGTACCCTAATCAATCCCCATTCCCTAACCCTAACCCTAATCCTAAACCTTAACGTGACCCTCTTCCGAGGCCTTACCCTCACCCGTGCCCTAATCGTAAGCAGTACACTAACACTAACTAGTGACCTCACACGTACACTAAACCTTAAGCGTTGTGGTACCCTAAACTGTGCCCTAATATCTCCCCATTCCCTAACCCTAACACTAACCCGAATTCTATCCCTGACCCTCACCCGAAACCTTACCCTCACCCGTGCCCTAATCTTAACCAGGACACCAATACTAACTCGTGCCCTCACACGTACGCTAACCCTTAATCGTTGTCCTACCCTAAACTGTACCCTAATCCCTCCCCATTCCCTAACCCTAACCCTAACCCGAATCCTAACCCTGACCCTCACCTGAAACCTTACCCTCACCCGTGCCCTAATCTTATCCAGGACGCTAACACTAACCCTTGCCCTCACAAGAACGCTAACCCTTAAGCACTGTCGTACCCTAAGCTGTACCCTAATCCCTCTGCATTCCGTAACACTAACCCTAACACGAATCGTAACCCTGACCCTCACCCGAAGCCTTACCCTCACCCGTGCCCTAATCTTAACCAGGACACCACCACTAACTCGTGCCCTCACACGTACACTAAACCTTAAGCGTTGTCGTACCCTAAATTGTACCCTAATCCCTCCCCATTCCTTAACCCTAACCCTAACCCCATCCTTAAACCTGACCCACTTCCAATTCCCTAACCTAACCAATGCCCTAATCTTAACCAGTACACAAACACTAACTCATGCCCTCAAACGTACGCTAACCCTTAAGCATTGTCGTACCCTATCCTGTACCCTAATCCCTCCCCATTCCCTAACCCTAACCCTAACCGAAACCCTGAACGTGACACTTTTCCGAGGCCTTACCCTCATCGGTGCCCTTGTCTTAACCAGTACACCAACACTAACTCGTGCCCTCACACTTACGCTAACCCTTAAGCCTTGTCGTACCCTAACCTGTACCCTAATCCCTCTCCATTCCCTAACCCTAACCCTAACCCGAATCCTAACCCTGACCCTCACCTGAAGCCTTACCCTCACCCGTGCCCTAATCTTAACCAGGACACGAAGACTAACTCATGCCTTCACACGTACGCTAACACTAAACCGCAGCGATACCCTAACCTGTAAACTAATCCCTCTCGATTCCCTAACCCTAACCCTAACCCTATCCTGTACCCTAATCCCTCCCCATTCCCTAACCCTAACCCTAAACGAAACCCTGAACGTGACCCTTTTCCGAAGCCTTACCGTCATCGTTGCCCTTGTCTTAACCAGTACACCAACACTAACTAGTGCCCTCACACTTACGCTAACCGTTAAGCATTGTCGTACCCTAACCTGTACCCTAATCCCTCTCCATTCCCTAACCCTAACCCTAACCCGAATCCTAACCCTGACCCTCACCCGAAGCCTTACCCTCAACCGTGCCCTAATCTTAACCAGGACAACAAGACTAACTCGTGCCCTCACACGTACGCTAACACTAAACCGCAGCGGTACCCTAACCTGTACCCTAATCCCTCTCCATTCCCTAACCCTAACCCTAACCTGAAACCTAACCATGAGACTCACCCGAAACTTTACCCTCACCCGTGTCGTAATTTTAACCAGTACATCAACACTAACCCATGCCCTCTAACGTACGCTAACCCTAAGCCATTGCCGTACCATTACCTGTACCCTAATCAATCCCCATTCCCTAACCTTAACCCTAACCCTAACCCTTAACGTGACCCTCTTCTGAGGCCTTACCTTCACCCGTACCCTAATCGTAACCAGTACACTAACACTAACTAGTGACCTCACACATACGCCAAACCTTAAGCGTTGTGGTACCCTAAACTGTGCCCTAATATCTCCCCATTCCCTAACCCTAACCCTAACCCGAATTCTATCCCTGACCCTCACCCGAAACCTTACCCTCACCCGTGCCCTAATCTTAACCAGGACACCAACACTAACTCGTGCCCTCACACGTACGCTAACCCTTAATCGTTGTCGTACCCTGAACTGTACCCTAATCCCTCCCCATTCCCTAACACTAACCCTAACCCGAATCCTAACCCTGACCCTCACCTGAAGACTTACCCTCACCCGTGCCCTAATCTTAATCAGGACACCAACACTAACTCGTGCTCTCACACGTACGCTAAACCTTAAGTGTTGTCGTACCCTAAATTGTACTCTAATCCCTCCCGATCCCTTAACCCTAACCCTAACCCCAACCCTAAACCTGTCCCACTTCCGATGCCCTAGCCTAACCAATGCTCTAATCTTAACCAGTACACAGACTCTAACTCATGCCCTCAAACGTACGCAAACCCTTAAGCATTGTCGTACCCTATCCTGTACCCTAATCCCTCCCCATTTCCTAACCCTAACCCTAACCAAAACACTGAACCTGACCCTTTTCCGAGGCCTTACCCTCATCGGTGCCTTTGTCTTAACCAGTACACCCACAGTAACTCATGCCCTCACACTTACGCTAACTCTTAAGCATTGTCGTACCCTAACCTGTACCCTAATCCCTCTCCATTCCCTAACCCTAACCCTAACCCGAATCCTAACCCTGAACCTCACCCGAAGCCTTATCCTCACCCGTTTCCTAATCTTAACCAGGACATCAAGAATAACTCGTGCCCTGACACGTACGCTAACATTAAACCGCAGCGGTACCCTAACCTGTACCCTAATCCCTCTCCATTCCCTAACCCTAACCCTAACCTGAAACCTAACCATGACACTCACCCCAAACTTTACCCTCACCCGTGTCCTAATTTTAACCAGTACATCAACACTAACCCATGCCCTCTGTCGTACGCTAACCCTAAGCCATTGCCGTACCATAACCTGTACACTAATCAATCCCCATTACCTAACCCTAACCCTAACACTAACCATTAACGTGACCCTCTTCCGAGGCCTTACCCTCACCCGTGCCCTAATCGTAAGCAGTACACTAACACTAACTAGTGACCTCACACGTACGCTAAACCTTAAGCGTTGTGGTACGCTAAACTGTGCCCTAATATCTCACCATTCCCTAACCCTAACCCTAACTCGAATTCTATTCCTGACCCTCACCCGAAACCTTACCCTCACCCGTGCCCTAATCTTAACCAGGGCACCAACACTAACTCGTGCCCTCAAACGTACACAAACCCTTAATCGTTGTCGTACCCTAAACTGTACCCTAATCCCTCCCCATTCCCTAACCCTAACCCTAACCCGAATCCTAACCCTGACCCTCACCTGAAGCCTTTCCCTCACCCGTGCCCTAATCTTAACCAGGACACTAACACTAACCATTGCTGTCACACGTACGCTAACCCTTAAGCACTGTCGTACCCTAAGCTGTACCCTAATCCCTCTGCATTCCTTAACCCTAACCCTAACACGAATCCGAACCCTGACCCTCACCCGAAGCCTTACCCTCACCCATGCCCTAATCTTAACCAGGACACCAACACTAACTCGTGCCCTCACACGTACGCTAAACCTTAAACGTTGTCATACCCTAAATTGTACCCTAATCCCTCCCCATTCCTTAACCCTAACCCTAACCCCATCCCTAAACCTGACCCACTTCCGATGCCCTACCCTAACAAATGCCCTAATCTTAACCAGTACACAAACACTAACTCATGCCCTCAAACGTATGCTAACCCTTAAGCATTGTCGTACCCTATCCTGTACCCTAATCCCTCCCCATTCCCTAACCCTAACCCTAATCAAAACCATGAACGTGACCCTTTTCCGAGGCCTTAACCTCATCGGTGCCCTTGTCTTAACCAGTACACCAACACGAACTCGTGCCCTCACACTTACGCTAACCCTTAAGCATTGTCGTACCCTAACCTGTACCCTAATCCCTCTCCATTCCCTAACCCGAATCCTAACCCTGACCCTCACCCGAAGCCTTACCCTCACCCGTGCCCTAATCTTAACCAGGACACCAAGACTAACTCGTGCCCTCACACGTACGCTAACACTAAACCGCAGCGGTACCCTAACCTGTATCCTAATCCCTCTCCATTCCCTAACCCTAACCCTAACGTGAAACCTAACCATGACACTCACCTGAAACTTTACCCTCACCCGTGTCGTAATTTTAACCAGTACATCAACACTAACCCATGCCCTCTAACGTACGCCAACCGTAAGCCATTGCCGTACCATTACCTGTACCCTAATCAATCCCCATTCCCTAACCCTAACCCTAACCCTAACCCTTAACGTGACCCTCTTCTGAGGCCTTACCTTCACCCGTACCCTAATCGTAACCAGTACACTAACACTAACTAGTGACCTCACACATACGCCAAACCTTAAGCGTTGTGGTACCCTAAACTGTGCCCTAATGTCTCCCCATTCCCTAACCCTAACACTAACCCGAATTCTATCCCTGACCCTCACCCGAAACCTTACCCTCACCCGTGCCCTAATCTTAGCCAGGACACCAACACTAACTCGTGCCCTCACACGTACGCTAACCCTTAATCGTTGTCGTACCCTAAACTGTACCCTAATCCCTCCCAATTCCCTAACACTAACCCTAACCCGAATCCTAACCCTGACCCTCACCTGAAGCCTTACCCTCACCCGTGCCCTAATCTTAACCAGGACACCAACACTAACTCGTGCCCTCACACGTACGCTAAACCTTAAGTGTTGTCGTACCCTAAATTGTACTCTAATCCCTCCCGATCCCTTAACCCTAACCCTAACCCCAACCCTAAACCTGTCCCACTTCCGATGCCCTAGCCTAACCAATGCCCTAATCTTAACCAGTACACAGACACTAACTCATGCCCTCAAACGTACGCTAACCCTTAAGCATTGTCGTACCCTATACTGTACCCTAATCCTCCCCATTTCCTAACCCTAACCCTAAACAAAACCCTGAACGTGACCCTTTTCCGAGGCCTTACCCTCATCGGTGCCCTTGTCTTAACCAGTACACCCACACTAACTCATGCCCTCACACTTATGCTAACCCTTAAGCATTGTCATACCCTAACCTGTACCCTAATCCCTCTCCATTCCCTAACCCTAACCCTAACCCGAATCCTAACCCTGAACCTCACCCGAAGCCTTATCCTCACCCGTGCCCTAATCTTAACCAGGACATCAAGAATAACTCGTGCCCTCACACGTACGCTAACACTAAACCGCAGCGGTACCCTAACCTGTATTCTAATCCCTCTCCATTCCCTAACCCTAACCCTCACCTGAAAACTAACCATGACACTCCCCCGAAACTTTACCCTCAACCGTGTCCTAATTTTAACCAGTACATCAACACTAACCCATGACCTCTAACGTACGCTAAACCTACGCCATTGCCGTACCATAACCTGTACACTAATCAATCCCCATTCCCTAACCCTAACCCTAACCCTAACCATTAACGTGACCCTCTTCCGAGGCCTTACCCTCACCCGTGCCCTAATCGTAAGCAGTACACTAACACTAACTAGTGACCTCACACGTACGCTAAACCTTAAGCGTTGTGGTACGCTAAACTGTGCCCTAATATCTCACCATTCCCTAACCCTAACCCTAACTCGAATTCTATTCCTGACCCTCACCCGAAACCTTACCCTCACCCGTGCCCTAATCTTAACCAGGGCACCAACACTAACTCGTGCCCTCAAACGTACGCAAACCCTTAATCGTTGTCGTACCCTAAACTGTACCCTAATCCCTCCCCATTCCCTAACCCTAACCCTAACCCGAATCCTAACCCAGACCCTCACCTGAAGCCTTACCCTCACCCGTGCCCTAAACTTAACCAGGACACTAACACTAACCCTTGCTGTCACACGTACGCTAACCCTTAAGCACTGTCGTACCCTAAGCTGTACCCTAATCCCTCTGCATTCCTTAACCCTAACCCTAACACGAATCCGAACCCTGACCCTCACCCGAAGCCTTACCCTCACCCGTGCCCTAATCTTAACCAGGACACCAACACTAACTCGTGCCCTCACACGTACGCTAAACCTTAAACTTTGTCATACCCTAAATTGTACCCTAATCCCTCCCCATTCATTAACCCTAACCCTGACCCCATCCCTAAACCTGACCCACTTCCGTTGCCCTACCCTAACAAATGCCCTAGTCTTAACCAGTACACAAACACTAACTCATGCCCTCAAACGTACGCTAACCCTTAAGCATTGTCGTACCCTATCCTGTACCCTAATGCCTCCCCATTCCCTAACCCTAACCCTAACCGAACCCTGAACGTGACCCTTTTCCGAGGCCTTACCCTCATCGGTGCCCTTGTCTTAACCAGTACACCAACACGAACTCGTGCCCTCACACTTACGCTAACCCTTAAGGTTGTCGTACCCTAACCTGTACCCTAATCCCTCTCCATTCCCTAACCCTAACCCTAACCCGAATCCTAACCCTGACCCTCACCCGAAGCCTTACCCTCTCCCGTGCCCTAATCATAACCAGGACACCAACACTAAATCGTGCCCTCACACTTACGCTAACACTTAAGCATTGTCGTACACTAACCTGTACCCTAAACCCTCGCCATTCCCTAACCCTAACCCTAACCCTAATCCTAACCCTGACCCTCACCCGAAGCCTTACCCTCACCCGTGCCCTAATCTTAACCAGGACACCAAGACTAACTTGTGCCCTCACACGTACGCTAACACTAAACCGCAGCGGTACCCTAACCTGTACCCTAATCCCTCTCCATTCCCTAACCCTAACCCTAACCTGAAACCTAACCATGACACTCACCCGAAACTTTACCCTCACCCGTGTCCTAATTTTAACCAGTACATCAACACTAACCCATGCCCTCTAACGTACGCTAACCCTAAGCCATTGCCGTACCATAACCTGTACACTAATCAATCCCCATTCCCTAACCCTAACCCTAACCCTAACCATTAACGTGAGCCTCTTCCGAGGCCTTACCCTCACCCGTGCCCTAATCGTAAGCAGTACACTAACACTAACTAGTGACCTCACACGTACGCTAAACCTTAAGCGTTGTGGTATGCTAAACTGTGCCCTAATATCTCACTATTCCCTAACCCTAACCCTAACTAGAATTCTATTCCTGACCCTCACCCGAAACCTTACCCTCACCCGTGCCCTAATCTTAACCAGGGCACCAACACTAACTCGTGCCCTCAAACGTACGCAAACCCTTAATCGTTGTCGTACCCTAAACTTTACCCTAATCCCTCCCCATTCCCTAACCCTAACCCTAACCCGAATCCTAACCCTGACCCTCACCTGAAGCCTTTCCCACACCCGTGCCCTAATCGTAACCAGGACACTAACACTAACCCTTGCTGTCACACGTACGCTAACCCTTAAGCACTGTCGTACCCTAAGCTGTACCCTAATCCCTCTGCATTCCTTAACCCTAACCCTAACACGAATCCGAACCCTGACCCTCACCCGAATCCTTACCCTCACCCGTGCCCTAATCTTAACCAGGACACCAACACTAACTCGTGCCCTCACACGTACGCTAAACCTTAAACGTTGTCATACCCTAAATTGTACCCTAATCCCTCCCCATTCCTTAACCCTAACGCTAACCCCATCCCTAAACCTGACCCACTTCCGATGTCCTACCCTAACAAATGCCCTAATCTTAACCAGTACACAAACACTAACTCATGCCCTCAAACGTACGCTAACCCTTAAGCATTGTCGTACCCTATCCTGTACCCTAATTCCTCCCCATTCCCTAACCCTAACCCTAACCAAAACCATGAACGTGACCCTTTTCCGAGGCCTTAACCTCATCGGTGCCCTTGTCTTAACCAGTACACCAACACGAACTCGTGCCCTCACACTTACGCTAACCCTTAAGCATTGTCGTACCCTAACCTGTACCCTAATCCCTCTCCATTCCCTAACCCTAACCCTAACCCGAATCCTAACCCTGACCCTCACCCGAAGCCTTACCCTCACCCGTGCCCTAATCTTAACCAGGACACCAACACTAAATCGTGCACTCACACTTACGCTAACACTTAAGCATTGTCGTACACTAACCTGTACCCTAATCCCTCGCCGTTCCCTAACCCTAACCCTAACCCTAATCCTAACCCTGACCCTCACCCGAAGCCTTACACTCACCAGTGCCCTAATCTTAACCATGACACCAAGATTAACTCGTGCCCTCACACGTACGCTAACACTAAACCGCAGCGGTACCCTAACCTGTACCCTAATCCCTCTCCATTCCCTAACCCTAACCCTAACCTGAAACCTAACCATGACACTCACCCGAAACTTTACCCTCACCCGTGTCTTAATTTTAACCAGCACATCAACACTAACCCATGCCCTCTAACGTACGCTAACCCTAAGCCATTGCTATATCATAACCTGTACCCTAATCAATCCCCATTCCCTAACACTAACCCTAACCCTAACCCTTAACGTGACCCTCTTCCGAGGCCTTACTCTCACCCGTACCCTAATCGTAACCAGTACACTAACACTAAGTAGTGACCTCACATGTACGCTAAACCTTAAGCGTTGTGGTACCCTAAACTGTGCCCTAATATCTCCCCATTCCCTAACCCTAACCCTAACCCGAATTCTATCCCTGACCCTCACCCGAAACCTTACCCTCACCCGTGCCCTAATCTTAACCAGGACACCAACACTAACTCGTGCGCTCACACGTACGCTAACACTTAATCGTTGTCGTACCCTAAACTGTACCCTAATCCCTCCCCATTCCCTAACCCTAACCCTAACCGGAATCCTAACCCTGACCCTTACCTGAAACCTTACCCTCATCCGTGCCCTAATCTTAACCAGGACACCAACACTAACTCGTGCCCTCACACGTACGCTAAACCTTAAGCGTTGTCGTACCCTTAATAGTAACCTAATCCCTCCCCATTCCTTAATCCTAATCCTAACCCCATCCCTAAACCTGACCCACTTCCGATGCCCTACCTTAACCAATGCGCTAATCTTAACCAGTACACAAACACTCACTCATGCCCTCAAACGTACGCTAACCCTTAAGCATTGTCGTACCCTATCCTGTACCCTAATCCCTCCCCATTCCCTAACCCTAACCCAAACCGAAACCCTGAACGTGAACCTTTTCCGAGGCCTTACCCTCATCGGTTCCCTTGTCTTAACCAGTACACCAACATTAAATCGTGCCCTCACACTTACGCAAACCCTTAAGCACTGTCGTACCCTAAGCTGTACCCTAATCCCTCTGCATTCCTTAACCCTAACCCTAACACGAATCCTAACCCTGACCCTCACCCGAAGCCTTTTCCTCACCCGTGCCCTAATCTTAACCAGGACACCAACACTAACTCGTGCCCTCACACGTACGCTAAACCTTAAGCGTTGTCGTACCCTAAATTGTACCCTAATCCCTCCCCATTCCTTAACCCTAAGCCTAACCCCATCCCTAAACCTGACCCACGTCCGATGCCCTAACCTAACCAATGCCCTAATCTTAACTAGTACACAAACACTAACTCATGCCCTCAAACGTACGTTAACCCTTAAGCATTGTCGCACTCTATCCTGTACCCTAATCCCTCCCCATTCCCTAACCCTAACCCTAAGCGAAACCCTGAACGTGACCCTTTTCTGAGGCCTTACCCTCATCGGTGCCCTTGTCTTAACCAGTACACCAACACTAACTCGTGCCCTCACACTTACGCTAACCCTTAAGCATTGTCGTACCCTAAACTGTACCCTAAACCCTCTACATTCCCTAACACTAACCCTAACCCGATTCCTAACCCTGACCCTCACCCGAAGCCTTACCCTCACCCGTGCCCTAATCTTAACCAGGACACCAAGACTAACTCGTGCCCTCACACGTACGCTAACACTAAACTGCAGCGGTCCCCTAACCTGTACCCTAATCCCTCTCCATTCCCTATCGCTAACCCTAACCTGAAACCTAACCATGACACTCACGCGAAACTTCACCCTCACCCGTGTCCTAATTTTAACCAGTACATCAACACTAACCCATGCCCTCTAACGTACGCTAACCCTAAGCCATTGCCGTACCCTAACCTGTACCCTAATCAATCCCCATTCCCTAACCCTAACCCTAACCCTAAACCTTAACGTGACCCTCTTCCGAGGCCTTACCCTCACCCGTGCCCTAATCGTAAGCAGTACACTAACACTAACTAGTGACCTCACACGTACGCTAAACCTTAAGCGTTGTGGTCCCCTAAACTGTGCCCTAATATCTCCCCATTCCCTAACCCTAACCCTAACCCGAATTCTATCCCTGACCCTCACCCGAAACCTTACCCTCACCCGTGCCCTAATCTTAACCAGGACACCAACACTAACTCGTGCCCTCACATTTACGCCCACCCTTAATCGTTGTCGTACCCTAAACTGTACCCTAATCCCTCCCCATTCCCTAACCCTAACCCTAACCCGAATCCTAACCCTGACCCTCACCTGAAGCCTTACCCTCACCCGTGCCCTAATCTTAACCAGGACACTAACACTAACCCTTGCCCTCACACGAACGCTAACCCTTAAGCACTGTCGTACCCTAAGCTGTACCCTAATCCCTCTGCATTCCTTAACCCTAACCCTAACACGAATCCTAACCCTGACCCTCACCCGAAGCCTTACCCTCACCCGTGCCCTAATCTTAACCAGGACACCAACACTAACTCGTGCCCTCACACGTACGCTAAACCTTAAGCGTTGTCGTACCCTAAATTGTACCCTAATCCCTCCCCATTCCTTAACCCTAACCCTAACTCCATCTCTAAACCTGACCCACGTCCGATGCCCTACCCTAACCATTGCCCTAATCTTCACCAGTACACAAACACTAACTCATGCCCTCAAACGTACGTTAACCCTTAAGCATTGTCGTACCCTATCCTGTACCCTAATCCCTCCCCATTCCCTAACCCTAACCCTAAGCGAAACCCTGAACGTGACACTTTGCCGAGGCCTTACCCTCATCGGTGCCCTTGTCTTAACCAGTACACCAACACTAACTCGTGCCCTCACACTTACGCTAACCCTTAAGCATTGTCGTACCCTAACCTGTACCCTAATCCCTCTCCATTCCCTAACCCTAACCCTAACCCGAATCCTAACCCTGACCCTCACCCGAAGCCTTACCCTCACCCGTGCCCTAATCTTAACCAGGACACCAAGACTAACTCGTGCCCTCACACGTACGCTAATACTAAACCACAGCGGTACCCTAACCTGTACCCTACTCCCTCTCCATTCCCTAAACCTAACCCTAACCTGAAACCTAACCATGACACTCACCCGAAACTTTACCCTCACCCGTGTCCTAATTTTAAACAGTACATCAACACTAACCCATGCCCTCTAACGTATGCTAACCCTAAGCCACTGCCGAACACTAACCTGTACCCTAATCAATCCCCATTCCCTAAACCTAACCATAACTCTAACCCTTAACGTGACCATCTTCCGAGGCCTTACCCTCACCCGTGCCCTAATCGTAAGCAGTACACTAACACTAACTAGTGACCTCACACGTACGCTAAACCTTAAGCGTTGTGGTCCCCTAAACTGTGCCCTAATATCTCCCCATTCCCTAACCCTAACCCTAACCCGAATTCTATCCCTGACCCTCACCCGAAACCTTACCCTCACCCGTGCCCTAATCTTAACCAGGACACCAACACTAACTCGTGCCCTCACACGTACGCCCACCCTTAATCGTAGTCGTACCCTAAACTGTACCCTAATCCCTCCCCATTCCCTAACCCTAACCCTAAGCGAAACCCTGAACGTGACCCTTTTCCGAGGCCTTACCCACATCGGTGCCCTTTTCTTAACCAGTACACCAACACTAACTCGTGCCCTCACACTTACGCTAACCCTTAAGCATTGTCGTACCCTAACCGGTACCCTAATCCCTCTCCATTCCCTAACCCTAACCCTAACCCGAATCCTAAACCTGACCCTCACCCGAAGCCTTACTCTCACCCGTGCCCTAATCTTAACCAGGACACCAAGACTAACTCGTGCCCTCACACGTTCGCTAACACTAAACCGCAGCGGTACCCTAACCTGTACCCTAATCCCTCTCCATTCCCTAACGCTAACCCTAACCTGAAACCTAACCATGACACTCACGCGAAACTTCACCCTCACCCGTGTCCTAATTTTAACCAGTACATCAACACTAACCCATGCCCTCTAACGTACGCTAACCCTAAGCCATTGCCGTACCCTACCCTGTACCCTAATCAATCCCCATTCCCTAACCCTAACCCTAACCCTAACCCTTAACGTGACCCTCTTCCGAGGCCTTACCCTCACCCGTGCCCTAATCGTAAGCAGTACACTAACCCTAACTAGTGACCTCACACGTACGATAAACCTTGAGCGTTGTGGTACCCTAAACTGTGCCCTAATATTTCCCCATTCCATAACCCTAACCCTAACCCGAATTCTATCCCTGACCCTCACCCGAAACCTTACCCTCACCGATGACCTAATGTTAACCAGGACACCCACACAAACTCGGGCCCTCACACGTACGCTAACCCTTAAGCCTTGTCGTACCCTAAGCTGTACCCTAATCCCTCTGCATTCCTTAACCCTAACCCTAACACGAATCCTAACCCTGACACTCACCCGAAGCCTTACCCTCACCCGTGCCCTAATCTTAACCAGGACACCCACACTAACTCGGGCCCTCACACGTATGCTAACCCTTAAGCCTTGTCGTACCCTAAACTGTACCCTAATCCCTCCCATTCCCTAACCCTAACCCTAACCCGAATCATAAACCTGACCCTCACCTGAAGCCTTACCCTCACCCGTGCCCTAAACTTAACCAGGACACTAACACTAACTCTTGCCCTCACACGAACGCTAACACTTAAGTACTGTCGTACCCTAAGTTGTACCCTATTCCCTCTCCATTCCCTAACACTAACCCTAACCCGAATCCTAACCCTGACCCTCACCCGAAGCCTTACCCTCACCCGTGACCTAATCTTAACCAGGACACCAACACTAACTCGTGCCCTCACACGTAAGCCCACCCTTAATCGTTGTCGTACCCTAAACTGTACCCTAATCCCTCCCCATTCCCTAACCCTAACCCTAACCCGAATCCAAACCCTGACCCTCACCTGAAGCCTTACCCTCACCCGTGCCCTAATCTTAACCAGGACCCTAACACTAACCCTTGCCCTCACACGAACGCTAACCCTTAAGCACTGTCGTACCCTAAGCTGTACCCTAATCCCTCTGCATTCCTTAACCCTAACCCTAACCCGAATCCTAACCCTGACCCTCACCCGAAGCCTTACCCTCACCCGTGCCCTAATCTTAACCAGGACACCAAGACTAACTCGTGCCCTCACACGTACGCTAACACTAAACCGCAGCGGTACCCTATCCTGTACCCTAATCCCTCTCCATTCCCTAACCCTAACCCTAACCTGAAACCTAACCATGACACTCACCCGAAACTTTACCCTCACCCGTGTCCTAATTTTAACCAGTACATCAACACTAACCCATGCCCTCTAACGTACGCTAACCCTAAGCCATTGCCGTACCCTGACCTGTACCCTAATCAATCCCCATTCACTAACCCTAACCCTAACCCTAACCCTTAACGTGACTCTCTTCCGAGGCCTTACCCTCACCCGTGCCCTAATCGTAAGCAGTACACTAACACTATCTAGTGACCTCACACGTACGCTAAACCTTAAGCGTTGTGGTACCCTAAACTGTGCCCTAATATCTCCCCATTCCCTAAACCTAACCGTAACCCGAATTCTATCCCTGACCCTCACCCGAAACCTTACCCTCACCCGTGCCCTAATCTTAACCAGGACACCAACACTAACTCGTGCCCTCACACGTAGGCCCACCCTTAATCGTTGTCGTACCCTAAACTGTACCCTAATCCCTCCCCATTCCCTAACCCTAACCATAACCCGAATCCTAACCCTGACCCTCACCTGAAGCCTTACACTCACCCGTGCCCTAATCTTAACCAGGACACTAACACTAACCCTTGCCCTCACACGAACGCTAACCCTTAAGCACTGTCGTACCCTAAGCTGTACCCTAATCCCTCTGCATTCCTTAACCCTAACCCTAACACGAATCCTAACCCTGACCCTCACCCGAAGCCTTACCCACACCCGTGCCTTAATCTTAACCAGGACACCAACACTAACTCGTTCCCTCACATGTACACTAAACCTTAAGCGTTGTCGTACCCTAAATTGTACCCTAATCCCTCCCCATTCCTTAACACTAAGCCTAACCCCATCCCTAAACCTGACACACGTCTGATGCCCTACCCTAACCAATGCCCTAATCTTAACCAGTACACAAACACTAACTCATGCCCTCAAACGTACGTTAACCCTTAAGCATTGTCGTACCCTATCCTGTACCCTAATCCCTCTCCATTCCTTAACCCTAACCCTAACCTGAAACCTAAACATGACACTCACCCGAAACTTTACCCTCACCCCTGTCCTAATTTTAAACAGTATATCAACACTAACCCATACCCTCTAACGTACGCTAACCCTAAGCCATTGCCGTACCCTAAACTGTACCCATATCAATCCCCATTCCCTAACCCCAACGCTAACCCTAACCCTTAACGTGACCCTCTTCCGAGGCCTTACCCTCACCCGTGCCCTAATCGTAAGCAGTACACTAACACTAACTAGTGAACTCACACGTACGATAAACCTTAAGCGTTGTGGTACCCTAAACTGTGCCCTAATCAATCCCCATTCCCTAACCCTAACCCTAACCCGAATTCTATCCCTGACCCTCACTCGAAACCTTACCCTCACCCGTGCCCTAATCTTAAGCAGGACACCAACACTAACTCGTGCCCTCACACGAATGCTAACACTTAAGTACTGTCGTACCCTAAGGTGTACCCTATTCCTTCTCCATTCCCTAACCCTAACCCTAATCCGAATCCTAACCCTGACCCTCACCCGAAGCCTTACCCTCACCCGTGCCCTAATCTTAACCAGGACACCAACACTACCTCGTGCCCTCACACGTACGCTAAACCTTAAGCGTTGTCGTACCCTAAATTGTACCCTAATCCCTCCCCATTCCTTAAGCCTAACAGTAACTCCATCCCTAAACCTGACCAACGTCCGATGCCCTACCCTAACCATTGCCCTAATCTTAACCAGTACACAAACACTAACTCATGCCCTCAAACGTACGTTAACCCTTAAGCATTGTCGTACCCTATCCTGTACCCTAATCCCTCCCCATTCCCTAACCCTAACCCTAAGCGAAACCCTGAACGTGACACTTTTCCGAGGTCTTAACCTCATCGGTGCCCTTGTCTTAACCAGTACACCAACGCTAACTTGTGCCCTCACACTTACACTAACCCTTAAGCATTGTCGTACCCTAACCTGTACTCTAATCCCTCTCCATTCCCTAACGCTAACCCTAACCCGAATCCTAACCCTGACCCTCACCCGAAGCCTTACCCTCACCCGTTCCCTAATCTTAACCAGGACACCAAGACTAACTCGTGCCCTCACACGTACGCAAACACTAAACCGCAGCGGTACCCTAACCTGTACCCTAATCCCTCTCCATTCCCTAACCCTAACCCTAACCTGAAACCTAACCATGACACTCACCCGAAACTTTACCCTCACCCGTGTCCTAATTTTAACCAGTACATCAACACTAACCCATGCCCTCTAACGTACGCTAACCCTAAGCCATTGCCGTACCCTGACCTGTACCCTAATCAATCCCCATTCACTAACCCTAACCCTAACCCTAACCCTTAACGTGACCCTCTTCCGAGGCCTTACCCTCACCCGTGCCCTAATCGTAAGCAGTACACTAACACTAAGTAGTGACCTCACACGTACGCTAAACCTTAAGCGTTGTGGTACCCTAAACTGTGCCCTAATATCTCCCCATTCCCTAAACCTAACCTTAACCCGAATTCTATCCCTGACCCTCACCCGAAACCTTACCCTCACCCGTGCCCTAATCTTAACCAGGACACCAACACTAACCCTTGCCCTCACACGAATGCTAACCCTTAAGCACTGTCGTACCCTAAGCTGTACCCTAATCCCTCTGCATTCCTTAACCCTAATCCTAGCACGAATATTAACCCTGACCCTCACCCGAAGCCTTACCCTCACCCGTGCCCTAATCTTAACCAGGACACCAACACTAACTCGTGCCCTCACACGTACGCTAAACCTTAAGAGTTGTCGTACCCTAAATTGTACCCTAATCCCTCCCCATTCTTTAACCCTAACCCTAACCCCATCCCTAAACCTGACCCACGTCCGATGCCCTACCTTAACCAATGCCCTAATCTTAACCAGTACACAAACACTAACTCCTGCCCTCAAAAGTACGTGAACCCTTAAGCATTGTTGTACCCTATCCTGTACCCTAATCCCTCCCCATTCCCTAACCCTAACCCTAAGCGAACCCTGAACGTGACCCTTTTCCGAGGCCTTACCCTCATCGGTGCCCTTGTCTTAACCAGTACACCAACACTAACTCGTGCAGTCACACTTACGCTAACCCTTAAGCATTGTCGTACCCTAACCTGTACCCTAATCCCTCTCCATTCCCTAACCCTAACCCTAACCAGAATCCTAACCCTGACCCTCACCTGAAGCCTTACTCTCACCCGTGCCCTAAATTTAACCAGGACACTAAAACTAACCCTTGCTCTCACACGAACGCTAACCCTTCAGAACTGTCGTACCCTAAGCTGTACCCTAATCCCTCTGCATTCCTTAACCCTAGCCCTAACACGAATCCTAACCCTGACCCTCACCCGAAGACTTACCCTCACCCGTGCCCTAATCTTAACCAGGACACCAACACTACCTCGTGCCCTCACACGTATGCTAACCCTTATTCGTTGTCGTACCCTAAACTGTACCCTAATCCCTCCCCATTCCCTAACCCTAACCCTAACCCGAATCCTAACCCTGACCCTCACCTGAAGCCTTACTCTCACCCGTGCCCTAAACTTAACCAGGACACTAACACTAACCCTTGCCCTCACACGAACGCTAACCCTTAAGCACTGTCGTACCCTAAGCTGTACCCTAATCCCTCTGCATTCCTTAACCCTAACCCTAGCACGAATATTAACCCTGACCCTCACCCGAAGCTTTACCCTCACCCGTGCCCTAATCTTAACCAGGACACCAACACTAACTCGTGCCCTCACACGTACGCTAAACCTGAAGAGTTGTCATACCCTAAATTGTACCCTAATCCCTCCCCATTCTTTAACCCTAACCCTAACCCCATCCCTAAACCTGACCCACGTCCGATGCCCTACCCTAACCAATGCCCTAATCTTAACCAGTACACAAACACTAACTCATGCCCAAAAACGTACGTTAAACCTTAAGCATTGTCGTACCCTATCCTGTACCCTAATCCCTCCCCATTCCCTAACCGTAACCCTAAGCGAAACCCTGAACGTGACCCTTTTCTGAGGCCTTACCCTCATCGGTGTCCTTGTCTTAACCAGTACACCAACACTAACTCGTGCCCTCACACTTACGCTAGCCCTTAAGCATTGTCGTACCCTAACCTGTACCCTAATCCCTCTCCATTCCCTAACCCTAACCCTAACCTGAAACCTATGCATGACACTCACCCGAAACTTTACTCTCACCCGTGTCCTAATTTTAACCAGTACATCAACACTAACCCATGCCCTCTAAAGTACGCAAAACCTAAGCCATTGCCGTACCCTAACCTGAACCCTAATCAATCCCCATTCCCTAACCCTAACCCTAACCGTAACTCTTAACGTGACCCTCTTCCGAGGCCTTACCATCACCCGTGCCCTAATCGTAAGCAGTACACTAATACTAACTAGTGACCTCACACGTACGCTAAACCTTAAGCATTGTGGTACCCTAAACTGTGCCCTAATATCTCCCCATTCCCTAACCCTAACCCTAACCCGAATTCTATCCCTGACCCTCACCCGAAACCTTACCCTCACCCGTGCCCTAATCTTAACCAGGACACCAACACTAAGTCGTGCCCTGACATGTACGCTAACCCTTAATCGTTGTCGTACCCTAAACTGTACCCTAATCCCTCCCCATTCCCTAACACTAACCCTAACCCGAATCCTAACCCTGACCCTCACCTGAAGCCTTACCCGCACCCGTGCCCTAATCTTAACCAGGACACTAACACTAACCCTTGCCCTCACACGAACGCTAACCCTTAAGCACTGTCGTACCCTAAGCTGTACCCTAATCCCTCTGCATTACTTAACCCTAACCCTAACCCGATTCCTAACCCTGACCCTCACCCGAAGCCTTAACCTCACCCGTGCCCTAATCTTAACCAGGACACCAACACTAACTCGTGCCCTCACACGTACGCTAACACTAAACTGCAGCGGTACCCTAACCTGTACCCTAATCCCTCTCCATTCCCTAACCCTAACCCTAACCTGAAACCTAACCATGACACTCACCCCAAACTTTACCCTCACCCGTGTCCTAATTTTAACCAGTACATCAACACTAACCCATGCCCTCTGTCGTACGCTAACCCTAAGCCATTGCCGTACCCTACCCTGTACCCTAATCAATCCCCATTCCCTAACCCTAACCCTAACCCTAACCCTTAACGTGACCCTCTTCCGAGGCCTTACCCTCACCCGTGCCCTAATCGTAAGAAGTAAACTAACACTAACTAGTGACCTCACACGTACGCTAACACTTAATTGTTGTCGTACCCTAAGCTGTACACTAATCCCTCTGCATTCCTTAACCCTAACCCTAGCACGAATATTAACTCTGACCCTCACCCGAAGCCTTACCCTCACCCGTGCCCTAATCTTAACCAGGACACCAACACTAACTCATGCCCTCATACATACGCTAAACCTTAAGAGTTGTCGTACCCTAAACTGTGCCCTAATATCTCCCCATTCCCTAACCGTAACCCTAACCCGAATGCTATCCCTGACCCTCACCCGAAACCTTACCCTCACCCGTGCCCTAATCTTAACCAGGACACCAACACTAACTCGTGCCCTCACACGTACGCCCACCCTAAATCGTTGTCGTACCCTAAACTGTACCCTAATCCCTCCCCATTCCCTAACACTAACCCTAACCCGGATCCTAACCCTGACCCTCACCTGAAGCCTTACTCTCACCCGTGCCCTAAACTTAACCAGGACACTACCACTAACCCTTGCCCTCACACGAACGCTAACCCTTAAGCACTGTCGTACCCTAAGCTGTACCCTAATCCCTCTGCATTCCTTAACCCTAACCCTAACACGAATCCTAACCCTGACCCTCACCCGAAGCCTTACCCTCACCCGTGCCCTAATCTTAACCAGGACACCAACACTAACTCGTGCCCTCACACGTATGCTAAACCTTAAGCGTTGTCGTACCCTAAATTGTACCCTAATCCCTCCCCATTCCTTAACCCTAACCCTAACCCCATCCCTAAACCGGACCCACTTCCGATGCCCTACACTAACCAATGCCCTAAACTTAACCACTACACAAACACTAATCCATGCCCTCAAACGTACGCTAACCCTTAAGCATTGTCGTACCCTATCCTGTACCCTACTCCCTCCCCATTCCCTAACCCTAACGCTAAGCGAAACCCTGGACGTGACCCTTTTCCGAGGCCTTTCCCTCATCGGTGTCCTTGTCTTAACCAGTACACCAACACTAACTCGTGCCCTCACATTTACGCTAACCCTTAAGCATTGTCGTACCCTATCCTGTACCCTACTCCCTCCCCATTCCCTAACCCTAACGCTAAGCGAAACCCTGAACGTGACCCTTTTCCGAGGCCTTACCCTCATCGGTGTCCTTGTCTTAACCAGTACACCAACACTAACTCGTGCCCTCACACTTACGCTAACCCTTAAGCATTGTCGTTCCCTAACCTGTACCCTAATCCCTCTCCATTCCCTAACCCTAACCCTAACCCGAATCCTAACCCTGACCCTCACCCGAATCCTTACTCTCACCCGTGCCCTAATCTTAACCAGGACACCAAGACTAACTCGTGCCCTCACACGTACGCTAACACTAAACCACAGCGGTACCCTAACCTGTACCCTAATCCCTCTCCATTCCCTAACCCTAACCCTAACCTGAAACCTAACCATGACACTCACCCGAAACTTTACCATCACCCATGTCCTAATTTTAACCAGTACATCAACACTAACCCATGCCCTCTAACGTACGCAAACCCTAAGCCAATGTCGTACCCTAACCTGTACCGTAACCAATCCACATTCCCTAACCCTAACCCTAACCCGTAACGTGACCCTCTTCCGAGGCTTTACCCTCACCCGTGCCCTAATCATAAGCAGTACACTAACACTAACTAGTGACCTCACACTTACGCTAACCCTTAATCGTTGTCGTACCCTAAGCTGTACCCCAATCCCTCTGCATTCCTTAACCCTAACCCTAGCACGAATATTAACCCTGACCCTCACCCGAAGCCTTACCCTCACCCGTGCCCTAATCTTAACCAGGACACCAACACTAACTCGTGCCATCACACGTACGCTAAACCTTAAGAGTTGTCGTACCCTAAATTGTACCCTAATCCCTCCCCATTCTTTAACCCTAACCCTAACCCCATCCCTAAACCTCACCCACGTCCGATGCCCTACCCTAACCAATGCCCTAATCTTAACCAGTACACAAACACTAACTCCTGCCCTCAAAAGTACGTGAACCCTTAAGCATTGTCGTACCCTATCCTGTACCCTAATCCCTCCCCATTCCCTAACCCTAACCCTAAGCGAAACCCTGAACGTGACCCTTTTCCGAGGCCTTACCCTCATCGGTGCCCTTGTCTTAACCAGTACACCAACACTAACTCGTGCCCTCACACTTATGCTAACCCTTAATTGTTGTCGTACCCTAAACTGTACCCTAATCCCTCCCCATTCCCTAACCCTAACCCTAACCCGAATCCTAACCCTGACCCCCACCTGAAGCCTTACCCTCACCCGTGCCCTAATCTTAACCAGGACACTAACACTAACCCTTGCCCTCACACGAACGCTAACCCTTAAGCACTGTCGTACCCTAAGCTGTACCCTAATCCCTCTGCATTCCTTAAACCTAACCCTAACACGAATCCTAACCCTGACCCTCACCCGAAGCCTTACCCTCACCCGTGCCCTAATCTTAACCAGGACACCAACACTAACTCGTGCCCTCACATGTACGCTAAGCCTTAAGCGTTGTTGTACCCTAAATTGTACCCTAATCCCTCCCCATTCCTTAACCCTAACCCTAAACCCATCCCTAAACCTGACTCACGTCCGATACCCTACCCTAACCAATGCCTTAATCTTAACCAGTACACAAACACAAACTCATGCCCTCAAACGTACGTTAACCCTTAAGCATTGTCGTACCCTATCCTCTACTCTAATCCCTCCCCATTCCCTAAACCTAACCCTAAGCGAAACCCTGAACGTGACCCTTTTCTGAGGCCTTACCCTCATCGGTGCCCTTGTCTTAACCAGTACACCAACACAAACTCGTGCCCTCACACTTACACTAACCCTTAAGCATTGTTGTACCCTAACCTGTACCCTAATCCCTCTCCATTCCCTAACCCTAACCCTAACCAGAATCCTAACCCTGACCCTCACCCGAAGCCTTACCCTCACCCATGCCCTAATCTTAACCAGGACACCAAGACTAACTCGTGCCCTCACACGTACGCTAACACTAAACCGCAGCGGTACCCTAACCTGTACCCTAATCCCTCTCCATTCCCTAACCCTAACCCTAACCTGAAACCTAACCATGACACTCATCCGAAACTTTACTCTCACCCCTGTCCTAATTTTAACCAGTACATCAACACTAACGCATGCCCTCTAACGTACGCTAACCCTAAGCCATTGCCGTACCCTAACCTGTAACCTAATCAATCCCCATTCCCTAACCCTAACCCTAACCCTAACCCTTAACGTGACACTCTTCTGAGGCCTTACCCTCACCCGTGCCCTAATCGTAAGCAGTACACTAACACTAACTAGTGACCTCACACGTATGCTAAACCTTAAGCGTTGTGGTACCCTAAACTGTGCCCTAATATCTCCCCATTCCCTAACCCTAACCCTAACCCGAATGCTATCCCTGACCCTCACCCGGAACCTTATCCTCACCCGTGCCCTAATCTTAACCAGGACACCAACACTAACTCGTGCCCTCACACGTACGCCCACCCTTAATCGTTGTCGTACCGTAAACTGTACCCTAATCCCTCCCCATTCCCTAACCCTGACCCTAACCCGAATCCTAACCCTGACCCTCACCTGAAGCCTTACTCTCACCCGTGCCCTAAACTTAACCAGGACACTAAAACTAACCCTTGCTCTCACACGAACGCTAACCCTTCAGAACTGTCGTACCCTAAGCTGTACCCTAATCCCTCTGCATTCCTTAACCCTAGCCCTAACACGAATCCTAACCCTGACCCTCACCCGAAGACTTACCCTCACCCGTGCCCTAATCTTAACCAGGCCACCAACACTAACTCGTGCCCTCACACGTACGCTAACCCTTATTCGTTGTCGTACCCTAAACTGTACCCTTATCCCTCCCCATTCCCTAACCCTAACCCTAACCCGAATCCTAACCCTGACCCTCACCTGAAGCCTTACTCTCACCCGTGCCCTAAACTTAACCAGGACACTAACACTAACCCTTGCCCTCACACGAACGCTAACCCTTAAGCACTGTCGTACCCTAAGCTGTACCCTAATCCCTCTGCATTCCTTAACCCTAACCCTAGCACGAATATTAACCCTGACCCTCACCCGAAGCTTTACCCTCACCCGTGCCCTAATCTTAACCAGGACACCAACACTAACTCGTGCCCTCACACGTACGCTAAACCTGAAGAGTTGTCATACCCTATATTGTACCCTAATCCCTCCCCATTCTTTAACCCTAACCCTAACCCCATCCCTAAACCTGACCCACGTCCGATGCCCTACCCTAACCAATGCCCTAATCTTAACCAGTACACAAACTCTAACTCATGCCCAAAAACGTACGTTAACCCTTAAGCATTGTCGTACCCTATCCTGTACCCTAATCCCTCCCCATTCCCTAACCGTAACCCTAAGCGAAACCCTGAACGTGACCCTTTTCCGAGGCCTTACCCTCATCGGTGTCCTTGTCTTAACCAGTACACCAACACTAACTCGTGCCCTCACACTTACGCTAGCCCTTAAGCATTGTCGTACCCTAACCTGTACCCTAATCCCTCTCCATTCCCTAACCCTAACCCTAACCTGAAATCTATGCATGACACTCACCCGAAACTTTACTCTCACCCGTGTCCTAATTTTAACCAGTACATCAACACTAACCCATGCCCTCTAAAGTACGCAAAACCTAAGCCATTGCCGTACCCTAACCTGAACCCTAATCAATCCCCATTCCCTAACCCTAACCCTAACCGTAACTCTTAACGTGACCCTCTTCCGAGGCCTTACCCTCACCCGTGCCCTAATCGTAAGCAGTACACTAATACTAACTAGTGACCTCACACGTACGCTAAACCTTAAGCATTGTGGTACCCTAAACTGTGCCCTAATATCTCCCCATTCCCTAACCCTAACCCTAACCCGAATTCTATCCCTGACCCTCACCCGAAACCTTACCCTCACCCGTGCCCTAATCTTAACCAGGACACCAACACTAAGTCGTGCACTGACATGTACGCTAACCCTTAATCGTTGTCGTACCCTAAACTGTACCCTAATCCCTCCCCATTCCCTAACACTAACCCTAACCCGAATCCTAACCCTGACCCTCACCTGAAGCCTTACCCTCACCCGTGCCCTAATCTTAACCAGGACACTAACACTAACCCTTGCCCTCACACGAACGTTAACCCTTAAGCACTGTCGTACCCTAAGCTGTACCCTAATCCCTCTGCATTACTTAACCCTAACCCTAACCCGAATCCTAACCCTGACCCTCACCCGAAGCCTTACCCTCACCCGTGCCCTAATCTTAACCAGGACACCAAGACTAACTCGTGCCCTCACACGTACGCTATCACTAAACTGCAGCGGTACCCTAACCTGTACCCTAATCCCTCTCCATTCCCTAACCCTAACCCTAACCTGAAACCTAACCATGACACTCACCCCAAACTTTACCCTCACCCGTGTCCTAATTTTAACCAGCACATCAACACTAACCCAAGCCCTCTAACGTACGCAAACCCTAAGCCATTGCCGTACCATAACCTCTACCCTAATCAATTCCCATTCCCTAACCCTAACCCTTAACGTGACCCTCTTCCGAGGCCTTACCCTCACCCGTGTCCTAATCGTAAGCAGTACACTAACACTAACTAGTGACCTCACACGTACGCTAAACCTTAAGCGTTGTGGCACCCTAAACTGTGCCCTAATATCTCCCCATTCCCTAACCCTAACCCTAACCCGAATTCTATCCCTGACCCTCACCCAAAACCTTACCCTCACCCGTGCCCTAATCTTAACCAGGACACCAACACTAACTGGTTCCCTCACACATACGCTAACCCTTAATCGTTGTCGTACCCTAAACTGTACCCTAATACCTCCCCATTCCCTAAACCTAACCCTAACTCGAATCCTAAGCCTGACCCTCACCTGAAGCCTTACCCTCACCCGTGCCCTAATCTTAACCAGGACACTAACACTAACCCTTGCCCTCACACGAACGCTAACCCTTAAGCACTGTCGTACCCTAAGCTGTACCCTAATCCCTCTGCATTCCTTAACCCTAACCCTAACACGAATCCTAACCCTGACCCTCATCCGAAGACTTACCCTCACCCATGCCCTAATCTTAACCAGGACACCAACACTAACTCGTGCCCTCACACGTACGCTAAACCTTAAGTGTTGTCGTACCCTAAATTGTACCCTAATCCCTCCCCATTCCTTAACCCTAACCCTAACCCCATCCCTAAACCTGACCCACGTCCGATGCCCTACCCTAACCAATGCCCTAATCTTAACCAGTACACAAACACTAACTGATGCCCTCAAACGTACGTTAACCCTTAAGCATTGTCGTACCCTATCCTCTACCCTAATCCCTCCCCATTCCCTAACCCTAACCCTAAGCGAAACCCTGAACGTGACCCTTTTCCGAGGCCTTACCCTCATCGGTGCCCTTGTCTTAACCAGTACACCAACACAAACTCGTGCCCTCACACTTACACTAAACCTTAAGCATTGTCGTACCCTAACCTGTACCCTAATCCCTCTCCATTCCCTAACCCTAACCCTAACCAGAATCCTAACCCTGACCCTCACCCGAAGCCTTACCCTCACCCGTGCCCTAATCTTAACCAGGACGCCAAGACTAACTCGTGCCCTCACACGTACGCTAACACTAAACCGCAGCGGTACCCTAACCTGTACCCTAATCCCTCTCCATTCCCTAACCCTATCCCTAACCTGAAACCTAACCATGACACTCACCCGAAACTTTACCCTCACCCCTGTCCTAATTTTAAGCAGTACATCAACACTAACACATGCATTCTAATGTACGCTAACCCTAAGCCATTGCCGTACCCTAACCTGTACCCTAATCAATCCCCATTCCCTAACCCTAACCCTAACCCTAACCCTTAACGTGACCCTCTTCCGAGGCCTTACCCTCACCCGTGCCCTAATCGTAAGCAGTACATTAACACTAACCAGTGAACTCACACGTACGCTAAACCTTAAGCGTTGTGGTACCATAAACTGTGCCCTAATATCTGACCATTCCCTAACCCTAACCTTAACCCGAATTCTATCCCTGACCCTCACCCAAAACCTTACCCTCACCCGTGCCCTAATCTTAACCAGGACACCAACACTAACTCCTGCCCTCACACGTACACTAACCCTTAATCGTTGTCGTACCCTAAACTGTACCCTAATCCCTCCCCATTCCCTAACCCTAACCCTAACCCGAATCCTAACCCTGACCCTCACCTGAAGCCTTACCCTCACCCGTGCCCTAATCTTAACCAGGACACTAACACTAACCCTTGCCCTCACACGAACGCTAACCCTTAAGCACTGTCGTACCCTAAGCTGTTCCCTAATCCCTCTGCATTCCTTAACCCTAACCCTAACACGAATCATAACCCTGACCCTCACCCGAAGCCTTACCCTCACCCGTGCCCTAATCTTAACCAGGACACCAACACTAACTCGTGCCCTCACACGTACGCTAAACCTTAAGTGTTCTCGGACCCTAAATTGTACCCTAATGCCTCCCCATTCCTTAACCCTAACCCTAACCCCATCCCTAAACCTGACCCACGTCCGATGCCCTACCCTAACCAATGCACTAATCTTAACCAGTACACAAACACTAACTCATGCCCTCAAACGTACGTTAACCCTTAAGCATTGTCGTACCCTATCCTCTACCCTAATCCCTCCCCATTCCCTAACCCTAACCCTAAGCGAAACCCTGAACGTGACCCTTTTCCGAGGCCTTACCCTCATCGGTGCCCTTGTCTTAACCAGTACACCAACACAAACTCGTGCCCTCACACTTACACTAACCCTTAAGCATTGTCATATCCTAACCTGTACCCTAATCCCTCTCCATTCCCTAACCCTAACCCTAACCAGAATCCTAACCCTGACCCTCACCCGAAGCCTTACCCTCACCCGTGCCCTAATCTTAACCAGGACACCAAGACTAACTCGTGCCCTCACACGTACGCTAACACTAAACCGCAGCGGTACCCTAACCTGTACCCTAATCCCTCTCCATTCCCTAACCCTAACCCTAACCTGAAACCTAACCATGACACTCACCCGAAACTTTACTCTCACCCGTGTCCTAATTTTAACCAGTACATCAACACTAACCCATGCCCTCTAACGTACGCAAAACCTAAGCCATTGCCGTACCCTAACCTGTACCCTATTCAATCCCCATTCCTTAACCCTAACCCTAACCGTAACTCTTAACGTGACCCTCTTCCGAGGCCTTACCCTCACCTGTGCCCTAATCGTAAGCAGTACACTAATACTAACCAGTGACCTCACACGTACGCTAAACCTTAAGCATTGTGGTACCCTAAACTGTGCCCTAATATCTCCCCATTCCCTAACCCTAACCCTAACCCGAATTCTATCCCTGACCGTCACCCGAAACCTTACCCTCAAACGTGCCCTAATCTTAACCAGGACACCAACACTAACTCGTGCCCTCACATGTACGCTAACCCTTAATCGTTGTCGTACCCTAAACTGTACCATAATCCCTCCCCATTCCCTAACACTAACCCTAACCCGAATCCTAACCCTGACTCTCACCTGAAGCCTTACCCTCACCCGTACCCTAATCTTAACCAGGACACTAACACTAACCCTTGTCCTCACACGAACGCTAACCATTAAGCACTGTCGTACCCTAAGCTGTACCCTAATCCCTCTGCATTACTTAACCCTAACCCTAACACGAATCCTAACCCTGCCCCTCACCCGAAGCCTTACACTCACCCGTGCCTTAATCTTAACCAGGACACCAACACTAACTCGTGCCCTCACACGTTCGCTAAACCTTAAGCGTTGTCGTACCCTAAATTGTACCCTAATCCCTCCCCATTCCTTAACCCTAACCCTAACCCCATCCCGAAAACTGACCCACTTCCGATGCCCTACCCTAACCAATGCCCTAATCTTAACCAGTACACAAACACTAACTGATGCCCCAAAACGTACGTTAACCCTTAAGCATTGTCGTACCCTATCCTGTACCCTAATCCCTCCCCATTCCCTAAACCTAACCCTAAGCGAAACCCTGAACGTGACCGTTTTCCGAGGCCTTACCCTCATCGGTGTCCTTGTCTTAACCAGTACACCAACACTAACTCGTGCCCTCACACTTACGCTAACCCTTAAGCATTGTCGTACCCTAACCTGTACCCTAATCCCTCTCCATTCCCTAACCCTAACCCTAACCCGAATCCTAACCCTGACCCTCACCCGAAGCCTTACCCTCACCCGTGCCTTAATCTTAACCAGGACACCAAAACTAACTCGTGCCCTAACACGTACGCTAACACTAAACCGCAGCGGTACCCTAACCTGTACAATAATACCTCTCCATTCCCTAACCCTAACCCTAACCTGAAACTTTACCATGACACTCACCCGAAACTTTACCCTCACCCGTGTCCTAATTTTAACCAGTACATCAACACTAACCCATGCCCTTTAACGTACGCAAACCCTAAGCCATTGCCGTACCCTAACCTGTACCGTAATCAATCCCCATTCCCGAACCCTAACCCTAACCCTAACCCTTAACGTGACCCTCTTCCGAGGCCTTACCCTCACCCGTGCCCTAACCGTAAGCAGTACACTAACACTAACTAGTGACCTCACACGTACGAAAACCTTAAGCGTTGTGGTACGCTAAACTGTGCCCTAATATCTCCCTATTCCCTAACCCTAAACCTAACCCGAATTCTATCCCTGACCCTCACCCGAAACCTTACCCTCACCCGTGCCCTAACCTTAACCAGGACACCAACACTAATTCGTGCCCTCACACGTACGCTAACCCTTAATCGTTGTCGTACCCTAAACTGTACCCTAATCCCTCCCCATTCCCTAACCCTAACCCTAACCCGAATCCTAACCCTGACCCTCACCTGAAGCCTTACCCTCACCCGTGCCCTAATCTTAACCAGGACACTAACACTAACCCTTGCCCTCACACGAACGCTAACCCTTCAGCACTATCATACCCTAAGCTGTACCCTAAACCCTTTGCATTCCTTAACCCTAACCCTAACACGAATCCTAACCCTGACCCTCACCCGAAGCCTTACCCTCACCCGTGACCTAATCTTAACCAGGAAACAAACACTAACTCGTGCCCTCACACGTATGCTAAACCTTAAGCGTTGTCGTGCCCTAAATTGTACTCTAATCCCTCCCGATTCCTTAACCCTAACCCTAACCCCAACCCTAAACCTGACCCACTTCCGATGCCCTAGCCTAACCAATGCCCTAATCTTAACGAATACACAGACAATAACTCATGCCCTCAAACATACGATAACCCTTAAGCATTGTCGTACCCTATCCTGTACACTAATCCCTCCCCATTCCCTAACCCTAACCCTAACCGAAACCCTGAACGTGACCCTTTTCCGAGGCCTGACACTCATCGGTGCCCTTGTCTTAACCAGTACACCAACACTAACTCATGCCCTCACAATTACGCTAACCCTTAAGCATTGTAGTACCCTAACCTGTACCCTAATCCCTCTCCATTCCCTAACCCTAACCCTAACCTGAAACCTAACCATGACACTCACCCGAAACTTTACCCTCACCCGTGTCTTAATTTTAACCAGTACATCAACACTAAACCATGCCCTGTACGTACGCTAACCCTAAGCCATTCCTATATCATAACCTGTACCCTAATCAATCCCGATTCCCTAACACTAACCCTAACCCTAACCCTTAACGTGACCCTCTTCCGAGGCCTTACTCTCACCCGTGCCCTAATCGTAACCAGTACACTAACACTAACTAGTGACCTCACACGTACGCTAAACCTTAAGCGTTGTGGTACCCTAAACTGTGCCCTAATATCTCCCCATTCCCTAACCCTAACCCTAACCCGAATTCTATCCCTGACCCTCACCCGAAACTTTACCCTCACCCATGCCCTAATCTTAACCAGGACACCAACACTAACTCGTGTCCTCACACGTACGCTAACCCTTAATCGTTGTCGTACCCTAAACTGTACACTAAACCCTTCCCATTCCCTAACCCTAACCCTAACCGGAATCCTAACACTGACCCTCACCTGAAGCCTTACCCTCATCCGTGCCCTAATCTTAACCAGGACACCAACACTAACTCGTGTCCTCACACGTACGCTAAACCTTAAGCGTTGTCGTACCCTTAATAGTACCCTAAACCCTCCCCATTCCTTAACCCTAACCCTAACCCCATCCCTAAACCTGACCCACTTCCGATGCCCTACCCTAACCAAAGCCCTAATCTTAACCAGTACAAAAACACTAACTCATGCCCTCAAACGTACGCTAACCCTTAAGCATTGTCGTACCCTATCCTGTACCCTAATCCCTCCCCATTCCCTAACCCTAACCCTAACCGAAACCCTGAACGTGACCCTTTTCCGAGGCCTTACCCTCATCGGTGCCCTTGTCTTAACCAGTACACCAACACGAACTCGTGTCCTCACACTTAGGCTAACCCTTAAGCATTGTCGTACCCTAACTTGTAACCTAATCCCTCTCCATTCCCTAACCCTAACCCTAACCCGAATCCTAACCCTGACCCTCACCCGAAGCCTTAACCTCACCATTGCCCTAATCTTAACCAGGAAACAAAGACTAACTCGTGCCCTCACACGTACACTAACACTAAACCGCAGCGGTACCCTAACCTGTACTCTAATCCCTCTCCATTCCCTAACCCTAACCCTCACCTGAAACCTAACCATGACACTCACCCGAAACTTTACCCTCACCCGTCTCCTAATTTTAACCAGTACATCAACACTAACCCATGCCCTCTAACGTATGCTAACCCTAAGCCATTGCCGTACCATAACCTGTACCCTAATCAATCCCCATTCCCTAACCCTAACCCTAACTGTAACCCTTAACGTGACCCTCTTCGTAGGCCTTACCCTCACCCGTGCCCTAATCGTAAGCAGTACACTAACACTAACTAGTGACCTCACACGTACGTTAAACCTTAAGTGTTGTGGTACGCTAAACTGTGCCCTAATATCTCCCCATTCCCTAACCCTAAACCTAACCCGAATTCTATCCCTGACCCTCACCCGAAACCTTACCCTCACCCGTGCCCTAACCTTAACCAGGACACCAACACTAATTCGTGCCCTCACACGTACGCTAACCCTTAATCGTTGTCGTACCCTAAACTGTACCCTAACCCCCCCCCATTCCCTAACCCTAACCCTAACCCGAATCCTAACCCTGACCCTCACCTGAAGCCTTACCCTCACCCGTGCCCTAATCTTAACCAGGACACTAACACTAACCCTTGCCCTCACACGAACGCTAACCCTTCAGCACTATCATACCCTAAGCTGTACCCTAAACCCTTTGCATTCCTTAACCCTAACCCTAACACGAATCCTAACCCTGACCCTCACCCGAAGCCTTACCCTCACCCGTGACCTAATCTTAACCAGGAAACCAACACTAACTCGTGCCCTCACACGTACGCTAAACCTTAAGCGTTGTCGTGCCCTAAATTGTACTCTAATCCCTCCCGATTCCTTAACCCTAACCCTAACCCCAACCCTAAACCTGACCCACTTCCGATGCCCTAGCCTAACCAATGCCCTAATCATAACGAATACACAGACAATAACTCATGCCCTCAAACATACGATAACCCTTAAGCATTGTCGTACCCTATCCTGTACACTAATCCCTCCCCATTCCCTAACCCTAACCCTAACCGAAACCCTGAACGTGACCCTTTTCCGAGGCCTGACACTCATCGGTGCCCTTGTCTTAACCAGTACACCAACACTAACTCATGCCCTCACAATTACGCTAACCCTTAAGCATTGTAGTACCCTAACCTGTACCCTAATCCCTCTCCATTCCCTAACCCTAACCCTAACCTGAAACCTAACCATGACACTCACCCGAAACTTTACCCTCACCCGTGTCTTAATTTTAACCAGTACATCAACACTAACCCATGCCCTGTACGTACGCTAACCCTAAGCCATTCCTATATCATAACCTGTACCCTAATCAATCCCGATTCCCTAACACTAACCCTAACCCTAACCCTTAACGTGACCCTCTTCCGAGGCCTTACTCTCACCCGTGCCCTAATCGTAACCAGTACACTAACACTAACTAGTGACCTCACACGTACGCTAAACCTTAAGCGTTGTGGTACCCTAAACTGTGCCCTAATATCTCCCCATTCCCTAACCCTAACCCTAACCCGAATTCTATCCCTGACCCTCACCCGAAACTTTACCCTCACCCATGCCCTAATCTTAACCAGGACACCAACACTAACTCGTGTCCTCACACGTACGCTAACCCTTAATCGTTGTCGTACCCTAAACTGTACCCTAAACCCTTCCCATTCCCTAACCCTAACCCTAACCGGAATCCTAACACTGACCCTCACCTGAAGCCTTACCCTCATCCGTGCCCTAATCTTAACCAGGACACCAACACTAACTCGTGTCCTCACACGTACGCTAAACCTTAAGCGTTGTCGTACCCTTAATAGTACCCTAAACCCTCCCCATTCCTTAACCCTAACCCTAACCCCATCCCTAAACCTGACCCACTTCCGATGCCCTACCCTAACCAAAGCCCTAATCTTAACCAGTACAAAAACACTAACTCATGCCCTCAAACGTACGCTAACCCTTAAGCATTGTTGTACCCTATCCTGTACCCTAATCCCTCCCCATTCCCTAACCCTAACCCTAACCGAAACCCTGAACGTGACCCTTTTCCGAGGCCTTACCCTCATCGATGCCCTTGTCTTAACCAGTACACCAACACGAACTCGTGTCCTCACACTTAGGCTAACCCTTAAGCATTGTCGTACCCTAACTTGTACCCTAATCCCTCTCCATTCCCTAACACTAACCCTAACCCGAATCCTAACCCTGACCCTCACCCGAAGCCTTACCCTCACCCGTGCCCTAATCTTAACCAGGACACCAAGACTAACTCGTGCCCTCACACGTACGCTAACACTAAACCGCAGCGGTACCCTAACTGTACCCTAATACCTCTCCATTCCCTAACCCTAACCCTAAACTGAAACCTAACCATGACACTCACCCGAAACATTACCCTCACCCCTGTCCTAATTTTAACCAGTACATCAACACTAACCCATGCCCTCTAACATACGCTAACCCTAAGCCATTGCCGTACCCTAACCTGTACCCATATCAATCCCCATTCCCTAACCCTAACCCTAACCCTAACCCTTAACGTGACCCTCTTCCAAGGCCTTACCCTCACACGTGCCCTAATCATAACCAGTACACTAACACTAACTAGTGACCTCACACGTACGCTAAACCTTAAGCGTTGTGGTACGCTAAACTCTGCCCTAATATCTCCCCTTTCCCTAACCCTAACCCCAACCCGAATTCTATCCCTGACCCTCACCCTAAACCTTACCCTCACCCGTGCCCTAATCTTAACCAGGACACCAACACTAACTCGTGCCCTCACACGTACGCCCACCCTTAATCGTAGTCGTACCCTAAACTGTACCCTAATCCCTCCCCATTCCCTAACCCTAACCCTAACCCGAATCCTAACCCTGACCCTCACCTGAAGCCTTACCCTCATCCGTGCCCTAATCTTAACCAGGACACTAACACTAACACTTGCCCTCACACGAACGCTAACCCTTAAGCACTGTCGTACCCTAAGCTGTACCCTAATCCCTCTGCATTCCTTAACCCAAACCCTAACACGAATCCTAACCCTGACCCTCACCCGAAGCCTTACCCTCACCCGTGCCCTAATCTTAACCAGGACACCAACACTAACTCATGCCCTCACACGTACGCTAAACCTTAAGCGTTGTCATACCCTAAATTGTACCCTAATCCCTCCCCATTCCTTAACACTAACCCTAACCCCATCCCTAAACCTGACCCACCTCCGATGCCCTACCCTAACCAATGCCCTAATCTTAACCAGTACACAAACACTAACTCATGCCCTCAAACGTACGTTAACCCTTAAGCAGTGTCGTACCCTATCCTGTACCCTAATCCCTCCCCATTCCCTAACCCTAACCCTAAGCGAAACCCTGAACGTGACCCTTTTCCGAGGCCTCACCCTCATCGGTGCCCTTGTCTTAACCAGTAAACCAACACTAACTCGTGCCCTCACACTTACGCTAACCCTTAAGCATTGTCGTACCCTAACCGTTACCGTAATCCCTCTCCATTCCCTAACCCTAACCCTAACCCGAATCCTAACCCTGACCCTCACCCGAAGCCTTACCCTCACCCGTGCCCTAATCTTAACCAGGACACCAAGACTAACTCGTGCCCTCACACGTACGCTAACACTAAACCGCAGCGGTACCCTAACTGTACCCTAATACCTCTCCATTCCCTAACCCTAACCCTAAACTGAAACCTAACCATGACACTCACCCGAAACATTACCCTCACCCCTGTCCTAATTTTAACCAGAACATCAACACTAACCCATGCCCTCTAACATACGCTAACCCTAAGCCATTGCCGTACCCTAACCTGTACCCATATCAATCCCCATTCCCTAACCTTAACGCTAACCCTAACCCTTAACGTGACCCTCTTCCGAGGCCTTACCCTCACCCGTGCCCTAATCGTAAGCAGTACACTAACACTAACAAGTGACCTCACACGTACGCTAAACCTTAAGCGTTGTGGTACCCTAAACTGTGCCCTAATATCTCCCCATTCCCTAACACTAACCCTAACCCGAATTCTATCCCTGACCCTCACCCGAAACCTTATCCTCACCGATGACCTAATGTTAACCAGGACACCCACACTAACTCTGGCCCTCACACGTAAGCTAACACTTAAGCCTTGTCGTACCCTAAACTGTACCCTAATCCCTCCCATTCCCTAACCCTAACCCTAACCCGAAACGTAAACCTGACCCTCACCTCAAGCCTTACCCTCACCCGTGCCCTAATCTTAACCAGGACACTAACACTAACTCTTGCCCTCACATGAACGCTAACACTTAAGTACTGTCGTACCCTAAGGTGTACCCTATTCACTCTCCATTCCCTAACCCTAACCCTAACCCGAATCCTAAGCCTGACCCTCACCCGAGGCCTTACCCTCACCCGTGCCCTAATCTTAACCAGGACACCAACACTAACTCGTGCCCTCACACGTACGCTAAACCTTAAGCGTTGTCGTACCCTAAATTGTACCCTAATCCCTCCCCATTCCTTAACCCTAACCCTAACTCCATCCCTAAACCTGACCCACGTCCGATGCCCTACCCTAACCATTGCCCTAATCTCAACCAGTACACAAACACTAACTCATGCCCTCAAACGTACGTTAACCCTTAAGCATTGTCGTACCCTATCCTGTACCCTAATCCCTCCCCATTTTCTAACCCTAACCCTAAGCGAAACCCTGAACGTGACACTTTTCCGAGGCCTTACCCTCATGGGTGCCCTTGTCTTAACCAGTACACCAACACTAACTCGTGCCCTCACACTTACGCTAACCCTTAAGCATTGTCGTACCCTAAGCTGTACCCTAATCCCTCTCCATTCCCTAACCCTAACCCTAACCCGAATCCTAACCCTGACCCTCACCTGAAGCCTTACCCTCACCCGTGCCCTAATCTTAACCAGGACACCAAGACTAACTCGTGCCCTCACACGTACGCTAACACTGAACCGCAGCAGTACCCTAACCTGTACCGTAATCTCTCTCCATTCCCTAACCCTAACCCTAACCTGAAACCTAACCATGACACTCACCCGAAATTTTACCCTCACCCGTGTCCTAATTTTAACCAGTACATCAACACTAACACATGCCCTCTAACGTACGCTAACCCTAAGCCATTGCCGTACCCTAACCTGTACCCTAATCAATCCCCATTCCCTAACCCTAACCCTAACCCTAACCCTTAACGTGACCCTCTTCCGAGGCCTTACCCTCACCCGTGCCCTAATCGTAAGCAGTACACTAACACTAACTAGTGACCTCACACGTACGCTAAACCTTAAGCGTTGTGGTACCCTAAACTGTGCCCTAATATCTCCCCATTCCCAAACCCTAACCCTAACCCGAATTCTATCCCTGACCCTCCACCGAAACCTTACCCTCACCCGTGCCCTAATCTTAACCAGGACACCAACACTAACTCGTGCCCTCACACGTACGCCCACCCTTAATCGTTGTCGTACCCTAAACTGTACCCTAATCCCTCCCCATTCCCTAACCTTAAACCCTACCCTAATCCTAACCCTGACCCTCACCTGAAGCCTTACCCTCACCCGTGCCCTAATCTTAACCAGGACACTAACACTAACCCTTGCCCTCACACGAACGCTAACCCTTAAGCACTGTCGTACCCTAAGCTGTACCCTAATCCCTCTGCATTCCTTAACCCTAACCCTAACACGAATCCTAACCCTGACCCTCATCCGAAGACTTACCCTCACCCATGCCCTAATCTTAACCAGGACACCAACACTAACTCGTGCCCTCACACGTACGCTAAACCTTAAACGTTGTCGTACCCTAAATTGTACCCTAATCCCTCCCCATTCCTTAACCCTAACCCTAACTCCATCCCTAAACCTGACCCACGTCCGATGCCCTACCCTAACCATTGCCCTAATCTCAACCAGTACACAAACACTAACTCATGCCCTCAAACGTACGTTAACCCTTAAGCATTGTCGTACCCTATCCTGTACCCTAATCCCTCCCCATTTTCTAACCCTAACCCTAAGCGAAACCCTGAACGTGACACTTTTCCGAGGCCTTACCCTCATGGGTGCCCTTGTCTTAACCAGTACACCAACAGTAACTCGTGCCCTCACACTTACGCTAACCCTTAAGCATTGTCGTACCCTAAGCTGTACCCTAATCCCTCTCCATTCCCTAACCCTAACCCTAACCCGAATCCTAACCCTGACCCTCACCTGAAGCCTTACCCTCACCCGTGCCCTAATCTTAACCAGGACACCAAGACTAACTCGTGCCCTCACACGTACGCTAACACTGAACCGCAGCAGTACCCTAACCTGTACCGTAATCTCTCTCCATTCCCTAACCCTAACCCTAACCTGAAACCTAACCATGACACTCACCCGAAATTTTACCCTCACCCGTGTCCTAATTTTAACCAGTACATCAACACTAACACATGCCCTCTAACGTACGCTAACCCTAAGCCATTGCCGTACCCTAACCTGTACCCTAATCAATCCCCATTCCCTAACCCTAACCCTAACCCTAACCCTTAACGTGACCCTCTTCCGAGGCCTTACCCTCACCCGTGCCCTAATCGTAAGCAGTACACTAACACTAACTAGTGACCTCACACGTACGCTAAACCTTAAGCGTTGTGGTACCCTAAACTGTGCCCTAATATCTCCCCATTCCCAAACCCTAACCCTAACCCGAATTCTATCCCTGACCCTCCACCGAAACCTTACCCTCACCCGTGCCCTAATCTTAACCAGGACACCAACACTAACTCGTGCCCTCACACGTACGCCCACCCTTAATCGTTGTCGTACCCTAAACTGTACCCTAATCCCTCCCCATTCCCTAACCTTAAACCCTACCCTAATCCTAAACCTGACCCTCACCTGAAGCCTTACCCTCACCCGTGCCCTAATCTTAACCAGGACACTAACACTAACCCTTGCCCTCACACGAACGCTAACCCTTAAGCACTGTCGTACCCTAAGCTGTACCCTAACCCCTCTGCATTCCTTAACCCTAACCCTAACACGAATCCTAACCCTGACCCTCACCCGAAGCCTTACCCTCACCCGTGCCCTAATCTTAACCAGGACACCAACACTAACTCGTGCCCTCACACGTACGCTAAACCTTAAGCGTTGTCGTACCCTAAATTGTACCCTAATCCCTCCCCATTCCTTAACCCTAACCCTAACTCCATCCCTAAACCTGACCCACGTCCGATTCCCTACCCTAACCATTGCCCTAATCTTAAGCAGTACACAAACACTAACTCATGCCCTCAAACGTACGTTAACCCTTAAGCATTGTCGTACCCTATCCTGTACCCTAATCCCTCCCCATTCCCTAACCCTAACCCTAAGCTAAACCCTGAACGTGACACTTTTCCGAAGCCTTACCATCATCGGTGCCCTTGTCTTAACCAGTACACCAACACAAACTCGTGCCCTCACACTTACGCTAACCCTTAAGCATTGTCGTACCCTAACCTGTACCCTAATCCCTCTCCGTTCCCTAACCCTAACCCTAACCCGAATCCTAACCCTGACCCTCACCCGAAGCCTTACCCTCACCCGTGCCCTAATCTTAACCAGGACACCAAGACTAACTCGTGGCCTCACACGTACGCTAACACTAAACCGCAGCAGTACCCTAACCTGTACCGTAATCCCTCTCTATTCCCTAAACCTAACCCTAACCTGAAACCTAACCATGACACAAACCCGAAATTTTACCCTCACCCGTGTCCTAATTTTAACCAGTACATCAACACTAACCCATGCCCTCTAACGTACGCTAACCCTAAGCCAATGCCGTACCCTAACCTGTACCCTAATCAATCCCCATTCCCTAACCCTAACCCTAACCCTAACCCTTAACGTGACCCTCTTCCGAGGCCTTACCCTCACCCGTGCCCTAATCGTAAGCAGTACACTAACACTAACTAGTGACCTCACACTTACGCGAAACCTTAAGCGTTGTGGTACCCTAAACTGTGCCCTAATATCTCCCCATTACCTAACCCTAACCCTAACCCGAATTCTATCCCTGACCCTCACCCGAAACCTTACCCTCACCCGTGCCCTAATCTTAACCAAGACACCAATACTAACTCGTGCCCTCACACGTACGCCCACCCTTAATCGTTGTCGTACCCTAAACTGTACCCTAATCCCTCCCCATTCCCTAACACTAACCCTAACCCGAATCCTAACCCTGACCCTCACCTGAAGCCTTACCCTCACCCGTGCCCTAATCTTAACCAGGACACTAACACTAACACTTGCCCTCACATGAACGCTAACCCTTAAGCACTGCCGTACCCTAAGCTGTACCCTAATCCCTCTGCATTCCTTAACCCTAACCCTAACACGAATCCTAACCCTGACCCTCACCCGAAGCCTTACCCTCACCCGTGCCCTAATCTTAACCAGGACACCAACACTAACTCGTGCCCTCACACGTACGCTAAACCTTAAGCCTTGTTGTACCCTAAATTTTACCCTAATCCCTCCCCATTCCTTAACCCTAACCCTAACCCCATCCCTAAACCGGACCCACGTCCGATGCCCTACCCTAACCATTGCCCTAAACTTAACCAGTACACAAACACTAACCCACGCCCAAAAACGTACGTTAACCCTTAAGCATTGTCGTACCCTATCCTGTACCCTAATCCCTCCCCATTCCCTAACCCTAACCCTAAGCGAAACCCTGAACGTGACCCTTTTCCGAGGCCTTACCCTCATCGGTGCCCATGTGTTAACCAGTACACCAACACTAACTCGTGTCCTCACACTTACGCTAACCCTTAAGCATTGTCGTACCCTTACATGTACCCTAATCCCTCTCCATTCCCTAACCCTAATCCTAACCCGAATCCTAACCCTGACCCTCAACCGAAGCCTTACCCTCACCCGTGCCCTAATCTTAACAAGGACACCAAGACTAACTCGTGCCCTCACACGTACGCTAACACTAAACCGCAGCGGTACCCTAACCTGTACCCTAATTCCTCTCCATTCCCTAACACTAACCCTAACCTGAAACCTAACCATGACACTCACCCGAAACTTTACCCTCACCCGTGTCCTAATTTTAACTAGTACATCAACACTAACCCATGCCCTCTAACGTACGCTAACCTTAAGCCATTGCCGTACCCTAACCTGTACCCTAATCAATTCCCATTCCCTAACCCTAACCCTAACCCTAACCCTTAACGTGACCCTCTTCCGAGGCCTTACCCTCACCCGTGCCCTAATCGTAAGCAGTACCCTAACACTAACTAGTGACCTCACACGTACGCTAAACCTTAAGCGTTGTGGTACCCTAAACTGTGCCCTAATATCTCCCCATTCCCTAACCCTAACCCTAACCCGAATTCTATCCCTGACCCTCACCCGAAACCTTACCCTCACCCGTGCCCTAATCTTAACCAGGACACCAACACTAACTCGTGCCCTCACACGTACGCTAACCGTTAAGCATTGTCGTACCCTAACCTGTACCCTAATCTCTCTCCATTCCCTAACCCTAACCCTAAACCGAATCCTAACCCTGACCCTCACCCGAAGCCTTACCCTCACACGTGCCCTAATCTTAACCAGGACACCAAGACTAACTCGTGCCCTCACACGTACGCTAACACTAAACCACAGCGGTACCCTAACCTGTACCCTAATCCCTCTCCATTCCCTAACCCTAACCCTAACCTGAAACCTAACCATGACATTCACCCGAAACTTTACCCTCAGCCGTGTCCTAATTTTAACCAGTACATCAACACTAACCCATGCCCTCTAACGTACGCTAACCCTAAGCCATTGCCGTACCCTAACCTGTAACCTAATCAATCCCCATTCCCTAACCCTAACCCTAACCCTAACCCTTAACGTGACCCTCTTCCGAGGCCTTACCCTCCACCGTGCCCTAATCGTAAGCAGTACACTAACACTAACTAGTGACCTCACACGTTCGCTAAACCTTAAGCGTTGTGGTACCCTAAACTGTGCCCTAATATCTCCCCATTCCCTAATCCTAACCCTAACCCGAATCCTAACCCTGACCCTCACCTGAAGCCTTACCCTCACCCGTGCCCTAATCTTAACCAGGACACTAACAGTAACCCTTTCCCTCACACGAACGCTAACCCTTAAGCACTGTCGTACCCTAAGCTGTACCCTAATCCCTCTGCATTCCTTAACCCTAACCCTACACGAATCCTAACCCTGACCCTCACCCGAAGCCTTACCCTCACCCGTGCCCTAATCTTAACCAGGACACCAACACTAACTCGTGCCCTCACAAGTACGCTAAACCTTAAGCCTTTTCGTACCCTAAATTGTACCCTAATCCCTCCCCATTCCCTAACCCTAACCCTAAGCGAAACCCTGAACGTGACACTTTTCCGAGGCCTTACCCTCATCGGTGCCCTTGTCTTAACCAGTACACCAACACTAACTCGTGCCCTCACACTTACGCTAACCCTTAAGCATTGTCGTACCCTAACCTGTACCCTAATCCTTCTCCATTACCTAACCCTAACCTAACACGAATCCTAACCCTGACCCTCACCCGAAGCCTTACCCTCACCCGTGCCCTAATCTTAACCAGGACACCAACACTAACTCGTGCCCTCACACGTACGCTAAACCTTAAGCGTTGTCGTACCCTAAATTGTACCCTAATCCCTCCCTATTCCTTAACCCTAACCCTAACTCCATCCCTAAACCTGACCCACGTCCAATTCCCTACCCTAACCATTGCCCTAATCTTAAGCAGTACACAAACACTAACTCATGCCCTCAAACGTACGCTAACCCTTAAGCATTGTCGTACCCTATCCTGTACCCTAATCCCTCCCCATTCCCTAACCCTAACCCTAAGCTAAACCCTGAACGTGACACTTTTCCGAAGCCTTGCCCTCATCGGTGCCCTTGTCTTAACCAGTACACCAACACAAACTCGTGCCCTCACACTTACGATAACCCTTAAGCATTGTCGTACCCTAACCTGTACCCTAATCCCTCTCCATTCCCTAACCCTAACCCTAACCCGAATCCTAACCCTGACCCTCACCCGAAGCCTTACCCTCACCCGTGCCCTAATCTTAACCAGGACACCAAGACTAACTCGTGCCCTCACACGTACGCTAACACTAAACCGCAGCAGTACCCTAACCTGTACCGTAATCCCTCTCCATTCCCTAACCCTAACCCTAACCTGAAACCTAACCATGACAGAAACCCGAAATTTTACCCCCACCCGTGTCCTAATTTTAACCAGTACATCAACACTAACCCATGCCCTCTAACGTACGCTAACCCTAAGCCATTGCCGTACCCTAACCTGTACCCTAATCAATCCCCATTCCCTAACCCTAACCCTAACCCTAACCCTTAACGTGACCCTCTTCCGAGGCCTTACACTCACCCGTGCCCTAATCGTAAGCAGTACACTAACACTAAGTAGTGACCTCACACTTACGCTAAACCTTAAGCATTGTGGTACCCTAAACTGTGCCCTAATATCTCCCCATTCCCTAACCCTAACCCTAACGCGAATTCTATCCCTGACCCTCACCCGAAACCTTACCCTCACCCGTGCCCTAATCTTAACCAGGACACCAACACTAACTCGTGCCCTCACACGTACGCCCACCCTTAATCGTTGTCGTACCCTAAACTGTACCCTAATCCCTCCCCATTCCCTAACACTAACCCTAACCCGAATTCTATCCCTGACCCTCACCCGAAACCTTACCCTCACCCGTGCCCTAATCTTAACCAGGACACCAACACTAACTCGTGCCCTCACACGTACGCTAACCGTTAAGCATTGTCGTACCCTAACCTGTACCCTAATCTCTCTCCATTCCCTAACCCTAACCCTAAACCGAATCCTAACCCTGACCCTCACCCGAAGCCTTACCCTCACACGTGCCCTAATCTTAACCAGGACACCAAGACTAACTCGTGCCCTCACACGTACGCTAACACTAAACCACAGCGGTACCCTAACCTGTACCCTAATTCCTCTCCATTCCCTAACCCTAAACCTAACCTGAAACCTAACCATGACACTCACCCGAAACTTTACCCTCACCCGTGTCCTAATTTTAACCAGTACATCAACACTAACCCATGCCCTCTAACGTACGCTAACCCTAAGCCATTGCCGTACCCTAACCTGTAACCTAATCAATCCCCATTCCCTAACCCTAACCCTAACCCTAACCCTTAACGTGACCCTCTTCCGAGGCCTTACCCTCCCCCGTGCCCTAATCGTAAGCAGTACACTAACACTAACTAGTGACCTCACACGTTCGCTAAACCTTAAGCGTTGTGGTACCCTAAACTGTGCCCTAATATCTCCCCATTCCCTAATCCTAACCCTAACCCAAATCCTAACCCTGACCCTCACCTGAAACCTTACCCTCACCCGTGCCCTAATCTTAACCAGGACACTAACACTAACCCTTGCCCTCACACGAACGCTAACCCTTAAGCACTGTCGTACCCTAAGCTGTACCCTAATCCCTCTGCATTCCTTAACCCTAACCCTAACACGAATCCTAACCCTGACCCTCACCCGAAGCCTTACCCTCACCGGTGCCCTAATCTTAACCAGGACACCCACACTGACTCTGGCCCTCACACGTAAGCTAACACTTAAGCCTTGTCGTACCCTAAACTGTACCCTAATCCCTCCCATTCCCTAACCCTAACCCTAACCCGAAACGTAAACCTGACCCTCACCTGAAGCCTTACCCTCACCCGTGCCCTAATCTTAACCAGGACACTAACACTAACTCTTGCCCTCACATGAACGCTAACACTTAAGTACTGTCGTACCCTAAGGTGTACCCTATTCACTCTCCATTCCCTAACCCTAACCCTAACCCGAATCCTAAGCCTGACCCTCACCCGAGGCCTTACCCTCACCCGTGCCCTAATCTTAACCAGGACACCAACACTAACTCGTGCCCTCACACGTACGCTAAACCTTAAGCGTTGTCGTACCCTAAATTGTACCCTAATCCCTCCCCATTCCTTAACCCTAACCCTAACTCCATCCCTAAACCTGACCCACGTCCGATGCCCTACCCTAACCATTGCCCTAATCTCAACCAGTACACATACACTAACTCATGCCCTCAAACGTACGTTAACCCTTAAGCATTGTCGTACCCTATCCTGTACCCTAATCCCTCCCCATTTTCTAACCCTAACCCTAAGCGAAACCCTGAACGTGACACTTTTCCGAGGCCTTACCCTCATGGGTGCCCTTGTCTTAACCAGTACACCAACACTAACTCGTGCCCTCACACTTACGCTAACCCTTAAGCATTGTCGTACCCTAAGCTGTACCCTAATCCCTCTCCATTCCCTAACCCTAACCCTAACCTGAAACTTTACCATGACACTCACCCGAAACTTTACCCTCACCCGTGTCCTAATTTTAACCAGTACATCAACACTAACCCATGCCCTCTAACGTACGCTAACCCTAAGCCATTGCCGTACCCTAACCTGTACCCTAATAAATCCCCATTCCCTAACCCTAACCCTAACCCTAACCCTTAACGTGACCCTCTTCCGAGGCCTTACCCTCACCCGTGCCCTAATCGTAAGCAGTACACTAACACTAACTAGTGACCTCACACGTACGGTAAACCTTAAACGTTGTGGTACCCTAAACTCTACCCTAATATCTCCCCATTCCCTAACCCTAACCCTAACCCGAATGCTATCCCTGACCCTCACCCGAAACCTTACCCTCACCCGAGCCCTAATCTTAACCAGGACACCAACACTAACTCGTGCCCTCACACGTACGCCCACCCTAAATCGTTGTCGTGCCTTAAACTGTACCCTAATCCCTCCCCATTCCCTAACCCTAACCCTAACCCGAATCCTAACCCTGAGCCTCACCTGAAGCCTTACTCTCACCCGTGCCCTAAACTTAACCAGGACACTAACACTAACCCTTGCCCTCACACGAACGCTAACCCTTAAGCACTGTCGTACCCTAAGATGTACCCTAATCCCTCTGCATTCCTTAACCCTAACCCTAACACGAATCCTAACCCTGACACTCACCCGAAGCCTTACCCTCACCCGTGCCCTAATCTTAACCAGGACACCAACACTAACTCGTGCCCTCACACGTACGCTAAACCTTAAGCCTTGTCGTACCCTAAATTGTACCCTAATCCCTCCCCATTCCTTAACCCTAACCCTAACCCCATCCCTATACCGGACACACTTCCGATGCCCTACACTAACCAATGCCCTAAACTTATCCACTACACAAACACTAATCCATGCCCTCAAACGTACGCTAACCATTAAGCATTGTCGTACCCTATCCTGTACCCTAATCCCTCTCCATTCCCTAACCCTAACCCTAACCCGAATCCTAACCCTGACCCTCACCCGAAGCCTTACCCTCACCCGTGCCCTAATCTTAACCAGGACACCAAGACTAACTCGTGCGCTCACACTCACGCTAACACTAAACCACAGCGGTACCCTAACCTGTACCCTAATCACTCTCCATTCCCTAACCCTAACCCTAACCTGAAACCTAACCATGACACTCACCCGAAACTTTACCCTCACCCGTGTCCTAATTTTAACCAGTACATCAACACTAACCAATGCCCTCTAACGTACGCAAACCCTAAGCCATTGCCGTACCCTAACCTGTACCGTAACCAATCCACATTCCCTAACCCTTACCCTAACCCTAACCCTTAACCTGACCCTCTTCCGAGGCTTTACCCTCACCCGTGCCCTAATCGTAAGCAGTACACTAACACTAGCTAGTGACCTCACACGTACGCTAACCCTTAATCGTTGTCGTACGCTAAGCTGTACCCTAATCCCTCTGCATTCCTTAACCCTAACCCTAGCACGAATATTAACCCTGACCCTCACCCGAAGCCTTACCCTCACCCGTGCCCTAAACTTAACCAGGACACTAACACTAATCCTTGACCTCACACGAACGCTAACCCTTAAGCACTGTCGTACCCAAGCTGTACCCTAATCCCTCTGCATTCCTTAACCCTAACCCTAACGCGAATCCTAACCCTGACCCTCACCCGAAGCCTTACCCTCACCCGTGCCCTAATCTTAACCAGGACACCAAGAGTAACTCGTGCCCTCACACGTACGCTAACACTAAACCGCAGCGGTACCCTAACCTGTACCCTAATCCCTCTCCATTCCCTAACCCTAACCCTAACCTGAAACCTAACCATGACACTCACCCGAAACTTTACTCTCACCCGTGTCCTAATTTTAACCAGTACATCAACACTAACCCATGCCTTCTAACGTACGCAAAACCTAAACCATTGCCGTACCCTAACCTGTACCCTAATCAATCCCCATTCCCTAACCCTAAACCTAACCGTAACTCTTAACGTGACGCTCTTCCGAGGCCTTACCCTCACCCGTGCCCTAATCGTAAGCAGTACACTAATACTAACTAGTGACCTCATACGTACGCTGAACCTTAAGCGTTGTGGTGCCCTAAACTGTGCCCTAATATCTCCCCATTACCTAACCCTAACCCTAACCCGAATTCTATCCCTGACCCTCACCCGAAACCTTACCCTCACCCGTGCCCTAATCTTAACCAGGACACCAACACTAATTCGTGCCCTCACACGTACGCTAACACTTAATCGTTGTCGTACCATAAACTGTACCCTAATCCCTCCCCATTCCCTAACCCTAACCCTAACCCGAATCCTAACGCTGACCCTCACCTGAAGCCTTACCCTCACCCGTGCCCTAATCTTAACCAGGACACTAACACTAATCCTTGACCTCACACGAACGCTAACCCTTAAGCACTGTCGTACCCTAAGCTGTACCCTAATCCCTCTGCATTCCTTAACCCTAACCCTAACACGAATCATAACCCTGACCCTCACCCGAAGCCTTACCCTCACCCGTGCCCTAATCTTAACCAGGACACCAAGAGTAACTCGTGCCCTCACACGTACGCTAACACTAAACCGCAGCGGTACCCTAACCTGTACCCTAATCACTCTCCATTCCCTAACCCTAACCCTAACCTGAAACCTAACCATGACACTCACCTGAAACCTTACTCTCACCCGTGTCCTAATTTTAACCAGTACATCAACACTAACCCATGCCCTCTAACGTACGCAAAACCTAAGCCATTACCGTACCCTAACCTGTACCCTAATCAATCCCCATTCCCTAACCCTAACCCTAACCGGATCTCTTAACGTGACCCTCTTCTGAGGCCTTACCCTCACCCGTGGCCTAATCGTAAGCAGTACGCTAATACTAACTAGTGACCTCACACGTACGCTAAACCTTAAGCATTGTGGTACCCTAAACTATGCCCTAATATCTCCCCATTCCCTAACCCTAACCCTAACCCGAATTCTATCCCTGACCGTCACCCGAAACCTTACCCTCACCCGTGCCCTAATCTTAACCAGGACACCAACACTAACTCGTGCCCTCACACGTACGCTAACACTTAATCGTTGTCGTACCCTAAACTGTATCCTAATCCCTCCCCATTCCCTAACCCTAACCCTAACCCGAATCCTAACCCTGACCCTCACCCGAAGCCTTACCCTCACCTGTGCCCTAATCTTAACCAGGACACTAACACTAACACTTGCCCTCACACGAATGGTAACCCTTAAGCACTGTCGTACCCTAAGCTGTACCCTAATCCCTCTGCATTCCTTAACCCTAACCCTAGCACGAATATTAACCCTGACCCTCACCCGAAGCCTTACCCTCACCCGTGCCCTAATCTTAACCAGGTCACCAACACGAACTCGTGCCCTCACACGTACGCTAAACCTTAAGAGTTGTCGTACCCTAAATTGTACCCTAATCCCTCCCCATTCCTTAACCCTAACCCTAACCCCATCCCTAAACCTGACCCACGTCCGATGCCCTACCCTAACCTATGCCTTAATCTTAACCAGTACACAAACACTAACTCCTGCCCTCAAACGTACGTTAACCCTTAAGCATTGTCGTACCCTATCCTGTACCCTAATCCCTCTCCATTCCCTAACCCTAACCCTAAGCGAAACCCTGAACGTGACCCATTTCCGAGGCCTTACCCTCATCGGTGCCCTTGTCTTAACCAGTACACCAACACTAACTCGTGCCCTCACACTTACGTTAACCCTTAAGCATTGTCGTACCCTAACCTGTACCCTAATCCCTCTCCATTCCCTAACCCTAACCCTAACCCGAATCCTAACCCTGACCCTCACCCGAAGCCTTACCCTCACCCATGCCGTAATCTTAACCAGGACACCAATACTAACTCGTGCCCTCACACGTACGCTAACACTAAAGCGCAGCAGTACCCTAACCTGTACCCTAATCCCTCTCCATTCCCTAACCCTAACCCTAACCTGAAACCTAACCATGACACACACCCGAAACTTTACCCTCACCCGTGTCCTAATTTTAACCAGTACATCAACACTAACCCATGCCTTCTAACGTACGCTAACCCTAAGCCATTGCCGTACCCTAACCTGTACCCTAATCAATCCCCATTCCCTAAACCTAACCCTAACCCTAACCCTTAACGTGACCCTCTTCCGAGGCCTTACCCTCACCCGTGCCCTAATCGTAAGCAGTAAACTAACACTAACTAGTGACCTCACACGTACGCTAAACCTTAAGCGTTGTGGTACCCTAAACTGTGCCCTAATATATCCCCATTACCTAACCCTAACCCTAACCCGAATTCTATCCCTGACCCTCACCCGAAACCTTACCCTCACTCGTGCCCTAAACTTAACCAGGACACCAACACTAACTCATGCCCTCAAACGTACGCTATCCCTTAATCGTTGTCGTACCCTAAACTGTACCCTAATCCCTCCCCATTCCCTAACTCTAACCCTAACCCGAATCCTAACCCTGACCCTCACCTGAAGCCTTACCCTCACCCGTGCCCTAATCTTAACCAGGACACTAACACTAAACCTTGCCCTCACACGAACGCTAACCCTTAAGCACTGTCGTACCCTAAGCTGTACCCTAATCCCTCTGCATTCCTTAACCCTAACCCTAACCCGAATCCTAACCCTGACCCTCACGCGAAGCCTTACCCTCACCCGTGCCCTAATATTAACCAGGACACCAACACTAACTCGTTTCCTCACACATAGGCTAAATCTTAAGCGTTGGCGTACCCTAAATTGTACCCTAATCCCTCCCCATTACTTAACCCTAACCCTAACCCCATCCCTAAACCTGACCCACTTCCGATGCCCTACCCTAACCAATGCCCTAATCTTAACCAGTACACAAACACTAACTGATGCCCAAAAACGTACGTTAACCCTTAAGCATTGTCGTACCCTATCCTGTACCCTAATCCCTCCCCATTCCCTAACCCTAACCCTAAGCGAAACCCTGAACGTGACCCTTTTCCGAGGCCTTACCCTCATCGCTGCCCTTGTCTTAACCAATACACCAACACTAACTCGTGCCCTCACACTTACGCTAACCCTTAAGCATTGTCGTACCCTAAACTGTACCCTAATCCCTCTCCATTCCCGAATCCTAACCCTAACCCGAATCCTAACCCTGACCCTCACCCAAAGCCTTACCCTCACCCGTGCCCTAATCTTAACCAGGACACCAAGACTAACTCGTGCCCTCACATGTACGCTAACACTAAACCGCAGCGGTACCCTAACCTGTACCCTAATCCCTCTCCATTCCCTAACCCTAACCCTAAACTGAAACCTAACCATGACACTCACCTGAAACTTTACCCTCACCCCTGTCCTAATTTTAAACAGTACATCAACACTAACCCATGCCCTCTAACGTACGCTAACTCTAAGCCATTGCCGTACCCTAACCTGTACCCTAATCAATCCCCATTCCCTAACCCTAACCCAAACCCTAACCCTTAACGTGACCCTCTTCCGAGGCCTTACCCTCACCTGTGCCCTAATAGTAAGCAGTACACTAACACTAACTAGTGACCTCACACATACGCTAAACCTTAAGCGTTGTGGTACCCTAAACTGTGCCCTAATATCTCCCCATTCCCTAACCCTAACCCTAACCCGAATTCTGTCACTGACCCTCACCCGAAACCTTACTCTCACCCGTGCCCTAATCTTAACCAGGATACCAACACTAACTCGTGCCCTCACACGTAAGCTAAACCTTAAGCGTTGTCGTACCCTAAATTGTAACCTAATCCCTCCCCATTCCTTAACCCTAACCCTAACCTCATCCCTAAACCTGACCCACTTCCGATGTCCTACCCTAACCAATGCCCTAATCTTAACCAGTACACAAACACTAACTCATGCCCTCAAACGTACGCTAACCCTTAAGCATTGTCGTACCCTATCCTGTACCCTAATCCCTCCCCATTCCCTAACCCTAACCCTAAGCGAAACCCTGAACGTGACCCTTTTCCGAGGCCTTACCCTCATCGGTGCCCTTGTCTTAACCAGTACACCAACACTAACTCGTGCCCTCACACTTACGCTAACCCTTAGGCATTGTCGTACCCTAACCAGTACCCTAATCCCTCTCCATTCCCTAACCCTAACCCTAACCCGAATCCTAACCCTGACCCTCACCCGAAGCATTACCCTCACCCGTGCCCTAATCTTAACCAGGTCACCAAGACTAACTCGTGCCCTCACACGTACGCTAACACTAAACCGCAGCGGTACCCTAACCTGTACCCTAATCCCTCTCCATTCCCTAACCCTAACCCTAACCTGAAACCTAACCATGACACTCACCCGAAACTTTACCCTCACCCGTGTCCTAATTTTAACCAGTACATCAACACTAACCCATGCACTCTAACGTACGCTAACCCTAAGCCATTGCCGTACCCTAACCTGTACCTTAATCAATCCCCATTCCCTAACCCTAACCGTAACCCTAACCCTTAACGTGACCCTCTTCCGAGGCCTTACCCTCCCCCGTGCCCTAATCGTAAGCAGTACACTAACACTAACTAGTGACCTCACACGTATGCTAAACCTTAAGCGTTGTGGTACCCTAAACTGTGCCTTAATATCTCCCCATTCCCTAACCCTAACCCTAACCCCATTCCTAAACCTGACCCACTTCCGATGTCCTACCCTAACCAATGCCCTAATCTTAACCATTACACAAACACTAACTCATGCCCTCAAACGTACCCTAACCCTTAAGCATTGTCGTACCCTAACCTGTACCCTATTCAATCCCCATTCCCTAACCCTAACCCTAACCCTAACCCTAACCCTCACCCGTGTCCTAATTTTAACCAGTACATCAACACTAACACATGCCCTCTAACGTACGCTAACCCTAAGCTATTGCCGTACCCTAACCTGTACCCTAATCAATCCCCATTCCCTAACCCTAACCCTAACCCTAACCCTTAACGTGACCCTCTTCCGAGGCCTTACCCTCACCCGTGCCCTAATCGTAAGCAGTACACTAACACTAACTAGTGACCTCACACGTATGCTAAACCTTAAGCGTTGTGGTACCCTAAACTGTGCCCTAATATCTCCCCATTCCCAAACCCTAACCCTAACCCGAATTCTATCCCTGACCCTCCACCGAAACTTTACCCTCACCCGTGCCCTAATCTTAACCAGGACACTAACACTAACCCTTGCCCTCACACGAACGCTAACCCTTAAGCACTGTCGTACCCTAAGCTGTACCCTAACCCCTCTGCATTCCTTAACCCTAACCCTAACACGAATCCTAACCCTGACCCTCACCCGAAGCCTTACCCTCACCCGTGCCCTAATCTTAACCAGGACACCAACACTAACTCGTGCCCTCACACGTACGCTAAACCTTAAGCGTTGTCGTACCCTAAATTGTACCCTAATCCCTCCCCATTCCTTAACCCTAACCCTAACTCCATCCCTAAACCTGACCCACGTCCGATTCCCTACCCTAACCATTGCCCTAATCTTAAGCAGTACACAAACACTAACTCATGCCCTCAAACGTACGTTAACCCTTAAGCATTGTCGTACCCTATCCTGTACCCTAATCCCTCCCCATTCCCTAACCCTAACCCTAAGCTAAACCCTGAACGTGACACTTTTCCAAAGCCTTACCATCATCGGTGCCCTTGTCTTAACCAGTACACCAACACAAACTCGTGCCCTCACACTTACGCTAACCCTTAAGCATTGTCGTACCCTAACCTGTACCCTAATCCCTCTCCGTTCCCTAACCCTAACCCTAACCCGAATCCTAACCCTGACCCTCACCCGAAGCCTTACCCTCACCCGTGCCCTAATCTTAACCAGGACACCAAGACTAACTCGTGCCCTCACACGTACGCTAACACTAAACCGCAGCAGTACCCTAACCTGTACCGTAATCCCTCTCTATTCCCTAAACCTAACCCTAACCTGAAACCTAACCATGACACAAACCCGAAATTTTACCCTCACCCGTGTCCTAATTTTAACCAGTACATCAACACTAACCCATGCCCTCTAACATACGCTAACCCTAAGCCAATGCCGTACCCTAACCTGTACCCTAATCAATCCCCATTCCCTAACCCTAACCCTAACCCTAACCCTTAACGTGACCCTCTTCCGAGGCCTTACCCTCACCCGTGCCCTAATCGTAAGCAGTACACTAACACTAACTAGTGACCTCACACTTACGCGAAACCTTAAGCGTTGTGGTACCCTAAACTGTGCCCTAATATCTCCCCATTACCTAACCCTAACCCTAACCCGAATTCTATCCCTGACCCTCACCCGAAACCTTACCCTCACCCGTGCCCTAATCTTAACCAGGACACCAATACTAACTCGTGCCCTCACACGTACGCCCACCCTTAATCGTTGTCGTACCCTAAACTGTACCCTAATCCCTCCCCATTCCCTAACACTAACCCTAACCCGAATCCTAACCCTGACCCTCACCTGAAGCCTTACCCTCACCCGTGCCCTAATCTTAACCAGGACACTAACACTAACACTTGCCCTCACATGAACGCTAACCCTTAAGCACTGCCGTACCCTAAGCTGTACCCTAATCCCTCTGCATTCCTTAACCCTAACCCTAACACGAATCCTAACCCTGACCCTCACCCGAAGCCTTACCCTCACCCGTGCCCTAATCTTAACCAGGACACCAACACTAACTCGTGCCCTCACACGTACGCTAAACCTTAAGCCTTGTTGTACCCTAAATTTTACCCTAATCCCTCCCCATTCCTTAACCCTAACCCTAACCCCATCACTAAACCGGACCCACGTCCGATTCCCTACCCTAACCATTGCCCTAAACTTAACCAGTACACAAACACTAACCCACGCCCAAAAACGTACGTTAACCCTTAAGCATTGTCGTACCCTATCCTGTACCCTAATCCCTCCCCATTCCCTAACCCTAACCCTAAGCGAAACCCTGAACGTGACCCTTTTCCGAGGCCTTACCCTCATCGGTGCCCATGTGTTAACCAGTACACCAACACTAACTCGTGTCCTCACACTTACGCTAACCCTTAAGCATTGTCGTACCCTTACATGTACCCTAATCCCTCTCCATTCCCTAACCCTAATCCTAACCCGAATCCTAACCCTGACCCTCAACCGAAGACTTACCCTCACCCGTGCCCTAATCTTAACAAGGACACCAAGACTAACTCGTGCCCTCACACGTACGCTAACACTAAACCGCAGCGGTACCCTAACCTGTACCCTAATTCCTCTCCATTCCCTAACACTAACCCTAACCTGAAACCTAACCATGACACTCACCCGAAACTTTACCCTCACCCGTGTCCTAATTTTAACTAGTACATCAACACTAACCCATGCCCTCTAACGTACGCTAACCTTAAGCCATTGCCGTACCCTAACCTGTACCCTAATCAATTCCCATTCCCTAACCCTAACCCTAACCCTAACCCTTAACGTGACCCTCTTCCGAGGCCTTACCCTCACCCGTGCCCTAATCGTAAGCAGTACCCTAACACTAACTAGTGACCTCACACGTACGCTAAACCTTAAGCGTTGTGGTACCCTAAACTGTGCCCTAATATCTCCCCATTCCCTAACCCTAACCCTAACCCGAATTCTATCCCTGACCCTCACCCGAAACCTTACCCTCACCCGTGCTCTAATCTTAACCAGGACACCAACACTAACTCGTGCCCTCACACGTACGCTAACCGTTAAGCATTGTCGTACCCTAACCTGTACCCTAATCTCTCTCCATTCCCTAACCCTAACCCTAAACCGAATCCTAACCCTGACCCTCACCCGAAGCCTTACCCTCACACGTGCCCTAATCTTAACCAGGACACCAAGACTAACTCCTGCCCTCACACGTACGCTAACACTAAACCACAGCGGTACCCTAACCTGTACCCTAATCCCTCTCCATTCCCTAACCCTAACCCTAACCTGAAACCTAACCATGACATTCACCCGAAACTTTACCCTCAGCCGTGTCCTAATTTTAACCAGTACATCAACACTAACCCATGCCCTCTAACGTACGCTAACCCTAAGCCATTGCCGTACCCTAACCTGTAACCTAATCAATCCCCATTCCCTAACCCTAACCCTAACCCTAACCCTTAACGTGACCCTCTTCCGAGGCCGTACCCTCCCCCGTGCCCTAATCGTAAGCAGTACACTAACACTAACTAGTGACCTCACACGTTCGCTAAGCCTTAACCGTTGTGGTACCCTAAACTGTGCCCTAATATCTCCCCATTCCCTAACCCTAACCCTAACCCGAATTCTATCCCTGACCCTCACCCGAAACCTTACCCTCACCCGTGCCCTAATCTTAACCAGGACAACAACACTAACTCGTGCCCTCACACTTAAGCTAACCCTTAAGCATTGTCGTACCCTATCCTGTACCCTAATCCCTCCCCATTCCCTAACCCTAACCCTAAGCGAAACCCTGAATGTGACCCTTTTCCGAGGCCTTACCCTCATCGGTGCCTTTGTCTTAACCAGCACACCAACACTAACTCGTGCCCTCACACTTACGCTAACCCTTAAGCATTGTCATACCCTAACCTGTACCCTAATCCCTCTCCATTCCCGAATCCTAACCCTAACCCGAATCCTAACCCTGACCCTCACCCGAAGCCTTACCCTCACTCGTGCCCTAATCTTAACCAGGACACCAACACTAACTCGTGCCCTCACACGTACGCTAAACCTTAAGAGTTGTCGTACCCTAAATTGTACCCTAATCCCTCCCCATTCCTTAACCCTAACCCTAACTCCATCCCTAAACCTGACCCACGTCCGATTCCCTACCCTAACCATTGCCCTAATCTTAAGCAGTACACAAACACTAACTCATGCCCTCAAACGTACGCTAACCCTTAAGCATTGTCGTACCCTATCCTGTACCCTAATCCCTCCCCATTCCCTAACCCTAACCCTAAGCTAAACCCTGAACGTGACACTTTTCCGAAGCCTTGCCCTCATCGGTGCCCTTGTCTTAACCAGTACACCAACACAAACTCGTGCCCTCACACTTACGATAACCCTTAAGCATTGTCGTACCCTTACCTGTACCCTAATCCCTCTCCATTCCCTAACCCTAACCCTAACCCGAATCCTAACCCTGACCCTCACCCGAAGCCTTACCCTCACCCGTGCCCTAATCTTAACCAGGACACCAAGACTAACTCGTGCCCTCACACGTACGCTAACACTAAACCGCAGCAGTACCCTAACCTGTACCGTAATCCCTCTCCATTCCCTAACCCTAACCCTAACCTGAAACCTAACCATGACAGAAACCCGAAATTTTACCCGCACCCGTGTCCTAATTTTAACCAGTACATCAACACTAACCCATGCCCTTTAACGTACGCTAACCCTAAGCCATTGCCGTACCCTAACCTGTACCCTAATCAATCCCCATTCCCTAACCCTAACCCTAACCCTAACCCTTAACGTGACCCTCTTCCGAGGCCTTACCCTCACCCGTGCCCTAATCGTAAGCAGTACACTAACACTAAGTAGTGACCTCACACTTACGCTAAACCTTAAGCGTTGTGGTACCCTAAACTGTGCCCTAATATCTCCCCTTTCCCTAACCCTAACCCTAACGCGAATTCTATCCCTGACCCTCACCCGAAACCTTACCCTCACCCGTGCCCTAATCTTAACCAGGACACCAACACTAACTCGTGCCCTCACACGTACGCCCACCCTTAATCGTTGTCGTACCCTAAACTGTACCCTAATCCCTCCCCATTCCCTAACCCTAACCCTAACCCGAATTCTATCCCTGACCCTCACCCGAAACCTTACCCTCACCCGTGCCCTAATCGTAAGCAGTACACTAACACTAACTAGTGACCTCACACGTACGCTAACCCTTAATCGTTGTCGTACCCTAAGCTGTACCCTAATCCCTCTGCATTCCTTAACCCTAACCCTAGCACGAATATTAACCCTGACCCTCACCCGAAGCCTTACCCTCACCTGTGCCCTAATCTTAACCTGGACACTAACACTAACTCGTGCCCTCACACGTACGTTAAACCTTAAGAGTTGTCGTACCCTAAATTGTACCCTAATCCCTCCCCATTCTTTAACCCTAACCCTAACCCCATCCCTAAACCTGACCCACGTCCGATGCCCTACCCTAACCAATGCTCTAAACTTAACCAGTACACAAACACTAACTCCTGCCCTCAAAAGTACGTGAACCCTTAAGCATTGTCGTACCCTATCCTGTACCCTAATCCCTCCCCATTCCCTAACCCTAACCTTAAGCGAAACCCTGAACGTGACCCCTTTCCGAGGCCTTACCCTCATCGGTGCCCTTGTCTTAACCAGTACACCAACAATAACTCGTGCCCTCACACTTACGCTAACCCTTAAGCATTGTCGTACCCTAAACTGTACCCTAATACCTCTCCATTCCCTAACCCTAACCCTAACCCAAATCCTAACCCTGACCCTCACCCGAAGCCTTACCCTCACCCGTGCCCTAATCTTAACCAGGACACCAAGACTAACTCGTGCCCTCACACGTACGCTAACACTAAACTGCAGCAGTACCCTAACCTGTACCCTAATCCCTGTCCATTCCCTAACCCTAACCCTAACCTGAAACCTAACCATGACACTCACCCCAAACTTTACCCTCACCCGTGTCCTAATTTTAACCAGTACATCAAGACTAACCCATGCCCTCTAACGTACGCAAACCCTAAGCCATTGCCGTACCCTAACCTGTACCCTAATCAATTCCCATTCCCTAACCCTAACCCTAACCCTAACCCTTAACGTGACCCTCTTCCGAGGCCTTACCCTCACCCGTGCCCTAATCGTAAGCAGTACACTAACACTAAATAGTGACGTCACACGTACGCTAAACCTTAAGCGTTGTGGTACCCTAAACTGTGCCCTAATATCTCCCCATTCTCTAACCCTAACCCTAACCCAAATCCTAACCCTGACCCTCACCCGAAGCCTTACCCTCACCCGTGCCCTAATCTTAACCAGGACACCAACACTAACTCGTGCCCTCACACGTACGCCCACCCTTAATCGTTGTCGTACCCTAAACTGTACCCTAATCCCTCCCCATTCCCTAACCCTAACCCTAACCCGAATCCTAACCCTGACCCTCACCTGAAGCCTTACCCTCACCCGTGCCCTAATCTTAACCAGGATACTAACACTAATACTTGCCCTCACACGAACGCTAACTCTTAAGCACTGTCGTACCCTAAGCTGTACCCTAATCCCTCTGCATTCCTTAACCCTAACCCTAACACGAATCCTAACCCTGACCCTCCCCCGAAGCCTTACCCTCACCCGTGCCCTAATCTTAACCAGGACACCAACACTAACTCGTGCCCTCACACGTACGCTAAACCTTAAGCGTTGTCGTACCCTAAATTATACCCTAATCCCTCCCCATTCCTTAACCCTAACCCTAACCCCATCCCTAAACCGGACCCACTTCCGATGCCCTACACTAACCAATGCCCTAAGCTTAACCAGTACACAAACACTAACCCATGCCCTCAAACGTACGCTAACCCTTAAGCATTGTCGTACCCTCTCTTGTACCCTAATCCCTCCCCATTCCCTAACCCTAACGCTAAGCGAAACCCTGAACGTGACCCTTTTCCGAGGCCTTACCCTCATCGGTGTCCTTGTCTTAACCAGTACACCAACACTAACTCGTGCCCTCACACTTATGCTAACCCTTAAGCATTGCCGTACCCTAATCTGTACCCTAATCCCTCCCCATTCCCTAACCCTAACCCTAACCCGAATCCTAACCCTGACCCTCAGCTGAAGCCTTACTCTCACCCGTGCCCTAAACTTAACCAGGACACTAACACTAACCCTTGCCCTCACGCGAACGCTAACCCTTAAGCACTGTCGTACCCTAAGCTGTACCCTAATCCCTCTGCATTCCTTAACCCTAACCCTAACACGAACCCTAACCCTGACCCTCACCCGAAGCCTTACCCTCACCCGTGCCCTAATCTTAACCAGGACACCAACACTAACTCGTGCCCTCACACGTACGCTAAACCTTAAGCGTTGTCGTACCCTAAATTGTACCCTAATCCCTCCCCATTCCTTAACCCTAACCCTAACCCTATCCCTAAACCGGACCCACTTCCGATGCCCTACACTAACCAATGCCCTAAACTTAACCAGTACACAAACACTAATCCATGCCCTCAAACGTACGCTAACCCTTAAGCATTGTCGTACCCTATCCCGTACCCTAATCCCTCCCCATTCCCTAACCCTAACGCTAAGCAAAACCCTGAACGTGACCCTTTTCTGAGGCCTTACACTCATCGGTGCCCTTGTCTTAACCAGTACACCAACACTAACTCGTGCCCTCACACTTACGCTAACCCTTAAGCATTATCGTACCCTAACCTGTACCCTAATCCCTCTCCATTCCCTAACCCTAACCCTAATCCGAATCCTAACCCTGACCCTCACCCGAAGCCTTACCCTCACCCGTGCCCTAATCTTAACCAGGACACCAAGACTAACTCGTGCCCTCACACGTACGCTAACACTAAACCACAGCGGTACCCTAACCTGTACCCTAATCCCTCTCCATTCCCTAACCCTAACCCTAACCTGAAACCTAACCATGACACTCACCCGAAACTTTACCCTCACCCGTGTCCTAATTTTAACCAGTACATCAACACTAACCCATGCCCTCTAACGTACGCAAACCCTAAGCCATTGCCGTACCCTAACCTCTACCCTAACCAATCCACATTCCCTAACCCTAACCCTAACCCTAACCCTTAACGTGACCCTCTTCCTAGGCCTTACCCTCACCCGTGCCCTAATCGTAAGCAGTACACTAACACTAACTAGTGACCTCACACGTACGCTAAACCTTAAGCGTTGTGGTACCCTAAACTGTGCCCTAATATCTCCCCATTCCCTAACCTTAACCCTAAGCCGAATTCTATCGCTGACCCTCACCTGAAACCTTGCCCTCACCCGTGCCCTAATCTTAACCAGGACACCAAAACTAACTCGTGCCCTCACACGTACGCTAACACTTATTCGTTGTCGTACCCTAAACTGTACCCTAATCCCTCCCCATTCCCTAACCCTAACACTAACCAGAATCCTAACCCTGACCCTCACATGAAGCCTTACCCTCCCCCGTGCCCTAATCGTAAGCAGTACACTAACACTAACTAGTGACCTCACACGTTCGCTAAACCTTAAGCGTTGTGGTACCCTAAACTGTGCCCTAATATCTCCCCATTCCCTAATCCTAACCCTAACCCAAATCCTAACCCTGACCCTCACCTGAAACCTTACCCTCACCCGTGCCCTAATCTTAACCAGGACACTAACACTAACCCTGGCCCTCACACGAACGCTAACCCTTAAGCACTGTCGTACCCTAAGCTGTACCCTAATCCCTCTGCATTCCTTAACCCTAACCCTAACACGAATCCTAACCCTGACCCTCACCCGAAGCCTTACCCTCACCGGTGCCCTAATCTTAACCAGGACACCAACACTAACTCGTGCCCTCACAGGTACGCTAAACCTTAAGCGTTGTTGTACCCTAAATTGTACCCTAATCCCTCCCCATTCCTTAACCCTAACCCTAACCCCATCCCTAAAACGGTCCCACTTCCGATGCCCTACACTAACCAATGCCCTAAACTTAACCAGTACACAAACACTAATCCATGCCCAAAAACGTACGTTAACCCTTAAGCATTGTCGTACCCTATCCCGTAACCTAATCCCTCCCCATTCCCTAACCCTAACCCTAAGCGAAACCCTGAACGTGACCCTTTTCCGAGGCCTTACCCTCATCGGTGCCCTTGTATTAACCAGTACACCAACACTAACTCGTGTCCTCACACTTACGCTAACCCTTAAGCATTGTCGTACCCTTACATGTACCCTAATCCCTCTCCATTCCCTAACCCTAACCCTAACCCGAATCCTAACCCTGACCCTCACCCGAAGCCTTACCCACACCCGTGCCCTAATCTTAACCAGGACACCAAGACTAACTCGTGCCCTCACACGTACGCTAACACTAAACCACAGCGGTACCCTAACCTGTACCCTAATCCCTCTCCATTCCCTAACCCTAACCCTAACCTGAAACCTAACCATGACACTCATCCGAAACTTTACCCTCACCCGTGTCCTAATTTTAACCAGTACATCAACACTAACCCATGCCCTCTAACGTACGCTAACCCTAAGCCATTGCCGTACCCTAACCTGTACCCTAATCAATCCCCATTCCCTAACCCTAACCCTAACCCTAACCCTTAACGTGACACTCTTCCGAGGCTTCACCCTCACTCGTGCCCTAATCGTAAGCAGTACACTAACACTAACTAGTGACCTCACACGTACGCTAACCCTTAATCGTTGTCGTACCCTAAGCTGTACCCTAATCCCTCTGCATTCCTTAACCCTAACCCTAGCACGAATATTAACCCTGACCCTCACCCGAAGCCTTACCCTCACCTGTGCCCTAATCTTAACCTGGACACTAACACTAACTCGTGCCCTCACACGTACGTTAAACCTTAAGAGTTGTCGTACCCTAAATTGTACCCTAATCCCTCCCCATTCTTTAACCCTAACCCTAACCCCATCCCTAAACCTGACCCACGTCCGATGCCCTACCCTAACCAATGCTCTAAACTTAACCAGTACACAAACACTAACTCCTGCCCTCAAAAGTACGTGAACCCTTAAGCATTGTCGTACCCTATCCTGTACCCTAATCCCTCCCCATTCCCTAACCCTAACCTTAAGCGAAACCCTGAACGTGACCCCTTTCCGAGGCCTTACCCTCATCGGTGCCCTTGTCTTAACCAGTACACCAACAATAACTCGTGCCCTCACACTTACGCTAACCCTTAAGCATTGTCGTACCCTAAACTGTACCCTAATACCTCTCCATTCCCTAACCCTAACCCTAACCCAAATCCTAACCCTGACCCTCACCCGAAGCCTTACCCTCACCCGTGCCCTAATCTTAACCAGGACACCAAGACTAACTCGTGCCCTCACACGTACGCTAACACTAAACTGCAGCAGTACCCTAACCTGTACCCTAATCCCTGTCCATTCCCTAACCCTAACCCTAACCTGAAACCTAACCATGACACTCACCCCAAACTTTACCCTCACCCGTGTCCTAATTTTAACCAGTACATCAAGACTAACCCATGCCCTCTAACGTACGCAAACCCTAAGCCATTGCCGTACCCTAACCTGTACCCTAATCAATTCCCATTCCCTAACCCTAACCCTAACCCTAACCCTTAACGTGACCCTCTTCCGAGGCCTTACCCTCACCCGTGCCCTAATCGTAAGCAGTACACTAACACTAAATAGTGACGTCACACGTACGCTAAACCTTAAGCGTTGTGGTACCCTAAACTGTGCCCTAATATCTCCCCATTCCCTAACCCTAACCCTAACCCAAATCCTAACCCTGACCCTCACCCGAAGCCTTACCCTCACCCGTGCCCTAATCTTAACCAGGACACCAACACTAACTCGTGCCCTCACACGTACGCCCACCCTTAATCGTTGTCGTACCCTAAACTGTACCCTAATCCCTCCCCATTCCCTAACCCTAACCCTAACCCGAATCCTAACCCTGACCCTCACCTGAAGCCTTACCCTCACCCGTGCCCTAATCTTAACCAGGATACTAACACTAATACTTGCCCTCACACGAACGCTAACTCTTAAGCACTGTCGTACCCTAAGCTGTACCCTAATCCCTCTGCATTCCTTAACCCTAACCCTAACACGAATCCTAACCCTGACCCTCCCCCGAAGCCTTACCCTCACCCGTGCCCTAATCTTAACCAGGACACCAACACTAACTCGTGCCCTCACACGTACGCTAAACCTTAAGCGTTGTCGTACCCTAAATTATACCCTAATCCCTCCCCATTCCTTAACCCTAACCCTAACCCCATCCCTAAACCGGACCCACTTCCGATGCCCTACACTAACCAATGCCCTAAGCTTAACCAGTACACAAACACTAACCCATGCCCTCAAACGTACGCTAACCCTTAAGCATTGTCGTACCCTCTCTTGTACCCTAATCCCTCCCCATTCCCTAACCCTAACGCTAAGCGAAACCCTGAACGTGACCCTTTTCCGAGGCCTTACCCTCATCGGTGTCCTTGTCTTAACCAGTACACCAACACTAACTCGTGCCCTCACACTTATGCTAACCCTTAAGCATTGCCGTACCCTAATCTGTACCCTAATCCCTCCCCATTCCCTAACCCTAACCCTAACCCGAATCCTAACCCTGACCCTCAGCTGAAGCCTTACTCTCACCCGTGCCCTAAACTTAACCAGGACACTAACACTAACCCTTGCCCTCACGCGAACGCTAACCCTTAAGCACTGTCATACCCTAAGCTGTACCCTAATCCCTCTGCATTCCTTAACCCTAACCCTAACACGAACCCTAACCCTGACCCTCACCCGAAGCCTTACCCTCACCCGTGCCCTAATCTTAACCAGGACACCAACACTAACTCGTGCCCTCACACGTACGCTAAACCTTAAGCGTTGTCGTACCCTAAATTGTACCCTAATCCCTCCCCATTCCTTAACCCTAACCCTAACCCTATCCCTAAACCGGACCCACTTCCGATGCCCTACACTAACCAATGCCCTAAACTTAACCAGTACACAAACACTAATCCATGCCCTCAAACGTACGCTAACCCTTAAGCATTGTCGTACCCTATCCTGTACCCTAATCCCTCCCCATTCCCTAACCCTAACGCTAAGCAAAACCCTGAACGTGACCCTTTTCTGAGGCCTTACACTCATCGGTGCCCTTGTCTTAACCAGTACACCAACACTAACTCGTGCCCTCACACTTACGCTAACCCTTAAGCATTATCGTACCCTAACCTGTACCCTAATCCCTCTCCATTCCCTAACCCTAACCCTAATCCGAATCCTAACCCTGACCCTCACCCGAAGCCTTACCCTCACCCGTGCCCTAATCTTAACCAGGACACCAAGACTAACTCGTGCCCTCACACGTACGCTAACACTAAACCACAGCGGTACCCTAACCTGTACCCTAATCCCTCTCCATTCCCTAACCCTAACCCTAACCTGAAACCTAACCATGACACTCACCCGAAACTTTACCCTCACCCGTGTCCTAATTTTAACCAGTACATCAACACTAACCCATGCCCTCTAACGTACGCAAACCCTAAGCCATTGCCGTACCCTAACCTCTACCCTAACCAATCCACATTCCCTAACCCTAACCCTAACCCTAACCCTTAACGTGACCCTCTTCCTAGGCCTTACCCTCACCCGTGCCCTAATCGTAAGCAGTACACTAACACTAACTAGTGACCTCACACGTACGCTAAACCTTAAGCGTTGTGGTACCCTAAACTGTGCCCTAATATCTCCCCATTCCCTAACCTTAACCCTAAGCCGAATTCTATCGCTGACCCTCACCTGAAACCTTGCCCTCACCCGTGCCCTAATCTTAACCAGGACACCAAAACTAACTCGTGCCCTCACACGTACGCTAACACTTATTCGTTGTCGTACCCTAAACTGTACCCTAATCCCTCCCCATTCCCTAACCCTAACACTAACCAGAATCCTAACCCTGACCCTCACATGAAGCCTTACCCTCACCCGTGCCCTAATCTTAACCAGGACACTAACACTAACCCTTGCCCTCACACGAACGCTATCCCTTAAGCACTGTCGTACCCTAAGCTGTACCCTAATCTCTCTGCATTCTTTAACCTTAACCCTAGCACGAATCCTAACCCTGACCCTCACCCGAAGCCTTACCCTCACTCGTGCCCTAATCTTAACCAGGACACCAACACTAACTCGTGCCCTCACACGTACGCTAAACCTTAAGAGTTGTCGTACCCTAAATTGTACCCTAATCCCTCCCCATTCCTTAACCCTAACCCTAACCCCATCCCTAAACCGGACCCACTTCCGATGCCCTACACTAACCAATGCCCTAAGCTTAACCAGTACACAAACACTAACCCATGCCCTCAAACGTACGCTAACCCTTAAGCATTGTCGTACCCTCTCTTGTACCCTAATCCCTCCCCATTCCCTAACCCTAACGCTAAGCGAAACCCTGAACGTGACCCTTTTCCGAGGCCTTACCCTCATCGGTGTCCTTGTCTTAACCAGTACACCAACACTAACTCGTGCCCTCACACTTATGCTAACCCTTAAGCATTGCCGTACCCTAATCTGTACCCTAATCCCTCCCCATTCCCTAACCCTAACCCTAACCCGAATCCTAACCCTGACCCTCAGCTGAAGCCTTACTCTCACCCGTGCCCTAAACTTAACCAGGACACTAACACTAACCCTTGCCCTCACGCGAACGCTAACCCTTAAGCACTGTCATACCCTAAGCTGTACCCTAATCCCTCTGCATTCCTTAACCCTAACCCTAACACGAACCCTAACCCTGACCCTCACCCGAAGCCTTACCCTCACCCGTGCCCTAATCTTAACCAGGACACCAACACTAACTCGTGCCCTCACACGTACGCTAAACCTTAAGCGTTGTCGTACCCTAAATTGTACCCTAATCCCTCCCCATTCCTTAACCCTAACCCTAACCCTATCCCTAAACCGGACCCACTTCCGATGCCCTACACTAACCAATGCCCTAAACTTAACCAGTACACAAACACTAATCCATGCCCTCAAACGTACGCTAACCCTTAAGCATTGTCGTACCCTATCCTGTACCCTAATCCCTCCCCATTCCCTAACCCTAACGCTAAGCAAAACCCTGAACGTGACCCTTTTCTGAGGCCTTACACTCATCGGTGCCCTTGTCTTAACCAGTACACCAACACTAACTCGTGCCCTCACACTTACGCTAACCCTTAAGCATTATCGTACCCTAACCTGTACCCTAATCCCTCTCCATTCCCTAACCCTAACCCTAATCCGAATCCTAACCCTGACCCTCACCCGAAGCCTTACCCTCACCCGTGCCCTAATCTTAACCAGGACACCAAGACTAACTCGTGCCCTCACACGTACGCTAACACTAAACCACAGCGGTACCCTAACCTGTACCCTAATCCCTCTCCATTCCCTAACCCTAACCCTAACCTGAAACCTAACCATGACACTCACCCGAAACTTTACCCTCACCCGTGTCCTAATTTTAACCAGTACATCAACACTAACCCATGCCCTCTAACGTACGCAAACCCTAAGCCATTGCCGTACCCTAACCTCTACCCTAACCAATCCACATTCCCTAACCCTAACCCTAACCCTAACCCTTAACGTGACCCTCTTCCTAGGCCTTACCCTCACCCGTGCCCTAATCGTAAGCAGTACACTAACACTAACTAGTGACCTCACACGTACGCTAAACCTTAAGCGTTGTGGTACCCTAAACTGTGCCCTAATATCTCCCCATTCCCTAACCTTAACCCTAAGCCGAATTCTATCGCTGACCCTCACCTGAAACCTTGCCCTCACCCGTGCCCTAATCTTAACCAGGACACCAAAACTAACTCGTGCCCTCACACGTACGCTAACACTTATTCGTTGTCGTACCCTAAACTGTACCCTAATCCCTCCCCATTCCCTAACCCTAACACTAACCAGAATCCTAACCCTGACCCTCACATGAAGCCTTACCCTCACCCGTGCCCTAATCTTAACCAGGACACTAACACTAACCCTTGCCCTCACACGAACGCTATCCCTTAAGCACTGTCGTACCCTAAGCTGTACCCTAATCTCTCTGCATTCTTTAACCTTAACCCTAGCACGAATCCTAACCCTGACCCTCACCCGAAGCCTTACCCTCACTCGTGCCCTAATCTTAACCAGGACACCAACACTAACTCGTGCCCTCACACGTACGCTAAACCTTAAGAGTTGTCGTACCCTAAATTGTACCCTAATCCCTCCCCATTCCTTAACCCTAACCCTAACCCCATCCCTAAACCTGACCCACGTCCGATGACCCACCCTAACCAATGCCCTAATCTTAACCAGGACACAAACACTAACTCATGCCTTCAAACGTACGTTAACCCTTAAGCATTGTCGTACCCTATCCTGTACCCTAATCCCTCCCCATTCCCTAAGCCTAACCCTAAGCGAAACCCTGAACGTGACCCTTTTCCGAGGCCTTACCCTCATCGGTGCCCTTGTCTTAACCAGTACACCAACACTAACTCGTGCCCTCACACTTACGCTAACCCTTAAGCATTGTCATACCCTAACCTGTACCCTAATCCCTCTCCATTCCCTAACCCTAACCCTAACCCGAATCCTAACCCTGACCCTCACCCGAAGCCTTACCCTCACCCGTGCCCTAATCTTAACCAGGACACCAAGACTAACTCGTGCCCTCACACGTACGCTAACACTAAACCACAGCGGTACCCTAACCTGTACCCTAATCCCTCTCCATTCCCTAACCCTAACCCTAACCTGAAACCTAAGCATGACACTCACCCGAAACTTTACCCTCACCCGTGTCCTAATTTTAACCAGTACATCAACACTAACCCATGCCCTCTAACGTACGCTAACCCTAAGCCATTGCCGTACCCTAACCTGTACCCTAATAAATCCCCATTCCCTAACCCTAACCCTAACCCTAACCCTTAACGTGACCCTCTTCCGAGGCCTTACCCTCACCCGTGCCCTAATCGTAAGCAGTACACTAACACTAACTAGTGACCTCACACGTACGGTAAACCTTAAACGTTGTGGTACCCTAAACTCTACCCTAATATCTCCCCATTCCCTAACCCTAACCCTAACCCGAATGCTATCCCTGACCCTCACCCGAAACCTTACCCTCACCCGAGCCCTAATCTTAACCAGGACACCAACACTAACTCGTGCCCTCACACGTACGCCCACCCTAAATCGTTGTCGTGCCTTAAACTGTACCCTAATCCCTCCCCATTCCCTAACCCTAACCCTAACCCGAATCCTAACCCTGAGCCTCACCTGAAGCCTTACTCTCACCCGTGCCCTAAACTTAACCAGGACACTAACACTAACCCTTGCCCTCACACGAACGCTAACCCTTAAGCACTGTCGTACCCTAAGATGTACCCTAATCCCTCTGCATTCCTTAACCCTAACCCTAACACGAATCCTAACCCTGACACTCACCCGAAGCCTTACCCTCACCCGTGCCCTAATCTTAACCAGGACACCAACACTAACTCGTGCCCTCACACGTACGCTAAACCTTAAGCGTTGTCGTACCCTAAATTGTACCCTAATCCCTCCCCATTCCTTAACCCTAACCCTAACCCCATCCCTATACCGGACACACTTCCGATGCCCTACACTAACCAATGCCCTAAACTTATCCACTACACAAACACTAATCCATGCCCTCAAACGTACGCTAACCATTAAGCATTGTCGTACCCTATCCTGTACCCTAATCCCTCTCCATTCCCTAACCCTAACCCTAACCCGAATCCTAACCCTGACCCTCACCCGAAGCCTTACCCTCACCCGTGCCCTAATCTTAACCAGGACACCAAGACTAACTCGTGCGCTCACACTCACGCTAACACTAAACCACAGCGGTACCCTAACCTGTACCCTAATCACTCTCCATTCCCTAACCCTAACCCTAACCTGAAACCTAACCATGACACTCACCCGAAACTTTACCCTCACCCGTGTCCTAATTTTAACCAGTACATCAACACTAACCAATGCCCTCTAACGTACGCAAACCCTAAGCCATTGCCGTACCCTAACCTGTACCGTAACCAATCCACATTCCCTAACCCTTACCCTAACCCTAACCCTTAACGTGACCCTCTTCCGAGGCTTTACCCTCACCCGTGCCCTAATCGTAAGCAGTACACTAACACTAGATAGTGACCTCACACGTACGCTAACCCTTAATCGTTGTCGTACGCTAAGCTGTACCCTAATCCCTCTGCATTCCTTAACCCTAACCCTAGCACGAATATTAACCCTGACCCTCACCCGAAGCCTTACCCTCACCCGTGCCCTAAACTTAACCAGGACACTAACACTAATCCTTGACCTCACACGAACGCTAACCCTTAAGCACTGTCGTACCCTAAGCTGTACCCTAATCCCTCTGCATTCCTTAACCCTAACCCTAACGCGAATCCTAACCCTGACCCTCACCCGAAGCCTTACCCTCACCCGTGCCCTAAACTTAACCAGGACACCAAGAGTAACTCGTGCCCTCACACGTACGCTAACACTAAACCGCAGCGGTACCCTAACCTGTACCCTAATCCCTCTCCATTCCCTAACCCTAACCCTAACCTGAAACCTAACCATGACACTCACCTGAAACCTTACTGTCACCCGTGTCCTAATTTTAACCAGTACATCAACACTAACCCATGTCCTCTAACGTACGCAAAACCTAAGCCATTACCGTACCCTAACCTGTACCCTAATCAATCCCCATTCCCTAACCCTAACCCTAACCGTATCTCTTAACGTGACCCTCTTCCGAGGCCTTACCCTCACCCGTGGCCTAATCGTAAGCAGTACGCTAATACTAACTAGTGACCTCACACGTACGCTAAACCTTAAGCATTGTGGTACCCTAAACTATGCCCTAATATCTCCCCATTCCCTAACCCTAACCCTAACCCGAATTCTATCCCTGACCGTCACCCGAAACCTTACCCTCACCCGTGCCCTAATCTTAACCAGGACACCAACACTAACTCGTGCCCTCACACGTACGCTAAACCTTAAGCGTTGTCGTACCCTAAATTGTACCCTAATCCCTCCCCATTCCTTAACCCTAACCCTAAGCCCATCCCGAAACCTGAACCACTTCCGATGCCCTACCCTAACCAATGCCCTAATCTTAACAAGTACACAAACACTAACTCATGCCCCAAAACGTACGTTAACCCTTAAGCATTGTCGTACCCTATCCTGTACCCTAATCCCTCCCCATTCCCTAAACCTAACCCTAAGCGAAACCCTGAACGTGACCCTTTTCCGAGGCCTTACCCTCATCGGTGTCCTTGTCTTAACCAGTACACCAACACTAACTCGTGCCCTCACACTTACGCTAACCCTTAAGCATTGTCGTACCCTAACCTGTACCCTAATCCCTCTCCATTCCCTAACCCTAACCCTAACCCGAATCCTAACCCTGACCCTCACCCGAAGCCTTACACTCACCCGTGCCCTAATCTTAACCAGGACACCAAAACTAACTCGTTCTCTCACACGTACGCTAACACTAAACCGCAGCGGTACCCTATCCTGTACCCTAATCCCTCTCCATTCCCTAACCCTAACCCTAAGCTGAAACCTTACCATGACACTCACCCGAAACTTTACCCTCACCCGTGTCCTAATTTTAACCAGTACATCAACACTAACCAATGCCCTCTAACGTACGCAAACCCTAAGCCATTGCCGTACCCTAACCTGTAACCAAATCAATCCCCATTCCCTAACCCTAACCCTAACCCTAACTCTTAACGTGACCCTCTTCCGAGGCCTTACCGTCACCCGTGCCCTAATCGTAAGCAGTACACTAACACTAACTAGTGACCTCACACGTACGCTAAACCTTAAGCGTTGTGGTACCCTTAACTGTGCCCTAATATCTCCCCATTCCCTAACCCTAACCCTAACCCGAATTCTATCCCTGACCCTCACCCGAAACCTTACCCTCACCCGTGCCCTAATCTTAACCAGGACACCAACACTAACTCGTGCCCTCACACGTACGCTAAACTTTAAGCGTTGTCGTACCCTAAATTGTACCCTAATCCTTCCCCATTCCTTAACCCTAACCCTAACCCCATCCCTAAACCGGACCCACTTCCGATGCCCTACCCTAACTAATGCGCTAATCTTAACCAGTACACAAACACCAACTCATGCCCAAAAACGTAGGTTAACCCTTAAGCATTGTCGTACCCTATCCTGTACCCTAATCCCTCCCCATTTCCTAACCCTAACCCTAAGCGAAACCCTGAACGTGACCCTTTTCCGAGGCCTTACCCTCATCGGTGTCCTTGTCTTAACCAGTACACCAACACTAACTCGTGCCCTCACACTTACGCTAACTCTTAAGCATTGTCGTACCCTAACCTGTACCCTAATCCCTCTCCATTCCCTAACCCTAACCCTAACCTGAAACCTAACCATGACACTCACCCGAAACCTTACTCTCACCCGTGTCCTAATTTTAACCAGTACATCAACACTAACCCATGCCCTCTAACGTACGCAAAACCTAAGCCATTACCGTACCCTAACCTGTACCCTAATCAATCCCCATTCCCTAACCCTAACCCTAACCGTATCTCTTAACGTGACCCTCTTCCGAGGCCTTACCCTCACCCGTGCCCTAATCGTAAGCAGTACGCTAATACTAACTAGTGACCTCACACGTACGCTAAACCTTAAGCATTGTGGTACCCTAAACTGTGCCCTAATATCTCCCCATTCCCTAACCCTAACCCTAACCCGAATTCTATCCCTGACCGTCACCCGAAACCTTACCCTCACCCGTGCCCTAATCTTAACCAGGACACCAACACTAACTCGTGCCCTCACATGTACGCTAAACCTTAATCGTTGTCGTACCCTAAACTGTACCCTAATCCCTCCCCATTCCCTAACACTAACCCTAACCCGAATCCTAATCCTGACCCTCACATGAAGCCTTACCCTCACCCGTGCCCTAATCTTAACCAGGACACTAACACTAAACCTTGCCCTCACACGAACGCTAACCCTTAAGCACTGTCGTACCCTAAGCTGTACCCTAATCCCTCTGCATTACTTAACCCTAACCCTAACACAAATCCTAACCCTGACCCTCACCCGAAGCCTTACCCTCACCCGTGCCCTAATCTTAACCAGGACACCAAAACTAACTCGTGTCCTCACACGTACGCTAACACTAAACCGCAGCGGTACACTAACCTGTACCCTAATACCTCTCCATTCCCTAACCCTAACCCTAACCTGAAACCTTACCATGACACTCACCCGAAACTTTACCCTCACCCGTGTCCTAATTTTAACCAGTACATCAACACTAACCCATGCCCTCTAACGTACGCAAACCCTAAGACATTGCCGTACGCTAACCTGTACCCTAATCAATCCCCATTCCCTAACCCTAACCCTAACCCTAACCCTTAACGTGACCCTCTTCCGAGGCCTTACCCTCACCCGTGCCCTAATCGTAAGCAGTACACTAACACTACCTTGTGACCTCACACGTACGCTAAACCTTAAGCGTTGTGGTACCCTAAACTGTGCCCTAATATCTCCCCATTCCCTAACCCTAACCCTAACCCGAATTCTATCCCTGACCCTCACCCGAAACCTTACCCTCACCCGTGCCCTAATCTTAACCAGGACACCAACACTAACTCGTGCCCTCACACGTACGCTAACACTTAATCGTTGTCGTACCCTAAACTGTATCCTAATCCCTCCCCATTCCCTAACCGTAACCCTAACCCGAATCCTAACCCTGACCCTCACCCGAAGCCTTACCCTCACCTGTGCCCTAATCTTAACCAGGACACTAACACTAACACTTGCCCTCACACGAATGGTAACCCTTAAGCACTGTCGTACCCTAAGCTGTACCCTAATCCCTCTGCATTCCTTAACCCTAACCCTAGCACGAATATTAACCCTGACCCTCACCCGAAGCCTTACCCTCACCCGTGCCCTAATCTTAACCAGGTCACCAACACGAACTCGTGCCCTCACACGTACGCTAAACCTTAAGAGTTGTCGTACCCTAAATTGTACCCTAATCCCTCCCCATTCCTTAACCCTAACCCTAACCCCATCCCTAAACCTGACCCACGTCCGATGCCCTACCCTAACCTATGCCTTAATCTTAACCAGTACACAAACACTAACTCCTGCCCTCAAACGTACGTTAACCCTTAAGCATTGTCGTACCCTATCCTGTACCCTAATCCCTCTCCATTCCCTAACCCTAACCCTAAGCGAAACCCTGAACGTGACCCATTTCCGAGGCCTTACCCTCATCGGTGCCCTTGTCTTAACCAGTACACCAACACTAACTCGTGCCCTCACACTTACGTTAACCCTTAAGCATTGTCGTACCCTAACCTGTACCCTAATCCCTCTCCATTCCCTAACCCTAACCCTAACCCGAATCCTAACCCTGACCCTCACCCGAAGCCTTACCCTCACCCATGCCGTAATCTTAACCAGGACACCAATACTAACTCGTGCCCTCACACGTACGCTAACACTAAAGCGCAGCAGTACCCTAACCTGTACCCTAATCCCTCTCCATTCCCTAACCCTAACCCTAACCTGAAACCTAACCATGACACACACCCGAAGCTTTACCCTCACCCGTGTCCTAATTTTAACCAGTACATCAACACTAACCCATGCCTTCTAACGTACGCTAACCCTAAGCCATTGCCGTACCCTAACCTGTACCCTAATCAATCCCCATTCCCTAAACCTAACCCTAACCCTAACCATTAACGTGACCCTCTTCCGAGGCCTTACCCTCACCCGTGCCCTAATCGTAAGCAGTAAACTAACACTAACTAGTGACCTCACACGTACGCTAAACCTTAAGCGTTGTGGTACCCTAAACTGTGCCCTAATATATCCCCATTACCTAACCCTAACCCTAACCCGAATTCTATCCCTGACCCTCACCCGAAACCTTACCCTCACTCGTGCCCTAAACTTAACCAGGACACCAACACTAACTCATGCCCTCACACGTACGCTATCCCTTAATCGTTGTCGTACCCTAAACTGTACCCTAATCCCTCCCCATTCCCTAACTCTAACCCTAACCCGAATCCTAACCCTGACCCTCACCTGAAGCCTTACCCTCACCCGTGCCCTAATCTTAACCAGGACACTAACACTAAACCTTGCCCTCACACGAACGCTAACCCTTAAGCACTGTCGTACCCTAAGCTGTACCCTAATCCCTCTGCATTCCTTAACCCTAACCCTAACCCGAATCCTAACCCTGACCCTCACGCGAAGCCTTACCCTCACCCGTGCCCTAATATTAACCAGGACACCAACACTAACTCGTTTCCTCACACATACGCTAAATCTTAAGCGTTGGCGTACCCTAAATTGTACCCTAATCCCTCCCCATTACTTAACCCTAACCCTAACCCCATCCCTAAACCTGACCCACTTCCGATGCCCTACCCTAACCAATGCCCTAATCTTAACCAGTACACAAACACTAACTGATGCCCAAAAACGTACGTTAACCCTTAAGCATTGTCGTACCCTATCCTGTACCCTAATCCCTCCCCATTCCCTAACCCTAACCCTAAGCGAAACCCTGAACGTGACCCTTTTCCGAGGCCTTACCCTCATCGCTGCCCTTGTCTTAACCAATACACCAACACTAACTCGTGCCCTCACACTTACGCTAACCCTTAAGCATTGTCGTACCCTAACCTGTACCCTAATCCCTCTCCATTCCCGAATCCTAACCCTAACCCGAATCCTAACCCTGACCCTCACCCGAAGCCTTACCCTCACCCGTGCCCTAATCTTAACCAGGACACCAAGACTAACTCGTGCCCTCACATGTACGCTAACACTAAACCGCAGCGGTACCCTAACCTGTACCCTAATCCCTCTCCATTCCCTAACCCTAACCCTAAACTGAAACCTAACCATGACACTCACCTGAAACTTTACCCTCACCCCTGTCCTAATTTTAAACAGTACATCAACACTAACCCATGCCCTCTAACGTACGCTAACTCTAAGCCATTGCCGTACCCTAACCTGTACCCTAATCAATCCCCATTCCCTAACCCTAACCCAAACCCTAACCCTTAACGTGACCCTCTTCCGAGGCCTTACCCTCACCTGTGCCCTAATAGTAAGCAGTACACTAACACTAACTAGTGACCTCACACATACGCTAAACCTTAAGCGTTGTGGTACCCTAAACTGTGCCCTAATATCTCCCCATTCCCTAACCGTAACCCTAACCCGAATTCTATCACTGACCCTCACCCGAAACCTTACTCTCACCCGTGCCCTAATCTTAACCAGGATACCAACACTAACTCGTGCCCTCACACGTAAGCTAAACCTTAAGCGTTGTCGTACCCTAAATTGTAACCTAATCCCTCCCCATTCCTTAACCCTAACCCTAACCTCATCCCTAAACCTGACCCACTTCCGATGTCCTACCCTAACCAATGCCCTAATCTTAACCAGTACACAAACACTAACTCATGCCCTCAAACGTACGCTAACCCTTAAGCATTGTCGTACCCTATCCTGTACCCTAATCCCTCCCCATTCCCTAACCCTAACCCTAAGCGAAACCCTGAACGTGACCCTTTTCCGAGGCCTTACCCTCATCGGTGCCCTTGTCTTAACCAGTACACCAACACTAACTCGTGCCCTCACACTTACGCTAACCCTTAGGCATTGTCGTACCCTAACCAGTACCCTAATCCCTCTCCATTCCCTAACCCTAACCCTAACCCGAATCCTAACCCTGACCCTCACCCGAAGCATTACCCTCACCCATGCCCTAATCTTAACCAGGTCACCAAGACTAACTCGTGCCCTCACACGTACGCTAACACTAAACCGCAGCGGTACCCTAACCTGTACCCTAATCCCTCTCCATTCCCTAACCCTAACCCTAACCTGAAACCTAACCATGACACTCACCCGAAACTTTACCCTCACCCGTGTCCTAATTTTAACCAGTACATCAACACTAACCCATGCACTCTAACGTACGCTAACCCTAAGCCATTGCCGTACCCTAACCTGTACCTTAATCAATCCCCATTCCCTAACCCTAACCGTAACCCTAACCCTTAACGTGACCCTCTTCCGAGGCCTTACCCTCCCCCGTGCCCTAATCGTAAGCAGTACACTAACACTAACTAGTGACCTCACACGTACGCTAAACCTTAAGCGTTGTGGTACCCTAAACTGTGCCTTAATATCTCCCCATTCCCTAACCCTAACCCTAACCCCATTCCTAAACCTGACCCACTTCCGATGTCCTACCCTAACCAATGCCCTAATCTTAACCATTACACAAACACTAACTCATGCCCTCAAACGTACCCTAACCCTTAAGCATTGTCGTACCCTAACCTGTACCCTATTCAATCCCCATTCCCTAACCCTAACCCTAACCCTAACCCTTAACATGACCCTCTTCCGAGGCCTTACCCTCACCCGTGCCCTAATCGTAAGCAGTACACTAACACTAACTAGTGACCTCACACGTAGGCTAAACCTTAATCGTTGTGGTACCCTAAACTGTGCCCTAATATCTCCCCATTCCCTAACCCTAACCCTAACCCGAATTCTATCCCTGACCCTCACCCGAAACCTTACCCTCACCCGTGCCCTAATCTTAACCAGGACACCAACACGAACTCGTGCCCTCACACGTACGCTAACCCTTAATCGTTGTCATACCCTAAACTGTACCCTAATCCCTCCCCATTCCCTAACCCTAACCGTAACCCGAATCCTAACTCTGACCCTCACCTGAAGCCTTACCCTCACCCGTGCCCTAATCTTAACCAGGACACTAACACTAACCTTTTCCCTCACACGAACACTAACCCTAAAGCACTGTCGTACCCTAAGCTGTACCCTAATCCCTCTGCATTCCTTAACCCTAACCCTAACACGAATCCTAACCCTGACCCTCACCCGAAGCCTTACCCTCACCCGTGCCCTAATCTTAACCAGTACACAAACACTAACTCATGCCCTCAAACGTACGCTAACCCTTAAGCATTGTCGTACCCTATCCTGTACCCTAATCCCTCCCCATTCCCTAACCCTAACCCTAAGCGAAACCCTGAACGTGACCCTTTTCCGAGGCCTTAACCTCATCGCTGCCCTTGTCTTAACCAGTCCACCAACACTAACTCGTGCCCTCACACTTACGCTAACCCTTAGGCATTGTCGTACCCTAACCTGTACCCTAATCCCTCTCCATTCCCTAAACCTAACCCTAACCCGAATCCTAACCCTGACCCTCACCCGAAGCCTTACCCTCACCCGTGCCCTAATCTTAACCAGGTCACCAAGACTAACTCGTGCCCTCACACGTACGCTAACACTAAACCGCAGCGGTACCCTAACCTGTACCCTAATCCCTCTACATTCCCTAACCCTAACACTAACCTGAAACCTAACCATGACACTCACCTGAAACTTTACCCTCACCCGTGTCCTAATTTTAACCAGTACATCAACACTTAGCCATGCACTCTAACGTACGCTAACCCTAAGCCATTGCCATACCCTAACCTGTACCCTATTCAATCCCCATTCCCTAACCCTAACCCTATCCTTAACCCTTAACATAACCCTCTTTCGAGGCCTTACCCTCACCCGTGCCCTAATCGTAAGCAGTACACTAACACTAACTAGTGACCTCACACGTAGGCTAAACCTTAATCGTTGTTGTACCCTAAACTGTGCCCTAATATCTCCCCATTCCCTAAACCTAACCCTAACCCGAATTCTATCCCTGACCCTCACCCGAAACCTTAACCTCACCCGTGCCCTAATCTTAACCAGGACACCAACACGAACTCGTGCCCTCACACGTACGCTAACCCTTAAACGTTGTCGTACCCTAAACTGTACCCTAATCCCTCCCCATTCCCTAACCCTAACCCTAACCGGAATCCTAACACTGACCCTCACCTGAAGCCTTACCCTCACCCGTGCCCTAATCTTAACCAGGACACTAACACTAACCCTTGCCCTCACACGAACACTAACCCTAAAGCACTGTCGTATCCTAAGCTGTACCCTAATCCCTCTGCATTCCTTAACCCTAACCCTAACACGAATCCTAACCCTGACCCTCACCCGAAGCCTAACCTTCACCCGTGCCCTAATCTTAACCAGGACACCAACACTAACTTGTGCCCTCACACGTAAGCTAAACCTTAAGCGTTGTCGTACCCTAAATTGTAACCTAATCCCTCCCCATTCCTTAACCCTAACCCTAACCTCATCCCTAAACCTGACCCACTTCCGATGTCCTACCCTAACCAATGCCCTAATCGTAACCAGTACACAAACACTAACTCATGCCCTCAAACGTACGCTAACCCTTAAGCATTGTCGTACCCTATCCTGTACCCTAATCCCTCCCCATTCCCTAACCCTAACCCTAAGCGAAACCCTGAACGTGACCCTTTTCCGAGGCCTTACGCTCATCGGTGCCCTTGTCTTAACCAGTACACCAACACTAACTCGTGCCCTCACACTTACGCTAACCCTTAAGCATTGTCGTACCCTAACCTGTACCCTAATCCCTCTCCATTCCCTAACCCTAACCCTAACCCGAATCCTAACCCTGACCCTCACCCGAAACCTTACCCTCACCCGTGCCCTAATCTTAACCAGGACACCAAGACTAACTCGTGCCCTCACACGTACGCTAACACTAAACCGCAGCGGTACCCTAACCTGTACCCTAATCCCTCTCCATTCCCTAACCCTAACCCTAACCTGAAACCTAACCATGACACTCACCCGAAACTGTACCCTCACCCGTGTCCTAATTTAAACCAGTACATCAACACTAACCCATGCCCTCTAACGTACGCTAACCCTAAGCCATTGCCGTACCCTAACCTGTACCCTAATCAATCCCCATTCCCTAACCCTAACCCTAACCCTAACACTTAACGTGACCCTCATCCGAGGCCTTACCCTCACAAGTGCCCTAATCGTAAGCAGTACACTAGCACTAACTAGTGTACTCACAGGTACGCTAAACCTTAAGCGTTGTGGTACCCTAAACTGTGTCCTAATATCTCCCCATTCCCTAACCCTAACCCTTACCCGAATTCTATCCCTGACCCTCACCTGAAACCTTACCCTCACCCGTGCCCTTATCTTAACCAGGACACCAACACTAACTCGTGCCCTCACACGTACGCTAACCCTTAATCGTTGTCATACCCTAAACTGTACCCTAATCCCTCCCCATTCCCTAACCCTAACCCTAACCCGAATCCTAACCCTGACCCTCACCTGAAGCCTTACCCTCACCCGTGCCCTAATCTTAACCAGGACACTAACACTAACCCTTGCCCTTACACGAACTCTAACCCTTAAGCACTGTCGTACCCTAAGCTGTACCGTAATCCCTCTGCATTCCTTAACCCTAACCCTAACACGAATCCTAACCCTGACCCTCACCCGAATCCTTACCCTCACCCGTGCCCTAATCTTAACCAGGACACCAACACTAAATCGTGCCCTCAAACTTACGCTAAACCTTAAGCGTTGTCGTACCCTAAATTGTACCCTAATCCCTCCCCATTCCTTAACCCTAACCCTAACCCCATCCCTAAACCTGACCCACTTCCGATGCCCTACCCTAACCAATGCCCTAATCTTAACCTGTACACAAACACTAACTCATGCCCTCAAACGTACGCTAACCCTTAAGCATTGTCGTACCCTATCCTGTACCCTAATCCCTCCCCATTCCCTAACCCTAACCCTAAGCGAAACCCTGAACGTGACCCTTTTCCGAGGCCTTACCCTCATCGGTGACCTTGTGTTAACCAGGACACCAACACTAACTCGTGCCCTCACACTTACGCTAACCCTTAAGCATTGTCGTACCCTAACCAGTACCCTAATCCCTCTCCATTCCCTAACCCTAACCCTAACCCGAATCCTAACCCTGACCCTCACCCGAAGCCTTACCCTCACCCGTGCAATAATCTTTACCAGGTCACCAAGACTAACTCGTGCCCTCACACGTACGCCAACACTAAACCGCAGCGGTACCCTAACCTGTACCCTAATCCCTCTCCATTCCCGAACCCTAACCCTAACCAGAAACCTAATCATGACACTCACCCGAAACCTTACCATCACCCGTGTCCTAATTTTAACCAGTACATCAACACTAAGCCATGCACTCTAACGTACGCTAACCCTAAGCCATTGCCGTACCCTAACCTTTACCCTAATCAATCCCCATTCCCTAACCCTAACCCTAACCCTAACCCTTAACGTGACCCTCTTCCGAGGCCTTACCCTCCGCCGTGCCCTAATCGTAAGCAGTACACTAACACTAACTAGTGACCTCACACGTACGCTAAACCTTAAGCGTTGTGGTACCTTAAACTGTGCCTTAATATCTCCCCATTCCCTAACCCTAACCCTAACCCGAATCCTAACCCTGACCCTCACTTGAAGCCTTACCCTCACCCGTGCCGTAATCTTAACCAGGACACTAAAACTAACCCTTGCCCTCACACGAACACTAACCCTTAAGCACTGTCGTACCCTAAGCTGTACCCTAATCCCTGTGCATTCCTTAACTCTAACCCTAACACGAATCCTAACCCTGACCCTCACCCGAAGCCTTACCCTCACCCGTGCCCTAATCTTAACCAGGACACCAACACTAACTCGTGCCCTCACACGTACGCTAAACCTTAAGCGTTGTCGTACCCTAAATTGTAACCTAATCCCTCCCCATTCTTTAACCCTAAGCCTAACCCCATCCCTAAACCTGACCCACTTCTGATGCCCTACCCTAACCAATGCCCTAATCTTAACCAGTACACAAACACTAACTCATGCCCTCAAACGTACGCTAACCCTTAAGCATTGTCGTACCCTATCCTGTACCCTAATCCCTCCCCATTCCCTAACCCTAACCGTAAGCGAAACCCTGAACGTGACCCTTTTCCGAGGCCTTACCCTCATCGGTGCCCTTGTCTTAACCAGGACACCAACACTAACTCGTGCCCTCACACGTACGCTAAACCTTAAGCGTTGTCGTACCCTAAAGGGTACCCTCATCCCTCCACATTCCTTAACCCTAAACCTAACCCCATCCCTAAACCTGACCCACTTCCGATGCCCTACCCTAACCAATGCCCTAATCTTAACCAGTACACAAACACTAACTCATGCCCTCAAAAGTACGCTAACCCTTAAGCATTGTCGTACCCTATCCTGTACCCTAATCCCTCCCCATTCCCTAACCCTAACCCTAAGCGAAACCCTGAACGTGACCCTTTTCCGAGGCCTTACCCTCATCGGTGCCCTTGTCTTAACCAGTACACCAACACTAACTCGTGCCCTCACTCTTATGCTAACCCTTTGGCATTGTGGTACCCTAACCTGTACCCTAATCCCTCTCCATTCCCTAACCCTAACCCTAACCCGAATCCGAACCCTGACCCTCACCCGAAACCTTACCCTCACCCGTGCCCTAATCTTAACCAGGACACCAAGACTAACTCGTGCCCTCACACGTACGCTAACACTAAACCGCAGCGGTACCCTAACCTGTACCCTAATCCCTCTCCATTCCCTAACCCTAACCCTAACCTGAAACCTAACCCTGACACTCACCCGAAACTTTACCCTCACCCATGTCCTAATTTTAACCAGTACATCAACACTAACCCATGCCCCCTAACGTACGCTAACCCTAAGCCATTGCCGTACCCTAACTTGTACCCTAATCAATCCCCATTCCCTAACCCTAACCCTAGCCCTAACCCTTAACATGACCCTCTTCCGAGGCCTTACCCTCACCCGTGCTCTAATCGTAAGCAGTACACTAACACTAACTAGTGACCTCACACGTATGCTAAACCTTAGGCGTTGTGGTACCCTAAACTGTGCCCTAATATCTCCCCATTCCCTAACCCTAACCCTAACCCGAATTCTATCCCTGACCCTCACCCGAAACCTTACCCTCACCCGTCCCATAATCTTAACCAGGACACCAACACTAACACGTGCCCTCACACGTACGCTAACCCTTAATCGTTGTCGTACCCTAAACTGTACCCTAATCCCTCCCCATTCCCTAACCCTAACTCTAACCCGAATCCTAACCCTGACCCTCACCTGAAGCCTTACCCTCACCCGTGTCCTAATCTTAACCAGGACACTAAAACTAACCATTGCCCTCACACGAACGCTAACCCTTAAGCACTGTCGTTCCCTAAGCTGCACCCTAATCCTTCTGCATTCCTTAACCCTAACCCTAACACGAATCCTAACCCTGACCCTCACCCGAAGCCTTACCCTCACCCGTGCCCTAATCTTAACCAGGACACCAACACTAACTCGTGCCTTCACACGTACGCTAAAACTTAAGCGTTGTCGTACCCTAAATTGTAACCTAATCCCTCCCCATTCCTTAACCCTAACCCTAACCCCATCCCTAAACCTGACCCACTTCCGATACCCTACCCTAACCAATGCCCTAATCTTAACCAGTACACAAACACTAACTTATGCCCTCAAACGTAGTCTAACCCTTAAGCATTGTCGTACCCTATCCTGTATCCTAATCCCTCCCCATTCCCTAACCCTAACCCTAAGCGAAAACCTGAACGTGACCCTTTTCCGAGGCCTTACCCTCATCGGTGCCCTTGTCTTAACCAGTACACCAACACTAACTCGTGCCCTCACACTTACGCTAACCCTTAAGCATTGTCGTACCCTAACCTGTACCCTAATCCCTCTCCATTCCCTAACCCTAACCCTAACCCGAATCCTAACCCTGACCCTCACCCGAAACCTTACCCTCACCCGTGCCCTAATCTTAACCAGGACACCAAGACTAACTCGTGCCCTCACACGTACGCTAACACTAAACCGCAGCGGTACCCTAACCTGTACCCTAATCCCTCTCCATTCCCTAACCCTAACCCTAACCTGAAACCTAACCATGACACTCACCCGAAACTGTACCCTCACCCGTGTCCTAATTTAAACCAGTACATCAACACTAACCCATGCCCTCTAACGTACGCTAACCCTAAGCCATTGCCGTACCCTAACCTGTACCCTAATCAATCCCCATTCCCTAACCCTAACCCTAACCCTAACACTTAACGTGACCCTCATCCGAGGCCTTACCCTCACAAGTGCCCTAATCGTAAGCAGTACACTAGCACTAACTAGTGTACTCACAGGTACGCTAAACCTTAAGCGTTGTGGTACCCTAAACTGTGTCCTAATATCTCCCCATTCCCTAACCCTAACCCTTACCCGAATTCTATCCCTGACCCTCACCTGAAACCTTACCCTCACCCGTGCCCTTATCTTAACCAGGACACCAACACTAACTCGTGCCCTCACACGTACGCTAACCCTTAATCGTTGTCGTACCCTAAACTGTACCCTAATCCCTCCCCATTCCCTAACCCTAACCCTAACCCGAATCCTAACCCTGACCCTCACCTGAAGCCTTACCCTCACCCGTGCCCTAATCTTAACCAGGACACTAACACTAACCCTTGCCCTTACACGAACTCTAACCCTTAAGCACTGTCGTACCCTAAGCTGTACCGTAATCCCTCTGCATTCCTTAACCCTAACCCTAACACGAATCCTAACCCTGACCCTCACCCGAATCCTTACCCTCACCCGTGCCCTAATCTTAACCAGGACACCAACACTAAATCGTGCCCTCAAACTTACGCTAAACCTTAAGCGTTGTCGTACCCTAAATTGTACCCTAATCCCTCCCCATTCCTTAACCCTAACCCTAACCCCATCCCTAAACCTGACCCACTTCCGATGCCCTACCCTAACCAATGCCCTAATCTTAACCTGTACACAAACACTAACTCATGCCCTCAAACGTACGCTAACCCTTAAGCATTGTCGTACCCTATCCTGTACCCTAATCCCTCCCCATTCCCTAACCCTAACCCTAAGCGAAACCCTGAACGTGACCCTTTTCCGAGGCCTTACCCTCATCGGTGCCCTTGTGTTAACCAGGACACCAACACTAACTCGTGCCCTCACACTTACGCTAACCCTTAAGCATTGTCGTACCCTAACCAGTACCCTAATCCCTCTCCATTCCCTAACCCTAACCCTAACCCGAATCCTAACCCTGACCCTCACCCGAAGCCTTACCCTCACCCGTGCCCTAATCTTTACCAGGTCACCAAGACTAACTCGTGCCCTCACACGTACGCCAACACTAAACCGCAGCGGTACCCTAACCTGTACCCTAATCCCTCTCCATTCCCGAACCCTAACCCTAACCAGAAACCTAATCATGACACTCACCCGAAACCTTACCATCACCCGTGTCCTAATTTTAACCAGTACATCAACACTAAGCCATGCACTCTAACGTACGCTAACCCTAAGCCATTGCCGTACCCTAACCTTTACCCTAATCAATCCCCATTCCCTAACCCTAACCCTAACCCTAACCCTTAACGTGACCCTCTTCCGAGGCCTTACCCTCCGCCGTGCCCTAATCGTAAGCAGTACACTAACACTAACTAGTGACCTCACACGTACGCTAAACCTTAAGCGTTGTGGTACCTTAAACTGTGCCTTAATATCTCCCCATTCCCTAACCCTAACCCTAACCCGAATCCTAACCCTGACCCTCACTTGAAGCCTTACCCTCACCCGTGCCGTAATCTTAACCAGGACACTAAAACTAACCCTTGCCCTCACACGAACACTAACCCTTAAGCACTGTCGTACCCTAAGCTGTACCCTAATCCCTGTGCATTCCTTAACTCTAACCCTAACACGAATCCTAACCCTGACCCTCACCCGAAGCCTTACCCTCACCCGTGCCCTAATCTTAACCAGGACACCAACACTAACTCGTGCCCTCACACGTACGCTAAACCTTAAGCGTTGTCGTACCCTAAATTGTAACCTAATCCCTCCCCATTCTTTAACCCTAACCCTAACCCCATCCCTAAACCTGACCCACTTCTGATGCCCTACCCTAACCAATGCCCTAATCTTAACCAGTACACAAACACTAACTCATGCCCTCAAACGTACGCTAACCCTTAAGCATTGTCGTACCCTATCCTGTACCCTAATCCCTCCCCATTCCCTAACCCTAACCGTAAGCGAAACCGTGAACGTGACCCTTTTCCGAGGCCTTACCCTCATCGGTGCCCTTGTCTTAACCAGGACACCAACACTAACTCGTGCCCTCACACGTACGCTAAACCTTAAGCGTTGTCGTACCCTAAAGGGTACCCTCATCCCTCCACATTCCTTAACCCTAAACCTAACCCCATCCCTAAACCTGACCCACTTCCGATGCCCTACCCTAACCAATGCCCTAATCTTAACCAGTACACAAACACTAACTCATGCCCTCAAAAGTACGCTAACCCTTAAGCATTGTCGTACCCTATCCTGTACCCTAATCCCTCCCCATTCCCTAACCCTAACCCTAAGCGAAACCCTGAACGTGACCCTTTTCCGAGGCCTTACCCTCATCGGTGCCCTTGTCTTAACCAGTACACCAACACTAACTCGTGCCCTCACTCTTATGCTAACCCTTTGGCATTGTGGTACCCTAACCTGTACCCTAATCCCTCTCCATTCCCTAACCCTAACCCTAACCCGAATCCGAACCCTGACCCTCACCCGAAACCTTACCCTCACCCGTGCCCTAATCTTAACCAGGACACCAAGACTAACTCGTGCCCTCACACGTACGCTAACACTAAACCGCAGCGGTACCCTAACCTGTACCCTAATCCCTCTCCATTCCCTAACCCTAACCCTAACCTGAAACCTAACACTGACACTCACCCGAAACTTTACCCTCACCCATGTCCTAATTTTAACCAGTACATCAACACTAACCCATGCCCCCTAACGTACGCTAACCCTAAGCCATTGGCGTACACTAACCTGTACCCTAATCAATCCCCATTCCCTAACCCTAACCCTAGCCCTAACCCTTAACATGACCCTCTTCCGAGGCCTTACCCTCACCCGTGCTCTAATCGTAAGCAGTACACTAACACTAACTAGTGACCTCACACGTATGCTAAACCTTAGGCGTTGTGGTACCCTAAACTGTGCCCTAATATCTCCCCATTCCCTAACCCTAACCCTAACCCGAATTCTATCCCTGACCCTCACCCGAAACCTTACCCTCACCCGTCCCATAATCTTAACCAGGACACCAACACTAACACGTGCCCTCACACGTACGCTAACCCTTAATCGTTGTCGTACCCTAAACTGTACCCTAATCCCTCCCCATTCCCTAACCCTAACTCTAACCCGAATCCTAACCCTGACCCTCACCTGAAGCCTTACCCTCACCCGTGTCCTAATCTTAACCAGGACACTAAAACTAACCATTGCCCTCACACGAACGCTAACCCTTAAGCACTGTCGTACCCTAAGCTGCACCCTAATCCTTCTGCATTCCTTAACCCTAACCCTAACACGAATCCTAACCCTGACCCTCACCCGAAGCCTTACCCTCACCCGTGCCCTAATCTTAACCGGTACACCAACACTAACTCGTGCCTTCACACGTACGCTAAAACTTAAGCGTTGTCGTACCCTAAATTGTAACCTAATCCCTCCCCATTCCTTAACCCTAACCCTAACCCCATCCCTAAACCTGACCCACTTCCGATACCCTACCCTAACCAATGCCCTAATCTTAACCAGTACACAAACACTAACTTATGCCCTCAAACGTAGTCTAACCCTTAAGCATTGTCGTACCCTATCCTGTACCCTAATCCCTCCCCATTCCCTAACCCTAACCCTAAGCGAAAACCTGAACGTGACCCTTTTCCGAGGCCTTACCCTCATCGGTGCCCTTGTCTTAACCAGTACACCAACACTAACTCGTGCCCTCACACTTACGCTAACCCTTAGGCTTTGTCGTACCCTAACCAGTACCCTAATCCCTCCTCATTCCCTAACCCTAACCCTAACCCGAATCCTAACCCTGACCCTCACCCGAAGCCTTACCCTCACCCGTGCCCTAATCTTAACCAGGACACCAAGACTAACTCGTGCCCTCACACGTACGCTAACACTAAACCGCAGCGGTACCCTAACCTGTACCCTAATCCCTCTACATTCCCTATCCTTAACCCTAACCTGAAACCTAACCATGACACTCACCCGAAACTTTACCATCACCCGTGTCCTAATTTTAACCAGTACATCAACACTAACCCATGCCCTCTAACGTACGCTAACCCTAAGCCATTGCCGTACCCTAACCTGTACCCTAATCAATCCCCATTCCCTAACCCTAACACTAACCCTAACCCTTAACGTGACCCTCTTCCGAGGCCTTACCCTCCCCCGTGCCCTAATCGTAAGCAGTACACTAACACTAACTAGTGACCTCACATGTACGCTAAACCTTAAGCGTTGTGGTACCCTAAACTGTGCCCTAATATCTCCCCTTTCCCTAACCCTAACCCTAAACCGAATCCTAACCCTGACCATCACCTGAAGCCTTACCCTCACCCGTGCCCTAATCTTAACCAGGACACCAACACTAACTCGTGCCCTCACACGTACGCTAAACCTTAAGCGTTGTCGTACCCTAAATTGTACCCTAAACCCTCACCATTCCGTAACCCTAACCCTAACCCCATCACTAAACCTGACCCACTTGCGATACCCTACCCTAACCAATGCCCTAATCTTAACCAGTACACAAACACTAACTCATGCCTTCAAACGTACGCTAACCCTTAAGCATTGTCGTACCTTATCCTGTATCCTAATCCCTCCCCATTCCCTAACACAATCCCTAAGCGAAACCCTGAACGTGACCCTTTTCCGAGGCCTTACCCTCATCGGTGCCCTTGTCTTAACCAGTACACCAACACTAACTCGTGCCCTCACACTTACGCTAACACTTAAGCATTGTCGTACCCTAACCTGTACCCTAATCCCTCTCCATTCCCTAACCCTAAACCTAACCTGAAACCTAGCCATGACACTCACCCGAAACTTTACCCTCACCCATGTCCTAATTTTAACCAGTACATCAACACTAACCCATGCCCTCCAACGTACCCTAACCCTAAGCCATTGCCGTACCCTAACCTGTACCCTAATCAATCCCCATTCCCTAACCCTAACCCTAAACCTAACCCTTAACATGACCCTCTTCCGAGGCCTTACCCTCACCCATGCCCTAATCGTAAGCAGTACACTAACACTAACTAGTGACCTCACACGTATGCTAAACCTTAAGCGTTGTGGTACCCTAAACTGTGCCCTAATATCTCCCCATTCCCTAACCCTAAACCTAACCCGAATTCTATCCCTGACCCTCACCCGAAACCTTACCCTCACCCGTGCCCTAATCTTAACCAGGACACCAAAACTAACTCGTGCCCTCACACGTACGCTAACCCTTAATCGTTGTCGTACCCTAAACTGTACCCTAATTCCTCCCCATTCCCTAGCCCTAACCCTAATCCGAATCCTAACCCTGACCCTCAACTGAAGCCTTACCCTCACCCGTGCCCTAATCTTAACCAGGACACTAACACTAACACTTGCCCTCACAGGAACGCTAACCCTTAAGCTCTGTCGAACCCTAAGCTGTACCCTAATCCCTCTGCATTCCTTAACCCTAACCCTAACACGAATCCTAACCCTGACCCTCACCCGAAGCCTTACCCTCACCCGTGCCCTAATCTTAACCAGGACACCAAGACTAACTCGTGCCCTCACACGTACGCTAACACTAAACCGCAGCGGTACCCTAACTTGTACCCTAATCCCTCTCCATTCCCTAACCCTATACCTAACCTGAAATCTAACCATGACACACACCCGAAACTTTACCATCACCCGTGTCCTAATTTTAACCAGTACATCAACACTAGCCCATGCCCTCTAACGTACGCTAACCCTAAGCCATTGCCGTACCCTAACCTGTACCCTAATCAATCCCCATTCCCTAACCCTAACCCTAACCCTAACCCTTAACATGACCCTCTTCCGAAGCCTTACCCTCACCCGTGCCCTAATCGTAAGCAGTACACTAACACTAACTTGTGACCTCACACGTATGCTAAACCTTAAGCGTTGTGGTACCCTAAACTGTGCCCTAATATCTCCCCATTCCCTAACCCTAACCCTAACCCGAATTCTATCCCTGACCCTCACCCGAAACCTTACCCTCACCCGTGACCTAATCTTAACCAGGACACCAACACTAACTCGTGCCCTCACACGTACGCTAAACCTTAATCGTTGTCGTACCCTAAACTGTACCCTAATCCCTCCCAATTCCCTAACCCTAACCCTAACCCGAATCCTAAACCTGACCCTCACCTGAAGCCTTACCCTCACCCGTGTCCTAATCTTAACCAGGACACTAACACTAACCCTTGCCCTCACACGAACGCTAACCCTTAAGCACTGTCGTACAATAAGCTGCACCCTAATCCCTCTGCATTCCTTAACCCTAACCCTAACACGAATCCTAACCCTGACCCTCACCGAAGCCTTACCCTCACCCGTGCCCTAATCTTAACCAGGACACCAACACTAACTCGTGCCCTCACACGTACGCTAAACCGTAAGCGTTGTCGTACCCTAAATTGTACCCTAATCCCTCCCCATTCCTTAACCCTAACCCTAACCCCATCCCTAAACCTGACCCACTTCCGATGCCCTACCCTAACCAATGCCCTAATCTTAACCAGTACACAAACACTAACTCATGCCCTCAAACGTACGCAAACCCTTAAGCATTGTCGTACCCTACCCTGTACCCTAATCCCTCCCCATTCCCTAACCCTAACCCTAAGCGAAACCCTGAACGTGACCCTTTTCCGAGGCCTTACCCTCATCGGTGCCCTTGTCTTAACCAGTACACCAACACTAACTCGTGCCCTCACACTTACGCTTACCCTTAGGCATTGTCGTACCCTAACCAGTACCATTATCCCTCTCGATTCCCTAACCCTAACCCTAACCCGAATCCTAACCCTGACCCTCACCAGAAGCCTTACCCTCACCCGTGCCCTAATCTTAACCAGGATACCAAGACTAACTCGTGCCCTCACACGTACGCTAACACTAAACCGCAGCGGTACCCTAACCTGTACCCTAATCCCTCTCCATTCCCTAACCCTAACCCTAACCTGAAACCTAACCATGACACTCACCCGAAACTTTACCATCACCCGTGTCCTAATTTTAACCAGTACATCAACACTAACCCATGCCCTCTAACGTACGCTAACCCTAAGCCATTGCCGTACCCTAACCTGTACCCTAATCAATCCCCATTCCCTAACCCTAACCCTAACCCTAACCCTTAACATGACCCTCTTCCGAAGCCTCACCCTCACCCGTGTCCTAATCTTAACCAGGACACTAACACTAACCCTTGCCCTCACACGAACGCTAACCCTTAAGCACTGTCGTACCCTAAGCTGCACCAATATCCCTCTGCATTCCTTAACCCTAACCCTAACACGAATCCTAACTCTGACCCTCACCCGAAGCCTTACCCTCACCCGTGCCCTAATCTTAACCAGGACACCAACACTAACTCGTGCCCTCACACGTACGCTAAACCTTAAGCGTTGTCGTACCCTAAATTGTACCCTAATCCCTCCCCATTCCTTAACCCTAACCCTAACTCCATCCCTAAACCTGACCCACTTGCGATGCCCTACCCTAACCAATGCCCTAATCTTAACCAGTACACAAACACTAACTTCTGCCCTCAAACGTAGGCTCACCCTTAAGCATTTTCGTACCCTATCCTGTACCCTAATCCCACCCCATTCCCTAACCCTAACCCTAAGCGAAACCCTGAACGTGACCCTTTTCCGAGGCCTTACCCTCATCGGTGCCCTTGTCTTAACCAGTACACCAACACTAACTCGTGCCCTCACACTTACGCTAACACTTAGGCATTGTCGTACCCTAACCAGTACCCTAATCCCTCTCCATTCCCTAACCCGAATCCTAACCCTGACACTCACTAGAAGCCTTACCCTCACCCGTGCCCTAATCTTAACCATGACACCACGACTAACAAGTGCCCTCACACGTACGCTAACACTAAACCGCAGCGGTACCCTAACCTGTACCCTAATCCCTCTCCATTCCCTAACCCTAAACCTAACCTGAAACCTAACCATGACACTCACCCGAAACTTTACCATCACCCGTGTCCTTATTTTAACCAGTACATCAACACTAGCCCATGCCCTCTAACGTACGCTAACCCTAAGCCATTGCCATACTCTAACCTGTACCCTAATCAATCCCCATTCCCTAACCCTAACCCTAACCCTAACCCTTAACGTGACCCTCTTCCGAGGCCTTAACCTCCCCCGTGCCCTAATCGTAAGCAGTACACTAACACTAACTATTGACCTCACACGTACGCTAAACCTTAAGTGTTGTGGAACCCTAAACTGTGCCCTAATATCTCCCCATTCCCTAACCCTAACCCTAACCCGAATCCTAACCCTGACCCTCACCTGAAGCCTTACCCTCACCCGTGCCCTAATCTTAACCAGGACACTAAAACTAACCCTTGCCCTCACACGAACGCTAACCCTTAAGCACTGTCGTGCCCTAAGCTGTACCCTAATCCCTCTGCATTCCTTAACCCTAACCCTAACACGAATCCTAACCCTGACCCTCACCCGAAGCCTTACCCTCACCCGTGCCCTAATCTTAACCGGGACACCAACACTAACTCGTGCCCTCACACGTACGCTAAACCTTAAGCGTTGTCGTACCCTAAATTGTAACCTAATCCCTCCCCATTCCTTAACCCTAACCCTAACCCCATCCTTAAACCTGACCCACTTCTGATGCCCTACCCTAACAATTGCCCTAATATTAACCAGTACACAAACACTAACTCATGCCCTCAAACGTACGCTAACCCTTAAGCATTGTCGTACCCTATCCTGTATCCTAATCCCTCCCCATTCCCTAACCCTAACCCTAAGCGAAACCCTGAACGTGACCCTTTTCCGAGGCCTTACCCTCATCGGTGCCCTTGTCTTAACCAGTACACCAACACTAACTCGTGCCCTCACACTTACGCTAACCCTTAAGAATTGTCGTACCCTAACCTGTACCCTAATCCCTCTCCATTCCCTAACCCTAACCCTAACCCGAATCCTAACACTGACCCTCACCCGAAACCTTACCCTCACACGTGCCCTAATCTTAACCAGGACACCAAGACTAACTCGTGCCCTCACACGTACGCTAACACTAAACCGCAGCGGTACCCTAACCTGTACCCTAATCCCCCTCCATTCCCTAACCCTAACCCTAATCTGAAACCTAACCATGACACTCACCCGAAACTTTACCCTCACCCGTGTCCTAATTTTAACCAGTACATCAACACTAACCCATGCCCTCTAACGTACGCTAACCCTAAGGCATTGGCGTACCCTAACCTGAACCCTAATCAATCCCCATTCCCTAACCCTAACCCTAAACCTAACCCTTAACGTGACCATCTTCCGAGGCCTTACCCTCACCCGTGCCCTAATCGTAAGCAGTACACTAACACTAACTAGTGACCTCACAGGTACGCTAAACCTTAAGCGTTGTGGTACCCTAAACTGTGCCCTAATATCTCCCCATTCCCTAATCCTAACCCTAACCCGAATCCTAACCCTGACCCTCACCTGTAGCCTTACCCTCACCCGTGCCCTAATCTTAACCAGGACACTAACACTAACACTTGCCCTCACACGAAAGCTAACCCTTAAGCATTGTCGTACCCTAAGCTGTACAATAATCCCTCTGCATTCCTTAACCTTAACCCTAACAGGAATCCTAACCCTGAACCTCACCCGAAGCCTTACCCTCACCCGTGCCCTAATCTTAACCAGGACACCAACACTAACTCGTGCCCTCACATGTACGCTAAACCTTAAGCGTTGTCGTACTCTAAATTGTACCCTAATCCCTCCCCATTCCTTAACCCTAACCCTAACCCCATCCCTAAACCTGACCCACCTCCGATGCCCTACCCTAACCTATGCCTTAATCTTAACCAGTATACAAACCCTAACTCATGCCCACAAACGTACGCTAACCCTTAAGCATTGTCGTACCCTATCCTGAACCCTTATCCCTCCCCATTCCCTAACCCTAACCCTAAGCGAAACCCTGAACGTGACCCTTTTCCGAGACCTTACCCTCATCGGTGCCCTTGTCTTAACCAGTACACCAACACTAACTCGTGCCCTCACACTTATGCTAAACCTTAAGCATTGTCGTACCCTAACCTGTACCCTAATCCCTCTTCATTCCCTAACCCTAACCCTAACTTGTAACCTAACCATGACACTCACCCGAAACTTTACCCTCACCCGTGTCCTAATTTTAACCAGTACATCAACACTAACCCATGCCCTCTAACGTACGCTAACTCTAAACCATTGCTGTACCCTAACCTGTACTCTAATCAATCCCCATTTCCTAACCCTAACCCTAACCCTAACCCTTAACGTGACCCTCTTCTGAGGCCTTACCCTGACCTGTCCCTAATCTTAACCAGGACACCAACAGTAACTCGTGCCCTCACACGTACGCTAACCCTTAATCGTTGTCGCACCCTAAACTGTACCCTAATCACTCCCCATTCCCTAACCCTAACCCTAACCCCAATCCTAACCCTTACCCTCACCTGAAGCCTTACCCTCACCCGTGCCCTAATCTTAACCAGGACACTAACACTAACCCTTGCCCTCACACGAACGCTAACCCTTAAGCACTGTCGTACCCTAAGCTGTACCCTAATCCCTCTGCATTCCTTAACCCTAACCCTAACACGAATACTAAACCTGACCCTCACCCGAAGCCTTACCCTCACCCGTGCCCTAATCTTAACCAGGACACTAACACTAACCCTTGCCCTCACACGAACGCTAACCCTTAAACACTGTCGTACCCTAAGCTGTACCCTAATCCCTCTGCATTCCTTAACCCTAACCCTAACACGAATCCTAACCCTGACCCTCACCAGAAGCCTTACCCGCACCCGTTCCCTAATCTTAACCAGGACACCAACACTAACTGGTGCCCTCAAACGTACGCTAAACCTTAAGCATTGTCGTACCCTAAATTGTACCCTAATCCCTACCCATTCCTTAACCCTAACCCTAACCCCATCCCTAAACCTGACCCACCTCCGATGCCCTACCCTAACCTATGCCATAATCTTAACCAGTACACAAACACTAACTCATGCCCTCAAACGTACGCTAACCCTTAAGCATTGTCGTACCCTATCCTGTACCCTAAACCCTCCCCATTCCCTAACCCTAACCATAAGCGAAACCCTGAACGTGACCCTTTTCCGAGGCCTTACCTTCATCGGTGCCCTTGTCTTAAACAGTCCACCAACACTAACTCGTGCCCTCACACTTACGCTAACCCTTAGGCATTGTGGCACCCTAACCTGTACCCTAATCCCTCTCCATTCCCTAACCCTAACCCTAACCCGAATCCTAACCCTGACCCTCACCCGAAGCCTTACCCTCACCCGTGCCCTAATCTTAACCAGGACACCAAGACTAACTCGTTCCCTCACACGTACTCTATCACTAAACCGCAGCGGTACCCTAACCTGTACCCTAATCCCTCTCCATTCCCTAACCCTAACCCTAACCTGAAACCTAACCATGACACTCACCCGAAACTTTACCTTCACCCGTGCCCTAATTTTAACCAGTACATCAACACTAACCCTTGCCCTCTAACGTACGCTAACCCTAAGCCATTGCCGTACACTAACCTCTACCCTAATAAATCCGCATTCCCTAACCCTCACCCTAACCTTAACCCTTAACGTGACCCTCTTCCGAGGCCTTACCCTCACCCGGGCCCTAATCGTAAGCAGTACACTAACACTAACTAGTGACCTCACACGTACGCTAAACCTTAAGAATTGTGGTACCGTAAACTGTGCCCTAATATCTCCCCATTCCCTAACCCTAACCCTAACCCGAATTCTATCCCTGACCCTCACCCGAAACCTTACCCTCACCCGTGCCCTAATCTTAACCAGGACACCAACACTAACTCGTGCCCTCACACGTACGCTAACCCTTAATCGTTGTCGCACCCTAAACTGTACCCTAATCACTCCCCATTCCCTAACCCTAACCCTAACCCCAATCCTAACCCTGACCCTCACCTGAAGCCTTACCCTCACCCGTGCCCTAATCTTAACCAGGACACTAACACTAACCCTTGCCCTCACACGAACGCTAACCCTTAAGCACTGTCATACCCTAAGCTGTACCCTAATCCCTCTGCATTCCTTAACCCTAACCCTAACACGAATCCTAACCCTGACCCTCACCCGTAGCCTTACCCTCACCCGTGCCCTAATCTTGACCAGGACACCAACACTAACTTGTGCCCTCACACGTACGCTAAACCTTAAGCGTTGTCGTACCCTAAATTGTACCCTAATCCCTCCCCATTCCTTAACCCTAACCCTAACCCCATCCCTAAACCTGACCCACTTCCGATGCCCTACCTTAACCAATGCCGTAATCTTTACCAGTACACAAACACTAACTCATGCCCTCAAACGTACGCTAACCCTTAAGCATTGACGTACCCCATCCTGTACCCTAATCCCTCCCCATTCCCTAACCCTAACCCTAAGCGAAAACCTGAACGTGACCCTTTTCCGAGGCCTTACCCTCATCAGTGCCTTTGTCTTAACCAGTAAACCAACACTAACTCGTGCCCTCACACTTACGCTAACCCTTAAGCATTGTCGTACCCTAACCTGTACCCTAATCCCTCTCCATTCCCGAACCCTAACCCTAACACGAATCCTAACCCTGACCCTCACCCGAAGCCTTAACCTCCCCCGTGCCCTAATCTTAACCAGGACACCAAGACTAACTCGTGCCCTCACACGTATGCTAACACTAAACCGCAGCGGTACCCTAACCTGTACCCTAATCCCTCTCCATTCCCGAACCCTAACCCTAACCTGAAAACTAACCATGACACTCACCCGAAACATTACCCTCACCCGTGTCCTAATTTTAACCAGTACATCAACACTAACGCATGCCCTCTAATGTACGCTAACCCTACGCCATTGCCGTACACTAACCTGTACCCTAATCAATCCCCATTCCCTAACCCTAACCCTAACCCTAACCCTTAACCTGACCCTCTTCCGAGGCCTTACCCTCACCCGTGCCCTAATCGTAAGCAGTACACTAACACTAACTAGTGACCTCACATGTACGCTATGCCTTAAGCGTTTTGGTACCCTAAACTGTGCCCTAATATATCCCCATTGCCTAACCCTAACCATAACCCGAATTCTATCCCTGACCCTCACCCGAAGCCTTACCCGCAACCGTTCCCTAATCTTAACCAGGAAACCAACACTAAATGGTGCCCTCAAACGTACGCTAAATCTTAACCGTTGTCGTACCCTAAATTGTACTCTAATCCCTCCCCATTCCTTAACCCTAACCCTAACCCCATCCCTAAACCAGACCCACCTCCGATGCCCTACCCTAACCTATGCCATAATCTTAACCAGTACACAAACACTAACTCATGCCCTCAAACGTACGCTAACCCTTAAGCATTGTCGTACCCTATCCTGTACCCTAATCAATCCCCATTCCCTAACCCTAACCCTAAGCCAAACAGTGAACGTGACCCTTTTCCGAGGCCTTACCCACATCGGTGCCCTTGTCTTAACCAGTACACAAACACTAACTCGTGCCCTCACACTTACGCTAGCACTTAAGCATTGTCGTATCCTAACCTGTACCCTAATCCCTCTCCATTCCCTAACCCTAACCCTAACTCGAATCCTAACCCTGACCCTCACCCGAAGCCTTACACTCACCCGTGCCCTAATCTTAACCAGGACACCAAGACTAACTCGTGCCCTCACACGTACGCTAACACTAAACCGCAGCGGTACCCTAACCTGTACCCTAAGCCCTCTCCATTCCCTAACCCTAACCCTAACCTGAAACCTAACCATGACACTCACCCGAAACTTTACCCTCACCCGTGTCCTAATTTTAACCAGTACATCAACACTAACCCATGCCCTCTAACATACGCTAACACTAAGCCATTGCCGTACCCTAACCTGTACCCTAATCAATCCCCATTTCCTAACCTAACCCTAACCCTAACCCTTAACGTGACCCTCTTCCTAGGCCTTACCCTCACCCGTGCCCTAATCGTAAGCAGTACACAAACACTAACTAGTGACCTCACAAGTACGCTAAACCTTAAGCGTTGTGGTACCCTAAACTGTGCCCTAATATCTCCCCATTCCCTAACCCTTACCCTAACCCAAATTCTATCCCTGACCCTCACCCGAAACCTTACCCTCACCCGTGCCCTAATCTTAACCAGGACACCAACAATAACTCATGCCCTCACACGTACGCTAAACCTTAATCTTTGTCGTACCCTAAACTGTACCCTAATCCCTCCCCATTCCCTAACACTAACCCTAACCCCAATCCTAACCCTGACCCTCACCTGAAACCTTACCCTCACCCGTGCCCAAATCTTAACCAGGACACTAACACTAACCCTTGCCCTCACACGAACGCTAACCCTTAAGCACTGTCTTACCCTAAGCTGTACCCTAATCCCTCTGCATTCCTTAACCCTAACCCTAACACGAATCCTAACCCTGACCCTCACCCGAAGCCTTACCCTCACCCGTGCCCTAATCTTAACCAGGACACCAACACTAACTCGTGCCCTCACACGTACGCTAAACCTTAAGCGTTGTCGTACCCTAAATTGTACCCTAATCCCTCCCCATTCCTTAACCCTAACCCTAACCCCATCCCTAAACCTGACCCACTTCCGATGCCCTACCCTAACCAATGCCCTAATCTTAACCAGTACACAAACACTAACTAATGCCCTCAAACGTACGCTAACCCTTAAGCATTGTCGTACCCTTTCCTGTACCCTAATCACTCCCCATTCCCTAACCCTAACCCTAAGCGAAACCCTGAACGTGACCCTTTTCCGAGGCCTTACCCTCATCGGTGCCCTTGTCTTAACCAGTCCACCAACACTAACTCGTGCCCTCACACTTACGCTAACCCTTAGGCATTGTTGCACCCTAACCTGTACCCTAATCCCTCTCCATTCCCTAACCCTAACCCTAACCCGAATCCTAACCCTGACCCTCACCAGAAGCCTTACCCTCACCCGTGCCCTAATCTTAACCAGGACACCAAGACTAACTCGTGCCCTCACACGTACGCTATCACTAAACCGCAGCGGTACCCTAACCTGTACCCTAATCCCTCTCCATTCCCTAACCCTAACCCTAACCTGAAACCTAACCATGACACTCACCCGAAACTTTACCGTCACCCGTGTCCTAATTTTAACCAGTACATCAACACTAACCCTTGCCCTCTAACGTACGCTAACCCTAAGCCATTGCCGTACCCTAACCTGTACCCTAATCAATCCCCATTTCCTAACCTTAACCCTAACCTTAACCCTTAACTTGACCCTCTTCCGAGGCCTTACCCTCACCCGTGCCCTAATCGTAAGCAATACACTAACACTAACTAGTGACCTCACACGTATGCTAAACCTTAAGCGTTGCGGTACCCTAAACTGTGCCCTAATATCTCCCCATTCCCTAAACCTAACCCTAACCCGTATTCTATCCCTGACCCTCACCCGAAACCTTACCCTCACCCGTGCCCTAATCTTAACCAGGACACCAACACTAACTCGTGCCCTCACACGTACGCTAACCCTTAATCGTTGTCGCACCCTAAACTGTACCCTAATCACTCCCCATTCCCTAACCCTAACCCTAACCCCAATCCTAACCCTGACCCTCACCTGAAGCCTTACCCTCACCCGTGCCCTAATCTTAACCAGGACACTAACACTAACCATTGCCCTCACACGAACGCTAACCCTTAAGCACTGTCATACCCTAAGCTGTACCCTAATCCCTCTGCATTCCTTAACCCTAACCCTAACACGAATCCTAACCCTGACCCTCACCCGAAGCCTTACCCTCACCCGTGCCCTAAACTTAAACAGGACACCAACACTAACTTGTGCCCTCACACGTACGCTAAACCTTAAGCATTGTCGTACCCTAAATTGTACCCTAATCCCTCCCCATTCCTTAACCCTAACCCTAACCCCATCCCTAAACCTGAACCACTTCCGATGCCCTACCTTAACCAATGCCCTAATCTTTACCAGTACACAAACACTAACTCATGTCCTCAAACGTACTCTAACCCTTAAGCATTGACGTACCCTATCCTGTACCCTAATCCCTCCCCATTCCCTAACCCTAACCCTAAGCGAAAACCTGAACGTGACCCTTTACCGAGGCCTTACCCTCATCGGTGCCTTTGTCTTAACCAGTAAAACAACACTAACTCGTGCCCTCACACTTACGCTAACCCTTAAGCATTGTCGTACCCTTTCCTGTACCCTAATCACTCCCCATTCCCTAACCCTAACCCTAAGCGAAACCCTGAACGTGACCCTTTTCCGAGGCCTTACCCTCATCGGTGCCCTTGTCTTAACCAGTCCACCAACACTAACTCGTGCCCTCACACTTACGCTAACCCTTAGGCATTGTTGCACCCTAACCTGTACCCTAATCCCTCTCCATTCCCTAACCCTAACCCTAACCCGAATTCTAACCCTGAACCTCACCCGAAGCCTTACCCTCACCCGTGCACTAATCTTAACCAGGACACCAAGACTAACTCGTGCCCTCACACGTACGCTATCACTAAACCGCAGCGGTACCCTAACCTGTACCCTAATCCCTCTCCATTCCCTAACCCTAACCCTAACCTGAAACCTAACCATGACACTCACCCGAAACTTTACCATCACCCGTGTCCTAATTTTAACCAGTACATCAACACTAACCCTTGCCCTCTAACGTACGCTAACCCTAAGCCATTGCCGTACCCTAACCTGTACCCTAATCAATCCCCATTTCCTAACCCTAACCCTAACCTTAACCCTTAACGTGACCCTCTTCCGAGGCCTTACCCTCACCCGTGCCCTAATCGTAAGCAGTACACTAACACTAACTAGTGACCTCACACTTACGCTAAACCTTAAGCGTTGTGGTACCCTAAACTGTGCCCTAATATCTCCCCATTCCCTAAACCTAACCCTAACCCGTATTCTATCCCTGACCCTCACCCGAAACCTTACCCTCACCCGTGCCCTAATCTTAACCAGGACACCAACACTAACTCGTGCCCTCACACGTACGCTAACCCTTAATCGTTGTCGCACCCTAAACTGTACCCTAATCACTCCCCATTCCCTAACCCTAACCCTAACCCCAATCCTAACCCTGACCCTCACCTGAAGCCTTACCCTCACCCGTGCCCTAATCTTAACCAGGACACTAACACTAACCATTGCCCTCACACGAACGCTAACCCTTAAGCACTGTGGTACCCTAAGCTGTACCCTAATCCCTCTGCATTCCTTAACCCTAACCCTAACTCGAATCCTAACCCTGACCCTCACCCAAAGCCTTACCCTCACCCGTGCCCTAAACTTAAACAGGACACCAACACTAACTTGTGCCCTCACACTTACGCTAAACCTTAAACATTGTCGTACGCTAAATTGTACCCTAATCCCTCCCCATTCCTTAACCCTAACCCTAACCCCATCCCTAAACCTGAACCACTTCCGATGCCCTACCTTAACCAATGCCCTAATCTTTACCAGTACACAAACACTAACTCATGCCCTCAAACGTACTCTAACCCTTAAGCATTGACGTACCCTATCCTGTACCCTAATCCCTCCCCATTCCCTAACCCTAACCCTAAGCGAAAACCTATACGTGACCCTTTTCCGAGGCCTTACCCTCATCGGTGCCTTTGTCTTAACCAGTAAAACAACACTAACTCGTGTCCTCACACTTACGCTAACCCTTAAGCATTGTCGTACCCTAACCTGTACCCTAATCCCTCTCCATTCCCGAACCCTAACCATAACCCGAATCCTAACCCTGACCCTCACCCAAAGCCTTAACCTCCCCCGTGCCCTAATCATAACCAGGACACCAAGACTAACTCGTGCCCTCACACGTATGCTAACACTAAACCGCAGCGGTACCCTAACCTATACCCTAATCCCTCTCCATTCCCTAACCCTAACCCTAACCTGAAACCTAACCATGACACTCACCCGAAACATTACCCTCACCCTTGTCCTAATTTTAACCAGTACATCAACACTAACCCATGCCCTCTAACGTATGCTAACCCTACGTCATTGCCGTACACTAACCTATACCCTAATCAATCCCCATTCCCTAACCCTAACCCTAACCCTAACCCTTAACGTGACCCTTTTCCGAGGCCTTACCCTCACCCGTGCCCTAATCGTAAGCAGTACACTAACACTAACATGTGACCTCACACGTACGCTATACCTTAAGCGTTGTGGTACCCTAAACTGTGCCCTAATATCTCCCCATTCCCTAACCCTAACCCTAACCCGAATTCTCTCCCTGACCCTCACCCGAAACCTTACCCTAACCCGTGCCCTAATCTTAACCAGGACACCAACACTAACTCATGCCCTCACACGTACGCTAAACCTTAAGCATTGTCGTACCCTAAATTGTAACCTAATCCCTCCCCATTCCTTAACCCTAACCCTAACCCTAACCCTAACCCTAACCCTAACCCTAATCCCTCTCCATTCCCTAACCCTAACCATAACCTGAAACCTAACCATGACACTCAACCGAAACTTTACCATCACCCGTGTCCTAATTTTAACCTGTACATCAACACTAACCCATGCCCTCTAACGTACGCTAACCCTAAGCCATTGCCGTACCCTAAACTGTACCCTAATCAATCCCCATTCCCTAACCCTAACCCTAAACCTAACCCTTAATGTGACCCTCTTCCGAGGCCTTACCCTCCCCCGTGCCCTATTCGTAAGCAGTACACTAACACTAACTAGTGACCTCACACGTACGCTAAACCTTAAGCGTTGTGGTACCCTAAACTGTGCCCTAATATCTCCCCTTTCCCTAACCCTAACCCTAACCTGAAACCTCTCCATGACACTCACCCGAAAGTTTACCCTCACCCGTGTCCTAATTTTAACCAGTACATCAACACTAACCCATGCCCTCTAACGTACGCTAACCCTAAGCCATTGCCGTACCCTAACCTGTACCCTAATGAATCCCCATTCCCTAAGCCTAACCCTAACCCTAACCAGGACACCAACACTAACTCGTGCCCTCACACGTACGCTAACTCTTAATCGTTGTCGTACCCTAAACTGTACCCTAATCCCTCCCCATTCCCTAACCCTAACCCTAAGCCGAATCCTAACACTGACCCTCACCTGAAGCCTTACCCTCACCCGTGCCCTAATCTTAACCAGGACACCAAGGCTAACACGTGCCCTCACACGTACGCTAACATTAAACCGCAGCGGTACCCTAACCTGTACCCTAATCCCTCTCCATTCCCTAACTCTAACCCTAACCTGAAACCGAACCATGACACTCACCCGAAACTTTACCATCACGCGTGTCCTAATTTTAACCAGTACATCAACACTAACCCATGCCCTCTAACGTACGCTAACCCTAAACCATTGCCGTACCCTAACCTGTACCCTAATCAATCCGCATTCCCTAACCCTAACCCTAACCCTAACCCTTAACGTGACCCTCTTCCGAGGCCTTACCCTCCCCCGTGCCCTAATCGTAAGCAGTACACTAACACTAACTAGTGACTCACACGTACGCTAAATATTAAGTGCTGTGGTACCCTAAACTGTGCCCTAATATCTCCCCTTTCCCTAACCCTAACCCTAACCCGAATGCTAACCCTGACCCTCACCTGAAGCCTTACCCTCACCCGTACCCTAATCTTAACCAGGACACTAACATTAACCCTTGCCCTCACACGAACGCTAACCATTAAGCACTGTCGTACCCTAAGCTGTACCCTAATCCCTCTGCATTCCTTAACCCTAACCCTAACAGGAATCCTAACCCTGACCCTCACCCGAAGCCTTACCCTCACCCGTGCCCTAATCTTAACCAGGACACCAACACTAACTCGTGCTCTCACACGTACGCTAACCCTTAATCGTTGTCGTACCCTAAACTGTACCCTAATCCCTCCGCATTCCCTAACCCTAAACCTTACCCGAATCCTAACCCTGACCCTCACCTGAAGCCTTACCCTCACCCGTGCCCTAATCTTAACCAGGACACTAACACTAACCCTTGCCCTCACACGAACGCTAACCCTTAAGCACTGTCGAACCCTAAGCTGTACCCTAATCCCTCTGCATTCCTTAACCCTAACCCTAACACGAATCCTAACCCTGAACCTCACCCGAAGCCTTACCCTCACCCGTGCCCTAATCTTTACCAGGACACCAACACTAACTCGTGCCCTCACACGTACGCTAAACCTTAAGCGTTGTCGTACACTAAATTGTACCCTAATCCCTCCCCATTCCTTAACCCTAACCCTAACCCCATCCCTAAACCTGACCCACTTCCGATGCCCTACCCTAACCAATGCCCTAATCTTAACCAGTACACAAACACTAACTGATGCCCTCAAACGTACGCTAACCCTTAAGCATTGTCGTACCCTATCCTGTATCCTAATCCCTCCCCATTCCCTAACCCTAACCCTAAGCGAAACCCTGAACGTGACCCTTTTCCGAGGCCTTACCCTCATCCGTGCCCTTGTCTTAACCAGTACACCAACACTAACTAATGCCCTCACACTTACGCTAACCCTTAAGCATTGTCGTACCCTAACCTCTGCCCTAATCCCTCTCCATTACCTAACCCTAACCCTATCCCGAATCCTAACCCTGACCATCACCCGAAACCTTACCCTCACCCGTGTCCTAATCTTAACCAGGACACCAAGACTAACTCGTGCCCTCCCACGTACGCTAACACTAAACCGCAGCGGTACCCTAACCTGTACCCTAATCCCTCTCCATTCCCTAACCCTAGCCCTAACCTGAAACCTAACCATAACACTCACCCGAAACTTTACCCTCACCCGTGTCCTAATTTTAACCAGTACATCAACACTAACCCATGCCCTCTAACGTACGCTAAACCTAAGCCATTGCTGTACCCTAACCTGTACCCTAATAAATCCCCATTCCCTAACCCTAACCCTAACCCTAACCCTTAACATGACCCTCTTCCGAGGCATTACCCTCACCCGTGCCCTAATCATAAGCAGTACACTAACACTAACTAGTGACCTCACACGTATGCTAAACCTTAAGCGTTGTGGTACCCTAAACTGTGCCCTAATATCTCCCCATTCCCTAACTCTAACCCTAACCCGAATTCTATCCCTGACCCTCACCCGAAACCTTACCCTCACCCGTGCCCTAATCTTAACCAGGACACCAACACTAACTCGTGCCCTCACACGTATGCTAACCCTTAATCGTTGTCGTACCCTAAACTGTACCCTAATCCCTCCCCATTCCCTAACCCTAACCCTAACCCGAATCCTAACCCTGACCCTCACCTGAAGCCTTACCCTCACCCGTGCCCTAATCTTAACCAGGACACTAACACTAACCCTTGCCCTCACAGGAACGCTAACCCTTAAGCACTGTCGTACCCTAAGCTGTACCCTAATCCCTCTGCATTCCTTAACCCTAACCCTAACACGAATCCTAAACCTGACCCTCACCCGAAGCCTTACCCTCACCCGTACCCTAATCTTAACCAGGACACCAACACTAACTCGTGCCCTCACACGTACGCTAAACCTTAAGCGTTGTCGTACCCTAAATTGTACCCTAATCCCTCCCCATTCCTTAACCCTAACCCTAACCCCATCCCTAAACCTGACCCATTTCTGATGCCCTACCCTAACCAATGGCCTAATCTTAACCAGTACACAAACACTAACTCATGCCATCAAACGTACGCTAACCCTTAAGCATTGTCTTACCCTATTCTGTACCCTAATACCTCCCCATTCCCTAACCCTAACCCTAAGCGAAACCCTGAACGTGACAATTTTCCGAGGCCTTACCCTCATCGGTGCCCTTGTCTTAACCAGTACACCAACACTAACTCGTGCCCTCACACTTACGCTAACCCATAGGCATTGTCGTACCCTAACCTGTACCCTAATCCCTCTCCATTCCCTAACCCTAGCCCAAACCTGAAACCTAACCATGACACTCACCCGAAACTTTACCCTCACCCGTGTCCTAATTTTAACCAGTACATCAACACTAACCCATGCCCTCTAACGTACGCTAAACCTAAGCCATTGCTGTACCCTAACCTGTACCCTAATCAATCCCCATTCCCTAACACTAACCCTAACCCTAACCCTTAACGTGACCCTCTTCTGAGGCCTTACCCTCACCCGTGCCCTAATCGTAAGCAGTACACTAACACTAACTAGTGACCTCACACGTATGCTAAACCTTAAGCGTTGTGGTACCCTAAACTGTGCCGTAATATCTCCCCATTCCCTAACCCTAACCCTAACCCGAATTCTATCCCTGACCCTCACCCGAAACCTTACCCTCACCCGTGCCCTAATCTTAACCAGGACGCCAACACTAACTCGTGCCCTCACACGTATGCTAACCCTTAATCGTTGTCGTACCCAAAACTGTACCCTAATCCATTCCCATTCCCTAACCCTAACCCTAACCCGAATCCTAACCCTGACCCTCACCTGAAGCCTTACCCTCACCCGTGCCCGAATCTTAACCAGGACACTAACACTAAACCTTGCCCTCACACGAACGCTAACCCTTAAGCACTGTCGTACCCTAAGCTGTACCCTAATCCCTCTGCATTCCTTAACCCTAACCCTAACACGAATCCTAACCCTGACCCTCACCCGAAGCCTTACCCTCACCCGTGCCCTAATCTTAACCAGGACACCAACACTAACTCGTGCCCTCACACGTACGCTTAACCTTAAGCGTTGTCGTACCCTAAATTGTACCCTAATCCCTCCCCATTCCTTAACCCTAACCCTAACCCGATCCCTAAACCTGACCCATTTCCGATGCCCTACCCTAACCAATGGCCTAATCTTAACCAGTACACAAACACTAACTCATGCCCTCAAACGTACGCTAAACCTTAAGCATTGTCGTACCCTATCCTGTACCCTAATCCCTCCCCATTCCCTAACCCTAACCCTAAGCGAAACCCTGAACGTGACCCTTTTCCGAGGCCTTACCCTCATCCGTGCCCTTGTCTTAACCAGTACACCAACACTAACTCGTGCCCTCACACTTACGCTAACCCTTAGGCATTGTCGTACCCTAACCAGGACCCTAATCCCTCTCCATTCCCTAACCCTAACCCTAAGCCGAATCCTAACACTGACCCTCACCCGAAGCCTTACCCTCACCCGTGCCCTAATCATAATCAGGACACCAAGACTAACTCATGCCCTCACACGTACGCTAATACTAAACCGCAGCGGTACCCTAACCTGTACCCTAATCCCTCTCCATTCCCTAACCCTAACCCTAACCTGAAACCTATCCATGACACTCACCCGAAACTTTACCATCACCCGTGTCCTAATTTTAACCAGTACATCAACACTAACCCATGCCCTCTAACGTACGCTAACCCTAAGCCATTGCCGTACCCTAACCTGTACCCTAATCAATCCCCATTCCCTAACCCTAACCCTAACCCTAACCCTTAACGTGACCCTCTTCCGAGGCCTTACCCTCCCCCGTGCCCTAATCGTAAGCAGTACACTAACACTAACTAGTGACCTCACACGTACGCTAAACCTTAAGCGTTGTGGTACCCTAAACTGTGCCCTAATATCTCCCCATTCCCTAACCCTAACCCTAACCCGAATTCTATCCCTGACCCTCACCCGAAACCTTACCCTCACCCGTGCCCTAATCTTAACCAGGACACCAACACTAACTCGTGCCTTCACACGTACGTTAACCCTTAATCGTTGTCGTACCCTAAACTGTACCCTAATCCCTCCCCATTCCCTAACCCTAACCCTAACCCCAATCCTAACCCCTACCCTCACCTGAAGCCTTACCCTCACCCGTGCCCTAATCTTAACCAGGACACTAACACCAACCCTTGCCCTCACACGAACGCTAACCCTTAAGAACTGTCGTACCCTAAGCTGTACCCTAATCCCTCTGCATTCCTTAACCCTAACCCTAACACGAATCCTAACCCTGACCCTCACCCGAAGCCTTACCCTAACCCGTGCCCTAAACTTAACCAGGACACCAACACTAACTCGTGCCCTCACACGTACGCTAAACCTTAAGCGTTGTCGTACCCTAAATTGCAACCTAATCCCTCCCCATTCCTTAACCCTTACCCTAGCCCCATCCCTAAACCTGACCCACTTCCGATGCCCTACCCTAACCAATGCCCTAATCTTAACCAGTACACAAACACTAACTCATGCCCTCAAACGTACGCTAACCCTTAAGCATTGTCGTACCCTATCCTGTACCCTAATCCCTCCCCATTCCCTAACCCTAACCCTAAGCAAAACCCTGAACGTGACCCTTTTCCGAGGCCTTACCCTCATCGGTGCCCTTGTCTTAACCAGTACACCAACACTAATTCGTGCCCTCACACTTACGCTAACCCTTAGGCATTGTCGTACCCTAACCAGTACCCTAATCCCTCTCCATTCCCTAACCCTAACCCTAACCCGAATCCTGACCCTGACCCTCACCCGAAGCCTTACCCTCACCCGTGCCCTAATCTTACCCAGGACACTAACACTAACCCTTGCCCTCACACGAACGCTAACCCTTAAGCACTATCGTACCCTAAGCTGTACCCTAATCCCTCTGCATTCCTTAACCCTAACCCTAACACAAATCCTATCACTGACCCTCACCCGAAGCCTTACCCTCACCCGTGCCCTAATCTTAAGCAGGACACCAACACTATCTCGTGCCCTCACACGTACGCTAAACTTTAAGCGTTGTCGTACCCTAAATTGTAACCATAATCCCTCCCCATTCCTTAACCCTAACCCTAACCCCATCCCTAAACCTGACCCACTTCCGATGCCCTACCCTAACCAATGCCCTAATCTTAACCAGTACACAAACACTAACTCATGCCCTCAAACGTCCGCTAACCCTTAAGCATTGTCGTACCCTATCCTGTACCCTAATCCCTCCCCATTCCCTAACCCTAACCCTAAGCGAAACCCTGAACGTGACCCTTTTCCGAGGCCTTACCCTCATCCGTGCCCTTGTCTTAACCAGTACACCAACACTAACTCGTGCCCTCACACTTACGCTAACCCTTAGGCATTGTCGTACCCTAACCTCTACCCCAATCCCTCTCCATTCCCTAACCCTAACCCTAACCCGAATCCTAACCCTGACCCTCACCCGAAGCCTTACCCTCACCCGTGCCCTAATCTTAACCAGGACACCAAGACTAACTCGTGCCCTCACACGTACGCTAACATTAAACCGCAGCGGTACCCTAACCTGTACCCTAATCCCTCTCCATTCCCTAACCCTAACCCTAACCTGAAACCTAACCATGACACTCACCCGAAACTTTACCATCACCCGTGTCCTAATTTTAACCAGTACATCAACACCAACCCATGCCCTGTAACGTACGCAAACCGTAAGCCATTGCCGTACCCTAACCTGTACCCTAATCAATCCCCATTCCCTAACCCTAACCCTAACCCTAACCCTTAACGTGACCCTCTTCCGAGGCCTTGCCCTCACCCGTGCCCTAATCGTAAGCAGTACACTAACACTAACTAGTGACCTCACAGGTACGCTAAACCTTAAGCGTTTTGGTACCCTAAACTGTGTCCTAATATCTCCGTATTCCCTAATCCTAACCCTAACCCGAATCCTAACCCTGACCCTCACCTGAAGCCTTACCCTCACCCGTAACCTAATCTTAACCAGGACACTAACACTAACCCTTGCCCTCACACGAACGCTAACCCTTAAGCACTATCGTACCCTAAGCTGTACACTAATCCCTCTGCATTCCTTAACCCTAACCCTAACACGAATCCTATCCCTGACCCTCACCCGAAGCCTTACCCTAACCCGTGCCCTAATCTTAACCAGGAAACCAACACTATCTCGTGCCCTCACACGTACGCTAAACTTTAAGCGTTGTCGTACCCTAAATTGTAACCTAATCCCTCCCCATTCCTTAACCTTAACACTAACCCCATCCCTAAACCTGACCCACTTCCGATGCCCTACCCTAACCAATGCCCTAATCTTAACCAGTACACAAACACTAACTCATGCCCTCAAACGTACGCTAAACCTTAAGCATTGTCGTACCCTATCATGTACCCTAATCCCTCCCCATTCCCTAACCCTAACCCTAAGCGAAACCCTGAACGTGACCCTTTTCCGAGGCCTTACCCTCATCCGTGCCCTTGTCTTAACCAGTACACCAACACTAACTCGTGCCCTCACACTTACGCTAACCCTTAGGCATTGTCGTACCCTAACCAGGACCCTAATCCCTCTCCATTCCCTAACCCTAACCCTAACCCGAATCCTAACCCTGACCCTCACCCGAAGCCTTACCCTCACCCGTGCCCTAATCATAATCAGGACACCAAGACTAACTCATGCCCTCACACGTACGCTAACACTAAACCGCAGCGGTACCCTAACCTGTACCCTAATCCCTCTCCATTCCCTAACCCTAAACCTAACCTGAAACCTATCCATGACACTCACCCGAAACTTTACCATCACCCGTGTCCTAATTTTAACCAGTACATCAACACTAACCCATGCCCTCTAACGTACGCTAACCCTAAGCCATTGCCGTACCCTAACCTGTACCCTAATCAATCCCCATTCCCTAACCCTAACCCTAACCCTAACCCTTAACGTGACCCTCTACCGAGGCCTTACCCTCCCCCGTGCCCTAATCGTAAGCAGTACACTAACACTAACTAGTGACCTCACACGTACGCTAAACCTTAAGCGTTGTGGTACCCTAAACTGTGCCCTAATATCTCCCCATTCCCTAACCCTAACCCTAACCCGAATTCTATCCCTGACCCTCACCCGAAACCTTACCCTCACCCGTGGCCTAATCTTAACCAGGACACCAACACTAACTCGTACCTTCACACGTACGTTAACCCTTAATCGTTGTCGTACCCTAAACTGTACCCTAATCCCTCCCCATTCCCTAACCCTAACCCTAACCCCAATCCTAACCCTGACCCTCACCTGAAGCCTTACCCTCACCCGTGCCCTAATCTTAACCAGGACACTAACACCAACCCTTGCCCTCACACGAACGCTAACCCTTAAGAACTGTCGTACCCTAAGCTGTACCCTAATCCCTCTGCATTCCTTAACCCTAACCCTAACACGAAACCTAACCCTGACCCTCACCCGAAGCCTTACCCTAACCCGTGGCCTAAACTTAACCAGGACACCAACACTAACTCGTGCCCTCACACGTACGCTAAACCTTAAGCGTTGTCGTACCCTAAATTGTAACCTAATCCCTCCCCATTCCTTAACCCTTACCCTAACCCCATCCCTAAACCTGACCCACTTCCGATGCCCTACCCTAACCAATGCCCTAATCTTAACCAGTACACAAACACTAACTCATGCCCTCAAAAGTACGCTAACCCTTAAGCATTGTCGTACCCTATCCTGTACCCTAATCCCTCCCCATTCCCTAACCCTAACCCTAAGCGAAACCCTGAACGTGACCCTTTTCCGAGGCCTTACACTCATCGTTGCCCTTGTCTTAACCAGTACACCAACACTATCTCGTGCCCTCACACTTACGCTAACGCTTAAGCATTGTCGTACCCTAACCTGTACCCGAATCCCTCTCCATTCCCTAACCCTAACCCTAACCCGAATCCTAACCCTGACCCTCACCCGAAACCTTACCCTCACCCGTGCCCTAATCTTAATCAGGACACCAAGACTAACTCGTGCCCTCACACGTACGCTAACACTAAACCGCAGCGGTACCCTAACCTGTACCCTAATCCCTCTCCATTCCCTAACCCTAACCCTAACCTGAAACCTAACCATGACACTCACCCGAAACTTTACCCTCACCCGTGTCCTAATTTTAACCAGTACATCAACACTAACCCATGCCCTCTAACGTACGCAAACCCTAAGCCATTGCCGTGCCCTAACCTGTACCCTAATCAATCCCCATTCCCTAACCCTAACCCTAACCCTAACCCTTAACGTGACCCTCATCCGAGGCCTTACCCTCACCCGTGCCCTAATCGTAAGCAGTACACTAACACTAACTAGTGACCTCAGAGGTACGCTAAACCTTAAGCGTTGCGGTACCATAAACTGTGTCCTAATATCTCCCCATTCCCTAATCCTAACCCTAATCCGAATCCTAACCCTGACCCTCACCCGAAGCCTTACCCACACCCGTGCCCTAATCTTAACCAGGACACCAACACTAACTCGTGCCCTCACACGTACGCTAAACCTTAAGCGTTGTCGTACCCTAAATTGTAACCTAATCCCTCCCCATTCCTTAACCCTAACCCTAACCCCATCCCTAAACCTGACCCACTTCCGATGCCCTACCCTAACCAATGCCCTAATCTTAACCAGTACACAAACACTAACTCATGCCCTCAAACGTACGCTAACCCTTAAGCTTTGTCGTACCCTATCCTGTACCCTAATCCCTCCCCATTCCCTAACCCTAACCCTAAGCGAAACCCTGAACGTGACCCTTTTCCGAGGCCTTACCCTCATCGGTGCCCTTGTCTTAACCAGTACACCAACACTAACTCGTGCCCTCACACTTACGCTAACACTTAAGCATTGTCGTACCCTAACCTGTACCCTAATCCCTCTCCATTCCCTAACCCTAACCCTAACCTGAAACCTATCCATGACACTCACCCGAAACTTTACCATCACCCGTGTCCTAATTTTAACCAGTACATCAACACTAACCCATGCCCTCTAACGTACGCTAACCCTAAGCCATTGCCGTACCCTAACCTGTACCCTAATCAATCCCCATTCCCTAACCCTAACCCTAACCCTAACCCTTAACGTGACCCTCTTCCGAGGCCTTACCCTCCCCCATGCCCTAATCGTAAGCAGTACACTAACACTAACTAGTGATCTCACACGTACGCTAAACCTTAAGCGTTGTGGTACCCTAAACTGTGCCCTAATATCTTCCCTTTCCCTAACTCTAACCCTAACTCGAATCCTAACCCTGACCCTCACCTGAAACCTTACCCTCAACCGTGCCCTAATCTTAACCAGGACACTAACACTAAAACTTGCCCTCACACGAACGCTAAACCTTAAGCACTGTCGTTCCCTAAGCTGTACCCTAATCCCTCTGCATTCCTTAACCCTAACCCTAACACGAATCCTAACCCTGACCCTCACCCGAAGCCTTACCCTCACCCGTGCCGTAATCTTAACCAGGACACCAACACTAACTCGTGCCCTCACACGTACGCTAAACCTTAATCGTTGTCGTACCCTAAATTGTAACCTAATCCCTCCCCATTCCTTAACCCTAACCCTAACCCCATCCCTAAACCTGACTCACTTCCGATGCCCTACCCTAACCAATGCCCTAATCTTAACCAGTACACAAATACTAACTTATGCCCTCAAAGGTAGTCTAACCCTTAAGCATTGTCGTACCCTATCCTGTACCCTAATCCCTCCCCATTCCCTGACTCTAACCCTAAGCGAAACCCTGAACGTGACCCTTTTCCGAGGCCTTACCCTCATCGGTGCCCTTGTCTTAACCAGTACACCAACACTAACTCGTGCCCTCACACTTACGCTAACCCTTAGGCATTGTTGTACCGTAACCAGTACCCTAATCCCTCTCCATTCCTTAACCCTAACCCTAACCCGAATCCTAACCCTGACCCTCACAAGAAGCCTTAACCTCACCCGTGCCCTAATCTTAACCAGGACCCCAAGACTAACTCGTGCCCTCACACGTACGCTAACACTAAACCGCAGCGGTACCCTAACCTGTACCCTAATCCCTCTCCATTCCCTAACCCTAACCCTAACCTGAAACCTATCCATGACACTCACCCGAAACTTTACCATCACCCGTGTCCTAATTTTAACCAGTACATCAACACTAACCCATGCCCTCTAACGTACGCTAACCCTAAGCCATTGCCGTACCCTAACCTGTACCCTAATCAATCCCCATTCCCTAACCCTGACCCTAACCCTAACCCTTAACGTGACCCTCTTCCGAGGCCTTACCCTCCCCTGTGCCCTAATCGTAAGCAGTACACTAACACTAACTAGTGACCTCACACGTACGCTAAACCTTAAGCGTTGTGGTACCCTAAACTGTGCCCTAATATCTCCCCTTTCCCTAACCCTAACCCTAACCCGAATCCTAACCCTGACCCTCACCTGAAGCCTTACCCTCAACCGTGCCCTAATCTTAACCAGGACACTAACACTAAACCTTGCCCTCACACGAACGCTAACCCTTAAGCACTGTCGTTCCCTAAGCTGTACCCTAATCCCTCTGCATTCCTTAACCCTAACCCTAACACGAATCCTAACCCTGACGCTCACCCGAAGCCTTACACTCACCCGTGCCCTAATCTTAACCAGGACACCAACACTAACTCGTGCCCTCACACGTACGCTAAACCTTAATCGTTGTCGTACCCTAAATTGTAACCTAATCCCTCCCCATTTCTTAACCCTAACCCTAACCCCATCCCTAAACCTGACCCACTTCCGATGCCCTACCCTAACCAATGCCCTAATCTTAACCAGTACACAAACACTAACTTATGCCCTCAAAGGTAGTCTAACCCTTAAGCATTGTCGTACCCTATCCTGTACCCTAATCCCTCCCCATTCCCTAACCCTAACCCTAAGCGAAACACTGAATGTGACCCTTTTCCGAGGCCTTACCCTCATTGGTGCCCTTGTCTTAACCAGTACACCAACACTAACTCGTGCCCTAACACTTACGCTAACCCTTAGGCATTGTCGTACCCTAACCATTACCCTAATCCCTCTCCATTCCCTATCCCTAACCCTAACCCGAATCCTAACGCTGGCCCTCACAAGAAACCTTACCCTCACCCGTGCCCTAATCTTAACCAGGACCCCAAGACTAACTCGTGCCCTCACACGTACGCTAACACTAAACCGCAGCGGTACCCTAACCTGTACCCTAATCCCTCTCCATTCCCTAACCCTAACCCTAAACTGAAACCTAACCATGACACTCACCCGAAACTTTACCATCACCCGTTTCCTAATTTTAACCAGTACATCAACACTAGCCCATGCCCGCTAACGTACGCTAACCCTAAGCCATTGCCGTACCCTAACCTGTACCCTAATCAATCCCCAATCCCTAACCCTAACCTTAACCCTAACCCTTAACGTGACCCTCTTCCAAGGCCTTACCCTCCCCCGTACCCTAATCGTAAGCAGTATACTAACACTAACTAGTGACCTCACACGTACGCTAAACCTTAACTGTTGTGGTACCCTAAACTGTGCCCTAATATCTCCCCATTCCCTAACCCTAACCCTAACCCGAATCCTAACCCTGACCCTCACCTGAAGCCTTACCCTCACCCGTGCCCTAATCTTAACCAGGACACTAACACTAACCCTTGCCCTCACACGAACACTAACCCTTAAGCACTGTCGTTCCCTAAGCTGTACCCTAATCCCTCTGCATTCCTTAACCCTAACCCTAACACGAATCCTAACCCTGACCCTCACCCGAAGCCTTACCCTCACCCGTGACCTAATCTTAACCAGGACACCAACACTAACTCGTTCCCTCACACGTACGCTAAACCTTAAGCGTTGTCGTACCCTAAATTGTAACCTAATCCCTCCCCATTCCTTAACCCTAACCCAACCCCCATCCCTAAACCTGACCCACTTCCGATGCCCTATCCTAACCAATGCCTTAATCTTAACCAGTACACATACTCTAACTCATGCCCTCAAAATTACGCTAACCCTTAAGCCTTGTCGTACACTATCCTGTAACCTAATCCCTCCCCATTCCCTAACCCTAACCCTAAGCGAAACTCTGAACGTGACCATTTTCCGAGGCCTTACCCTCATCGGAGCCCTTGTCTTAACCAGTACACCAACACTAACTCGTGCCCTCACACTTACTCTATCCCTTAAGCATTGTCGTACCCTAACCTGTACCCTAATCCCTCTCCATTCCCTAACCCTAACACTAACCCGAATCCTAACCCTGACCCTCACCCGAAACCTTACCCTCACCCGTGCCCTAATCTTAACCAGGACACCAAGACTAACTCGTTCCCTCACACGTACGCTAACACTAAACCGCAGCGGTACCCTAACCTGTACCCTAATCCCTCTCCATTCCCTAACTCTAGCCTTAACCTGAAACCTAACCATGACAGTCACCCGAAACTTTACCCTCACCCGTGTCCTAATTTTAACCAGTACATCAACACTAACCCATGGCCTCTAACGTACGCTAAACCTAAGCCATTGCTGTACCCTAACCTGTACCCTAATCAATGCCCATTCCCTAACCCTAACCCTAACCCTAACCCTTAACGTGACCCTCTTCCGAGGCCTTACCCTCACCCGTGCCCTAATCGTAAGCAGTACACTAACACTAACTGGTGACCTCACACGTATGCTAAACCTTAAGCGTTGTGGTACCCTAAACTGTGCCCTAATATCTCCCCATTCCCTAACCCTAACCCTAACCCGAATTCTATCCCTGACCCTCACCCGAAACCTTACCCTCACCCGTGCCCTAATCTTAACCAGGACACCAACACTAACTCGTGCCCTCACACGTACGCTAACCCTTAATCGTTCTCGTACCCTAAACTGTACCCTAATCCCTCCCCATTCCCTAACCCTAACCCTAACCCGAATCCTAACCCTGACCCTCACCTGAAGCCTTACCCTCACCCGTGCCCTAATCTTAACCAGGACACTAACACTAACCCTTGCCCTCACACGAACGCTAACCCTTAAGCACTGTCGTACCCTAAGCTGTACCCTAATCCCTCTGCATTCCTTAACCCTAACCCTAACACGAATCCTAACCCTGACCCTCACCCGAAGCCTTACCCTCACCCGTGCCCTAATCTTAACCAGGACACCAACACTAACTCGTGCCCTCACACGTACGCTAAACCTTAAGCGTTGTCGTACCCTAAATTGTAACCTAATCCCTCCCCATTCCTTAACCCTAACCCTAACCCCATCCCTAAACCTGACCCACTTCCGATGCCCTACCCTAAACAATGGCCTAATCTTAACCAGTACACAAACACTAACTCATGCCCTCAAACGTACGCTAACCCTTAAGCATTGTCGTACCCTATCCTGTACCCTAATCCCTCCCCATTCCCTAACCCCAACCCTAAGCGAAACCCTGAACGTGAACCTTTTCCGAGGCCTTACCCTCATCGGTGCCCTTGTCTTAACCAGTACACCAACACTAACTCGTGCCCTCACACTTACTCTAACTCTTAGGCATTGTCGTACCCTAACCAGTACCCTAATCCCTCTCCATTCCCTAATCCTAACCCTAACCCGAATCCTAACCCTGACCCTCACCCGAAGCCTTACCCTCACCCGTGCCCTAATCTTAATCAGGACACCAAGACTAACTCGTGCCCTCACACGTACGCTAACACTAAACCGCAGCGGTACCCTAACCTGTACCCTAATCCCTCTCCATTCCCTAACCCTAACCCTAACCTGAAACCTATCCATGACACTCACCCGAAACTTTACCATCACCCGTGTCCTAATTTTAACCAGTACATCAACACTAACCCATGCCCTCTAACGTATTCTAACCCTAAGCCATTGCCGTACCCTAACCTGTACCCTAATCAATCCCCATTCCCTAACCCTAACCCTAACCCTAACCCTTAACGTGACCCTCTTCCGAGGCCTTACCCTCCCCCGTGCCCTAATCGTAAGCAGTACACTAACACTAACTAGTGACCTCACAGGTACGCTAAACCTTAAGCGTTGTGGTACCCTAAACTGTGCCCTAATATCTCCCCTTTCCCTAACCCTAACCCTAACCCGAATCCTAACCCTGACCCTCACCTGAAGCCTTACCCTCACCCGTGCCCTAATCTTAACCAGGACACTAACACTAACCCTTGCCCTCACACGAACACTAACCCTCAAGCACTGTCGTTCCCTAAGCTGTACCCTAATCCCTCTGCATTCCTTAACAGTAACCCTAACACGAATCCTAACCCTGACCCTCACCCGAAGCCTTACCCTCACCCGTGCCCTAATCTTAATCAGGACACCAAGACTAACTCGTGCCCTCACACGTACGCTAACATTAAACCCCAGCGGTACCCTAACCTGAACCCTAATCCCTCTCCATTCCCTAACCCTAACCCTAACCTGAAACCTAACCATGACACTCACCGCAAACTTTACCCTCACCCGTGTGTTAATTTTAACCAGTACATCAAAACTAACCCATGCCCTCTAACGTACGCAAACCCTAAGCCATTGCCGTGCCCTAACCTGTACCCTAATCAATCCCCATTCCCTAACCCTAACCCTAACTCTAACCCTTAACGTGACCCTCTTCCGAGGCCTTACCCTCACCCGTGCCCTAATCGTAAGCAGTACACTAACACTAACTAGTGACCTCACAGGTACGCTAAACCTTAAGCGTTGTCGTACCCTAAACTGTACCCTAATCACTCCCCATTCCCTAATCCTAACCCTAATCCGAATCCTAACCCTGACCCTCACCTGAAGCCTTACCCTCACCCGTGCCCTAATCTTAACCAGGACACTAACACTAACCCTTGCCCTCACACGTACGCTAACCCTTAAGCACTATCGTACCCTAAGCTGTACCCTAATCCCTCTGCATTCCTTAACCCTAACGCTAACACGAATCCTAACCCTGACCCTCACCCGAAGCCTTACCCACACCCGTGCCCTAATCTTAACCAGGACACCAACACTAACTCGTGCCCTCACACGTACGCTAAACCTTAAGCGTTGTCGTACCCTAAATTGTAACCTAATCCCTCCCCATTCCTTATTCCTAACCCTAACCCCATCCCTAAACCTGACCCACTGCTGATGCCCTACCCTAACCAATGCCCTAATCTTAACCAGTACACAAACACTAACTCATGCCATCAAACGTACGCTAACCCTTAAGCTTTGTCGTACCCTATCCTGTACCCTAATCCCTCCCCATTCCTTAACCCTAACCGTAACCCCATCCCTAAACCTGACCCACTTCCGATGCCCTACACTAACCAATGCCCTAATCTTAACCAGTACACAAACACTAACTTATGCCCTCAAAGGTAGTCTAACCCTTAAGCATTGTCATACCCTATCCTGTACCCTAATCCCTCCCCATTCCCTAACCCTAACCCTAAGCGAAACCCTGAACGTGACCCTTTTCCGAGGCCTTACCCTCATCGGTGCCCTTGTCTTAACCAGTACACCAACACTAACTCGTGCCCTCACACTTACGCTAACCCTTAGGCATTGTCGTACCCTAACCATTACCCTAATCCCTCTCCATTCCCTAACCCTAACACTAACCCGAATCCTAACCCTGACCCTCACAAGAAACCTTACCCTCACTCGTGCCCTAATCTTAACCAGGACACCAAGACTAACTCGTGCCCTCACACGTACGCTAACACTAAACCGCAGCGGTACCCTAACCTGTACCCTAATCTCTCTCCATTCCCTAACCCTAAACCTAACCTGAAACCTAACCATGACACTCACCCGAAACTTTACCATCACCCGTGTCCTAATTTTAACCAGTACATCAACACTAGCCCATGCCCGCTAACGTACGCTAACCCTAAGCCATTGCCGTACCCTAACCTGTACCCTAATCAATCCCCATTTCCTAACCCTAACCTTAACCCTAACCCTTAACGTGAACCTCTTCCAAGACCTTACCCTCCCCCGTGCCCTAATCGTAAGCAGTACACTAACACTAACTAGTGACCTCACACGTACGCTAAACCTTAAGTGTTTTGGTACCCTAAACTGTGCCCTAATATCTCCCCATTCCCTAACCCTAACGCTAACCCGAATCCTAACCCTGACCCTCACCTGAAGAATTAGCCTCACCCGTGCCCTAATCTTAACCAGGACACTAACACTAACCCTTGCCCTCAAACGAACACTAACCCTTAAGCACTGTCATACCCTAAGCTGTACCCTAATCCCTCTGCATTCCTTAACCCTAACCCTAACACGAATCCTAACCCTGACCCTCACCCGAAGCCTTACCCTCACCCGTGCCCTAATCTTAACCAGGACACCAACACTAACTCGTGCCCTCACACTTACGCTAAACCTTAAGCGTTGTCGTACACTAAATTGTAACCTAATCCCTCCCCATTCCTTAACCCTAACCCTAACCCCATCCCTAAACCTGACCCACTTCCGATGCCCTACCCTAACCAATGCCTTAATCTTAACCAGTACACATACTCTAACTCATGCCCTCAAAATTACGCTAACCCTTAAGCCTTGTCGTACACTATCCTGTAACCTAATCCCTCCCCATTCCCTAACCCTAACCCTAAGCGAAACTCTGAACGTGACCATTTTCCGAGGCCTTACCCTCATCGGAGCCCTTGTCTTAACCAGTACACCAACACTAACTCGTGCCCTCACACTTACTCTAACACTTAAGCATTGTCGTACCTTAACCTGTACCCTAATCCCTCTCCATTCCCTAACCCTAACACTAACCCGAATCCTAACCCTGACCCTCACCCGAAACCTTACCCTCACCCGTGCCCTAATCTTAACCAGGACACCAAGAATAACTCGTGCCCTCATACGTACGCTAACACTAAACCGCAGCGGTACCCTCACCTGTACCCTAATCCCTCTCCATTCCCTAACCCTAACACTAACCTGAAACCTAACCATGACACTCACCCGAAACTTTACCCTCACCCGTGTCCTAATTTTAACCAGTACATCAACACTAACCCATGCCCTCTAACATACGATAACCCTAAGCCATTGCCGTACCCTAACCTGTACCCTAATCAATCCCCATTCCCTAACCCTAACCCTAACCCTAACCCTTAACGTGACCCTCTTCCGAGGCCTTACCCTCACCCGTGCCCTAATCGTAAGCAGTACACTAACACTAACTAGTGACCTCACACGTATGCTAAACCTTAAGCGTTGTGGCACCCTAAACTGTGCCTTAATATCTCCCCATTCCCTAACCCTAACCCTAACGCGAATTCTATCCCTGACCCTCACCCGAAACCTTACCCTCACACGTGCCCTAATCTTAAACAGGACACCAACACTAACTCGTGCCCTCACACGTACGTTAACCCTTAATCGTTGTCGTACCCTAAACTGTACCCTAATCCCTCCCCATTCCCTAACCCTAACCCTAACCCCAGTCCTAACCCTGACCCTCACCTGAAGCCTTACCCTCACCCGTGCCCTAATCTTAACCAGGACACTAACACTAACCCTTGCCCTCACACGAACGCTAACCCTTAAGCACTGTCGTACCCTAAGCTGTACCCTAATCCCTCTGCATTCCTTAACACTAACCCTAACACGAATCCTAACCCTGACCCTCACCCGAAACCTTACCCTCACCCGTGCCCTAATCTTAACCAGGACACCAAGAATAACTCGTGCCCTCATACGTACGCTAACACTAAACCGCAGCGGTACCCTCACCTGTACCCTAATCCCTCTCCATTCCCTAACCCTAACACTAACCTGAAACCTAACCATGACACTCACCCGAAACTTTACCCTCACCCGTGTCCTAATTTTAACCAGTACATCAACACTAACCCATGCCCTCTAACATACGATAACCCTAAGCCATTGCCGTACCCTAACCTGTACCCTAATCAATCCCCATTCCCTAACCCTAACCCTAACACTAACCCTTAACGTGACCCTCTTCCGAGGCCTTACCCTCACCCGTGCCCTAATCGTAAGCAGTACACTAACACTAACTAGTGACCTCACACGTATGCTAAACCTTAAGCGTTGTGGCACCCTAAACTGTGCCTTAATATCTCCCCATTCCCTAACCCTAACCCTAACGCGAATTCTATCCCTGACCCTCACCCGAAACCTTACCCTCACACGTGCCCTAATCTTAAACAGGACACCAACACTAACTCGTGCCCTCACACGTACGTTAACCCTTAATCGTTGTCGTACCCTAAACTGTACCCTAATCCCTCCCCATTCCCTAACCCTAACCCTAACCCCAGTCCTAACCCTGACCCTCACCTGAAGCCTTACCCTCACCCGTGCCCTAATCTTAACCAGGACACTAACACTAACCCTTGCCCTCACACGAACGCTAACCCTTAAGCACTGTCGTACCCTAAGCTGTACCCTAATCCCTCTGCATTCCTTAACACTAACCCTAACACGAATCCTAACCCTGACCCTCACCCGAAGCCTTACCCTCACCCGTGCCCTAATCTTAACCAGGACACCAACACTAACTCGTGCCCTCACACGTACGCTAAACCTTAATCTTTGTCGTACCCTAAATTGTAACCTAATCCCTCCCCATTCCTTAACCCTAACCCTAACCCCATCCCTAAACCTGACCCACTTCCGATGCCCTACCCTAACCAATGCCCTAATCTTAACCAGTACACAAACACTAACTTATGCCCTCAAACGTAGTCTAACCCTTAAGCATTGTCGTACCCTATCCTGTACCCTAATCCCTCTCCATTCCCTAACCCTAACCCTATCCTGAAACCTAACCATGACACTCACCCGAAACTTTACCCTCACCCGTGTCCTAATTTTAACCAGTACATCAACACTAACCCATGCCCTCTAACATACGCTAACCCTAAGCCATTGCCGTACCCTAACCTGTACCCTAATCAATCCCCATTCCCTAACCCTAACCCTAACACTAACCCTTAACGTGACCCTCTTCCGAGGCCTTACCCTCACCCGTGCCCTAATCGTAAGCAGTACACTAACACTAACTAGTGACCTCACACGTATGCTAAACCTTAAGCGTTGTGGTACCCTAAACTGTGCCCTAATATCTCCCCATTCCCTAACCCTAACCCTAACGCGAATTCTATCCCTGACCCTCACCCGAAACCTTACCCTCACCCGTGCCCTAATCTTAAACAGGACACCAACACTAACTCGTGCCCTCACACGTACGTTAACCCTTAATCGTTGTCGTACCCTAAACTGTACCCTAATCCCTCCCCATTCCCTAACCCTAACCCTAAGCGAAACCCTGAACGTGACCCTTTTCCGAGGCCTTACCCTCATCGGTGCCCTTGTCTTAACCAGTACACCAACACTAATTCGTGCCCTCACACTTACGCTAACCCTTAGGCATTGTCGTACCCTAACCAGTACCCTAATCCCTCTCCATTCCCTAACCCTAATCCTAACCCGAATCCTAACCCTAACCCTCACCCGAAGCCTTACCCTCACCCGTGCCCTAATCTTAACCAGGACACCAAGACTAACTCGTGCCCTCACACGTACGCTAACACTAAACCGCTGCGGTACCCTTACCTGTACCCTAATCCCTCTCCATTCCCTAACACTAACCCTAACCTGAAACCTATCCATGACACTCACCCGAAACTTTACCATCACCCGTGTCCTAATTTTAACCAGTACATCAACACTAACACATGCCCTCTAACGTACGCTAACCCTAAGCCATTGCCGTACCCTAACCTGTACCCTAATCAATCCCCATTCCCTAACCCTAACCCTAACCCTAACCCTTAACGTGACCCTCTTTTGAGGCCTTACCCTCCCCCGTGCCCTAATCGTAAGCAGTACACTAACACTAACTAGTGACCTCACACGTACGCTAAACATTAAGTGTTGTGGTACCCTAAACTGTGCCCTAATATCTCCCCTTTCCCTAACCCTAACCCTAACCCGAATCCTAACCCTGACCCTCACCTGAAGCCTTACCCTCACCCGTGCCCTAACCTTAACCAGGACACTAACACTAACCCTTGCCCTCACACGAACACTAACACTTAAGCACTGTCGTACCCTAAGCTGTACCCTAATCCCTCTGCATTCCTTAACCCTAACCCTAACACGAATCCTAACCCTGAACCTCACCCGAAGCCTTACCCTCACCCGTGCCCTAATCTTTACCAGGACACCAACACTAACTCGTGCCCTCACACGTACGCTAAACCTTAAGCGTTGTCGTACACTAAATTGTACCCTAATCCCTCCCCATTCCTTAACCCTAACCCTAACCCCATCCCTAAACCTGACCCACTTCCGATGCCCTACCCTAACCAATGCCCTAATCTTAACCAGTACACAAACACTAACTCATGCCCTCAAACGTACGCTAACCCTTAAGCATTGTCGTACCCTATCCTGTATCCTAATCCCTCCCCATTCCCTAACCCTAACCCTAAGCGAAACCCTGAACGTGACCCTTTTCCGAGGCCTTACCCTCATCCGTGCCCTTGTCTTAACCAGTACACCAACACTAACTAATGCCCTCACACTTACGCTAACCCTTAAGCATTGTCGTACCCTAACCTCTGCCCTAATCCCTCTCCATTACCTAACCCTAACCCTATCCCGAATCCTAACCCTGACCATCACCCGAAACCTTACCCTCACCCGTGTCCTAATCTTAACCAGGACACTAACACTAACCCTTGCCCTCACAGGAACGCTAACCCTTAAGCACTGTCGTACCCTAAGCTGTACCCTAATCCCTCTGCATTCCTTAACCCTAACCCTAACACGAATCCTAAACCTGACCCTCACCCGAAGCCTTACCCTCACCCGTACCCTAATCTTAACCAGGACACCAACACTAACTCGTGCCCTCACACGTACGCTAAACCTTAAGCGTTGTCGTACCCTAAATTGTACCCTAATCCCTCCCCATTCCTTAACCCTAACCCTAACCCCATCCCTAAACCTGACCCATTTCTGATGCCCTACCCTAACCAATGGCCTAATCTTAACCAGTACACAAACACTAACTCATGCCATCAAACGTACGCTAACCCTTAAGCATTGTCGTACCCTATCATGTACCCTAATACCTCCCCATTCCCTAACCCTAACCCTAAGCGAAACCCTGAACGTGACAATTTTCCGAGGCCTTACCCTCATCGGTGCCCTTGTCTTAACCAGTACACCAACACTAACTCGTGCCCTCACACTTACGCTAACCCATAGGCATTGTCGTACCCTAACCTGTACCCTAATCCCTCTCCATTCCCTAACCCTAGCCCAAACCTGAAACCTAACCATGACACTCACCCGAAACTTTACCCTCACCCGTGTCCTAATTTTAACCAGTACATCAACACTAACCCATGCCCTCTAACGTACGCTAAACCTAAGCCATTGCTGTACCCTAACCTGTACCCTAATCAATCCCCATTCCCTAACACTAACCCTAACCCTAACCCTTAACGTGACCCTCTTCTGAGGCCTTACCCTCACCCGTGCCCTAATCGTAAGCAGTACACTAACACTAACTAGTGACCTCACACGTATGCTAAACCTTAAGCGTTGTGGTACCCTAAACTGTGCCGTAATATCTCCCCATTCCCTAACCCTAACCCTAACCCGAATTCTATCCCTGACCCTCACCCGAAACCTTACCCTCACCCGTGCCCTAATCTTAACCAGGACGCCAACACTAACTCGTGCCCTCACACGTATGCTAACCCTTAATCGTTGTCGTACCCAAAACTGTACCCTAATCCATTCCCATTCCCTAACCCTAACCCTAACCCCAATCCTAACCCCTACCCTCACCTGAAGCCTTACCCTCACCCGTGCCCTAATCTTAACCAGGACACTAACACCAACCCTTGCCCTCACACGAACGCTAACCCTTAAGAACTGTCGTACCCTAAGCTGTACCCTAATCCCTCTGCATTCCTTAACCCTAACCCTAACACGAATCCTAACCCTGACCCTCACCCGAAGCCTTACCCTAACCCGTGCCCTAAACTTAACCAGGACACCAACACTAACTCGTGCCCTCACACGTACGCTAAACCTTAAGCGTTGTCGTACCCTAAATTGTAACCTAATCCCTCCCCATTCCTTAACCCTTACCCTAGCCCCATCCCTAAACCTGACCCACTTCCGATGCCCTACCCTAACCAATGCCCTAATCTTAACCAGTACACAAACACTAACTCATGCCCTCAAACGTACGCTAACCCTTAAGCATTGTCGTACCCTATCCTGTACCCTAATCCCTCCCCATTCCCTAACCCTAACCCTAAGCAAAACCCTGAACGTGACCCTTTTCCGAGGCCTTACCCTCATCGGTGCCCTTGTCTTAACCAGTACACCAACACTAATTCGTGCCCTCACACTTACGCTAACCCTTAGGCATTGTCGTACCCTAACCAGTACCCTAATCCCTCTCCATTCCCTAACCCTAACCCTAACCCGAATCCTAACCCTGACCCTCACCCGAAGCCTTACCCTCACCCGTGCCCTAATCTTACCCAGGACACTAACACTAACCCTTGCCCTCACACGAACGACAACCCTTAAGCACTATCGTACCCTAAGCTGTACCCCAATCCCTCTCCATTCCCTAACCCTAACCCTAACCCGAATCCTAACCCTGACCCTCACCCGAAGCCTTACCCTCACCCGTGCCCTAATCTTAACCAGGACACCAAGACTAACTCGTGCCCTCACACGTACGCTAACACTAAACCACAGCGGTACCCTAACCTGTACCCTAATCCCTCTCCATTCCCTAACCCTAACCCTAACCTGAAACCTAACCATGACACTCACCCGAAACTTTACCATCACCCGTGTCCTAATTTTAACCAGTACATCAACACCAACCCATGCCCTGTAACGTACGCAAACCGTAAGCCATTGCCGTACCCTAACCTGTACCCTAATCAATCCCCATTCCCTAACCCTAACCCTAACCCTAACCCTTAACGTGACCCTCTTCCGAGGCCTTGCCCTCACCCGTGCCCTAATCGTAAGCAGTACACTAACACTAACTAGTGACCTCACAGGTACGCTAAACCTTAAGCGTTTTGGTACCCTAAACTGTGTCCTAATATCTCCGTATTCCCTAATCCTAACCCTAACCCGAATCCTAACCCTGACCCTCACCTGAAGCCTTACCCTCACCCGTAACCTAATCTTAACCAGGACACTAACACTAACCCTTGCCCTCACACGAACGCTAACCCTTAAGCACTATCGTACCCTAAGCTGTACACTAATCCCTCTGCATTCCTTAACCCTAACCCTAACACGAATCCTATCCCTGACCCTCACCCGAAGCCTTACCCTCACCCGTGCCCTAATCTTAACCAGGAAACCAACACTATCTCGTGCCCTCACACGTACGCTAAACTTTAAGCGTTGTCGTACCCTAAATTGTAACCTAATCCCTCCCCATTCCTTAACCTTAACACTAACCCCATCCCTAAACCTGACCCACTTCCGATGCCCTACCCTAACCAATGCCCTAATCTTAACCAGTACACAAACACTAACTCATGCCCTCAAACGTACGCTAACCCTTAAGCATTGTCGTACCCTATCATGTACCCTAATCCCTCCCCATTCCCTAACCCTAACCCTAAGCGAAACCCTGAACGTGACCCTTTTCCGAGGCCTTACCCTCATCCGTGCCCTTGTCTTAACCAGTACACCAACACTAACTCGTGCCCTCACACTTACGCTAACCCTTAGGCATTGTCGTACCCTAACCAGGACCCTAATCCCTCTCCATTCCCTAACCCTAACCCTAACCCGAATCCTAACCCTGACCCTCACCCGAAGCCTTACCCTCACCCGTGCCCTAATCATAATCAGGACACCAAGACTAACTCATGCCCTCACACGTACGCTAACACTAAACCGCAGCGGTACCCTAACCTGTACCCTAATCCCTCTCCATTCCCTAACCCTAAACCTAACCTGAAACCTATCCATGACACTCACCCGAAACTTTACCATCACCCGTGTCCTAATTTTAACCAGTACATCAACACTAACCCATGCCCTCTAACGTACGCTAACCCTAAGCCATTGCCGTACCCTAACCTGTACCCTAATCAATCCCCATTCCCTAACCCTAACCCTAACCCTAACCCTTAACGTGACCCTCTACCGAGGCCTTACCCTCCCCCGTGCCCTAATCGTAAGCAGTACACTAACACTAACTAGTGACCTCACACGTACGCTAAACCTTAAGCGTTGTGGTACCCTAAACTGTGCCCTAATATCTCCCCATTCCCTAACCCTAACCCTAACCCGAATTCTATCCCTGACCCTCACCCGAAACCTTACCCTCACCCGTGGCCTAATCTTAACCAGGACACCAACACTAACTCGTACCTTCACACGTACGTTAACCCTTAATCGTTGTCGTACCCTAAACTGTACCCTAATCCCTCCCCATTCCCTAACCCTAACCCTAACCCCAATCCTAACCCTGACCCTCACCTGAAGCCTTACCCTCACCCGTGCCCTAATCTTAACCAGGACACTAACACCAACCCTTGCCCTCACACGAACGCTAACCCTTAAGAACTGTCGTACCCTAAGCTGTACCCTAATCCCTCTGCATTCCTTAACCCTAACCCTAACACGAAACCTAACCCTGACCCTCACCCGAAGCCTTACCCTAACCCGTGGCCTAAACTTAACCAGGACACCAACACTAACTCGTGCCCTCACACGTACGCTAAACCTTAAGCGTTGTCGTACCCTAAATTGTAACCTAATCCCTCCCCATTCCTTAACCCTTACCCTAACCCCATCCCTAAACCTGACCCACTTCCGATGCCCTACCCTAACCAATGCCCTAATCTTAACCAGTACACAAACACTAACTCATGCCCTCAAAAGTACGCTAACCCTTAAGCATTGTCGTACCCTATCCTGTACCCTAATCCCTCCCCATTCCCTAACCCTAACCCTAAGCGAAACCCTGAACGTGACCCTTTTCCGAGGCCTTACACTCATCGTTGCCCTTGTCTTAACCAGTACACCAACACTAACTCGTGCCCTCACACTTACGCTAACGCTTAAGCATTGTCGTACCCTAACCTGTACCCGAATCCCTCTCCATTCCCTAACCCTAACCCTAACCCGAATCCTAACCCTGACCCTCACCCGAAACCTTACCCTCACCCGTGCCCTAATCTTAATCAGGACACCAAGACTAACTCGTGCCCTCACACGTACGCTAACACTAAACCGCAGCGGTACCCTAACCTGTACCCTAATCCCTCTCCATTCCCTAACCCTAACCCTAACCTGAAACCTAACCATGACACTCACCCGAAACTTTACCCTCACCCGTGTCCTAATTTTAACCAGTACATCAACACTAACCCATGCCCTCTAACGTACGCAAACCCTAAGCCATTGCCGTGCCCTAACCTGTACCCTAATCAATCCCCATTCCCTAACCCTAACCCTAACCCTAACCCTTAACGTGACCCTCATCCGAGGCCTTACCCTCACCCGTGCCCTAATCGTAAGCAGTACACTAACACTAACTAGTGACCTCAGAGGTACGCTAAACCTTAAGCGTTGCGGTACCATAAACTGTGTCCTAATATCTCCCCATTCCCTAATCCTAACCCTAATCCGAATCCTAACCCTGACCCTCACCCGAAGCCTTACCCACACCCGTGCCCTAATCTTAACCAGGACACCAACACTAACTCGTGCCCTCACACGTACGCTAAACCTTAAGCGTTGTCGTACCCTAAATTGTAACCTAATCCCTCCCCATTCCTTAACCCTAACCCTAACCCCATCCCTAAACCTGACCCACTTCCGATGCCCTACCCTAACCAATGCCCTAATCTTAACCAGTACACAAACACTAACTCATGCCCTCAAACGTACGCTAACCCTTAAGCTTTGTCGTACCCTATCCTGTACCCTAATCCCTCCCCATTCCCTAACCCTAACCCTAAGCGAAACCCTGAACGTGACCCTTTTCCGAGGCCTTACCCTCATCGGTGCCCTTGTCTTAACCAGTACACCAACACTAACTCGTGCCCTCACACTTACGCTAACACTTAAGCATTGTCGTACCCTAACCTGTACCCTAATCCCTCTCCATTCCCTAACCCTAACCCTAACCTGAAACCTATCCATGACACTCACCCGAAACTTTACCATCACCCGTGTCCTAATTTTAACCAGTACATCAACACTAACCCATGCCCTCTAACGTACGCTAACCCTAAGCCATTGCCGTACCCTAACCTGTACCCTAATCAATCCCCATTCCCTAACCCTAACCCTAACCCTAACCCTTAACGTGACCCTCTTCCGAGGCCTTACCCTCCCCCATGCCCTAATCGTAAGCAGTACACTAACACTAACTAGTGATCTCACACGTACGCTAAACCTTAAGCGTTGTGGTACCCTAAACTGTGCCCTAATATCTTCCCTTTCCCTAACTCTAACCCTAACTCGAATCCTAACCCTGACCCTCACCTGAAACCTTACCCTCAACCGTGCCCTAATCTTAACCAGGACACTAACACTAAAACTTGCCCTCACACGAACGCTAAACCTTAAGCACTGTCGTTCCCTAAGCTGTACCCTAATCCCTCTGCATTCCTTAACCCTAACCCTAACACGAATCCTAACCCTGACCCTCACCCGAAGCCTTACCCTCACCCGTGCCGTAATCTTAACCAGGACACCAACACTAACTCGTGCCCTCACACGTACGCTAAACCTTAATCGTTGTCGTACCCTAAATTGTAACCTAATCCCTCCCCATTCCTTAACCCTAACCCTAACCCCATCCCTAAACCTGACTCACTTCCGATGCCCTACCCTAACCAATGCCCTAATCTTAACCAGTACACAAATACTAACTTATGCCCTCAAAGGTAGTCTAACCCTTAAGCATTGTCATACCCTATCATGTACCCTAATCCCTCCCCATTCCCTGACTCTAACCCTAAGCGAAACCCTGAACGTGACCCTTTTCCGAGGCCTTACCCTCATCGGTGCCCTTGTCTTAACCAGTACACCAACACTAACTCGTGCCCTCACACTTACGCTAACCCTTAGGCATTGTTGTACCGTAACCAGTACCCTAATCCCTCTCCATTCCTTAACCCTAACCCTAACCCGAATCCTAACCCTGACCCTCACAAGAAGCCTTAACCTCACCCGTGCCCTAATCTTAACCAGGACCCCAAGACTAACTCGTGCCCTCACACGTACGCTAACACTAAACCGCAGCGGTACCCTAACCTGTACCCTAATCCCTCTCCATTCCCTAACCCTAACCCTAACCTGAAACCTATCCATGACACTCACCCGAAACTTTACCATCACCCGTGTCCTAATTTTAACCAGTACATCAACACTAACCCATGCCCTCTAACGTACGCTAACCCTAAGCCATTGCCGTACCCTAACGTGTACCCTAATCAATCCCCATTCCCTAACCCTGACCCTAACCCTAACCCTTAACGTGACCCTCTTCCGAGGCCTTACCCTCCCCTGTGCCCTAATCGTAAGCAGTACACTAACACTAACTAGTGACCTCACACGTACGCTAAACCTTAAGCGTTGTGGTACCCTAAACTGTGCCCTAATATCTCCCCTTTCCCTAACCCTAACCCTAACCCGAATCCTAACCCTGACCCTCACCTGAAGCCTTACCCTCAACCGTGCCCTAATCTTAACCAGGACACTAACACTAAACCTTGCCCTCACACGAACGCTAACCCTTAAGCACTGTCGTTCCCTAAGCTGTACCCTAATCCCTCTGCATTCCTTAACCCTAACCCTAACACGAATCCTAACCCTGACGCTCACCCGAAGCCTTACACTCACCCGTGCCCTAATCTTAACCAGGACACCAACACTAACTCGTGCCCTCACACGTACGCTAAACCTTAATCGTTGTCGTACCCTAAATTGTAACCTAATCCCTCCCCATTTCTTAACCCTAACCCTAACCCCATCCCTAAACCTGACCCACTTCCGATGCCCTACCCTAACCAATGCCCTAATCTTAACCAGTACACAAACACTAACTTATGCCCTCAAAGGTAGTCTAACCCTTAAGCATTGTCGTACCCTATCCTGTACCCTAATCCCTCCCCATTCCCTAACCCTAACCCTAAGCGAAACACTGAATGTGACCCTTTTCCGAGGCCTTACCCTCATTGGTGCCCTTGTCTTAACCAGTACACCAACACTAACTCGTGCCCTAACACTTACGCTAACCCTTAGGCATTGTCGTACCCTAACCATTACCCTAATCCCTCTCCATTCCCTATCCCTAACCCTAACCCGAATCCTAACCCTGACCCTCACAAGAAACCTTACCCTCACCCGTGCCCTAATCTTAACCAGGACCCCAAGACTAACTCGTGCCCTCACACGTACGCTAACACTAAACCGCAGCGGTACCCTAACCTGTACCCTAATCCCTCTCCATTCCCTAACCCTAACCCTAAACTGAAACCTAACCATGACACTCACCCGAAACTTTACCATCACCCGTGTCCTAATTTTAACCAGTACATCAACACTAGCCCATGCCCGCTAACGTACGCTAACCCTAAGCCATTGCCGTACCCTAACCTGTACCCTAATCAATCCCCAATCCCTAACCCTAACCTTAACCCTAACCCTTAACGTGACCCTCTTCCAAGGCCTTACCCTCCCCCGTACCCTAATCGTAAGCAGTATACTAACACTAACTAGTGACCTCACACGTACGCTAAACCTTAACTGTTGTGGTACCCTAAACTGTGCCCTAATATCTCCCCATTCCCTAACCCTAACCCTAACCCGAATCCTAACCCTGACCCTCACCTGAAGCCTTACCCTCACCCTTGCCCTAATCTTAACCAGGACACTAACACTAACCCTTGCCCTCACACGAACACTAACCCTTAAGCACTGTCGTTCCCTAAGCTGTACCCTAATCCCTCTGCATTCCTTAACCCTAACCCTAACACGAATCCTAACCCTGACCCTCACCCGAAGCCTTACCCTCACCCGTGACCTAATCTTAACCAGGACACCAACACTAACTCGTTCCCTCACACGTACGCTAAACCTTAAGCGTTGTCGTACCCTAAATTGTAACCTAATCCCTCCCCATTCCTTAACCCTAAACCAACCCCCATCCCTAAACCTGACCCACTTCCGATGCCCTATCCTAACCAATGCCTTAATCTTAACCAGTACACATACTCTAACTCATGCCCTCAAAATTACGCTAACCCTTAAGCCTTGTCGTACACTATCCTGTAACCTAATCCCTCCCCATTCCCTAACCCTAACCCTAAGCGAAACTCTGAACGTGACCATTTTCCGAGGCCTTACCCTCATCGGAGCCCTTGTCTTAACCAGTACACCAACACTAACTCGTGCCCTCACACTTACTCTATCCCTTAAGCATTGTCGTACCCTAACCTGTACCCTAATCCCTCTCCATTCCCTAACCCTAACACTAACCCGAATCCTAACCCTGACCCTCACCCGAAACCTTACCCTCACCCGTGCCCTAATCTTAACCAGGACACCAAGACTAACTCGTTCCCTCACACGTACGCTAACACTAAACCGCAGCGGTACCCTAACCTGTACCCTAATCCCTCTCCATTCCCTAACTCTAGCCTTAACCTGAAACCTAACCATGACAGTCACCCGAAACTTTACCCTCACCCGTGTCCTAATTTTAACCAGTACATCAACACTAACCCATGGCCTCTAACGTACGCTAAACCTAAGCCATTGCTGTACCCTAACCTGTACCCTAATCAATGCCCATTCCCTAACCCTAACCCTAACCCTAACCCTTAACGTGACCCTCTTCCGAGGCCTTACCCTCACCCGTGCCCTAATCGTAAGCAGTACACTAACACTAACTGGTGACCTCACACGTATGCTAAACCTTAAGCGTTGTGGTACCCTAAACTGTGCCCTAATATCTCCCCATTCCCTAACCCTAACCCTAACCCGAATTCTATCCCTGACCCTCACCCGAAACCTTACCCTCACCCGTGCCCTAATCTTAACCAGGACACCAACACTAACTCGTGCCCTCACACGTACGCTAACCCTTAATCGTTCTCGTACCCTAAACTGTACCCTAATCCCTCCCCATTCCCTAACCCTAACCCTAACCCGAATCCTAACCCTGACCCTCACCTGAAGCCTTACCCTCACCCGTGCCCTAATCTTAACCAGGACACTAACACTAACCCTTGCCCTCACACGAACGCTAACCCTTAAGCACTGTCGTACCCTAAGCTGTACCCTAATCCCTCTGCATTCCTTAACCCTAACCCTAACACGAATCCTAACCCTGACCCTCACCCGAAGCCTTACCCTCACCCGTGCCCTAATCTTAACCAGGACACCAACACTAACTCGTGCCCTCACACGTACGCTAAACCTTAAGCGTTGTCGTACCCTAAATTGTAACCTAATCCCTCCCCATTCCTTAACCCTAACCCTAACCCCATCCCTAAACCTGACCCACTTCCGATGCCCTACCCTAAACAATGGCCTAATCTTAACCAGTACACAAACACTAACTCATGCCCTCAAACGTACGCTAACCCTTAAGCATTGTCGTACCCTATCCTGTACCCTAATCCCTCCCCATTCCCTAACCCCAACCCTAAGCGAAACCCTGAACGTGAACATTTTCCGAGGCCTTACCCTCATCGGTGCCCTTGTCTTAACCAGTACACCAACACTAACTCGTGCCCTCACACTTACTCTAACTCTTAGGCATTGTCGTACCCTAACCAGTACCCTAATCCCTCTCCATTCCCTAACCCTAACCCTAACCCGAATCCTAACCCTGACCCTCACCCGAAGCCTTACCCTCACCCGTGCCCTAATCTTAATCAGGACACCAAGACTAACTCGTGCCCTCACACGTACGCTAACACTAAACCGCAGCGGTACCCTAACCTGTACCCTAATCCCTCTCCATTCCCTAACCCTAACCCTAACCTGAAACCTATCCATGACACTCACCCGAAACTTTACCATCACCCGTGTCCTAATTTTAACCAGTACATCAACACTAACCCATGCCCTCTAACGTATTCTAACCCTAAGCCATTGCCGTACCCTAACCTGTACCCTAATCAATCCCCATTCCCTAACCCTAACCCTAACCCTAACCCTTAACGTGACCCTCTTCCGAGGCCTTACCCTCCCCCGTGCCCTAATCGTAAGCAGTACACTAACACTAACTAGTGACCTCACAGGTACGCTAAACCTTAAGCGTTGTGGTACCCTAAACTGTGCCCTAATATCTCCCCTTTCCCTAACCCTAACCCTAACCCGAATCCTAACCCTGACCCTCACCTGAAGCCTTACCCTCACCCGTGCCCTAATCTTAACCAGGACACTAACACTAACCCTTGCCCTCACACGAACACTAACCCTTAAGCACTGTCGTTCCCTAAGCTGTACCCTAATCCCTCTGCATTCCTTAACAGTAACCCTAACACGAATCCTAACCCTGACCCTCACCCGAAGCCTTACCCTCACCCGTGCCCTAATCTTAATCAGGACACCAAGACTAACTCGTGCCCTCACACGTACGCTAACATTAAACCCCAGCGGTACCCTAACCTGAACCCTAATCCCTCTCCATTCCCTAACCCTAACCCTAACCTGAAACCTAACCATGACACTCACCGCAAACTTTACCCTCACCCGTGTGTTAATTTTAACCAGTACATCAAAACTAACCCATGCCCTCTAACGTACGCAAACCCTAAGCCATTGCCGTGCCCTAACCTGTACCCTAATCAATCCCCATTCCCTAACCCTAACCCTAACTCTAACCCTTAACGTGACCCTCTTCCGAGGCCTTACCCTCACCCGTGCCCTAATCGTAAGCAGTACACTAACACTAACTAGTGACCTCACAGGTACGCTAAACCTTAAGCGTTGTCGTACCCTAAACTGTACCCTAATCACTCCCCATTCCCTAATCCTAACCCTAATCCGAATCCTAACCCTGACCCTCACCTGAAGCCTTACCCTCACCCGTGCCCTAATCTTAACCAGGACACTAACACTAACCCTTGCCCTCACACGTACGCTAACCCTTAAGCACTATCGTACCCTAAGCTGTACCCTAATCCCTCTGCATTCCTTAACCCTAACGCTAACACGAATCCTAACCCTGACCCTCACCCGAAGCCTTACCCACACCCGTGCCCTAATCTTAACCAGGACACCAACACTAACTCGTGCCCTCACACGTACGCTAAACCTTAAGCGTTGTCGTACCCTAAATTGTAACCTAATCCCTCCCCATTCCTTATTCCTAACCCTAACCCCATCCCTAAACCTGACCCACTTCTGATGCCCTACCCTAACCAATGCCCTAATCTTAACCAGTACACAAACACTAACTCATGCCATCAAACGTACGCTAACCCTTAAGCTTTGTCGTACCCTATCCTGTACCCTAATCCCTCCCCATTCCTTAACCCTAACCGTAACCCCATCCCTAAACCTGACCCACTTCCGATGCCCTACACTAACCAATGCCCTAATCTTAACCAGTACACAAACACTAACTTATGCCCTCAAAGGTAGTCTAACCCTTAAGCATTGTCATACCCTATCCTGTACCCTAATCCCTCCCCATTCCCTAACCCTAACCCTAAGCGAAACCCTGAACGTGACCCTTTTCCGAGGCCTTACCCTCATCGGTGCCCTTGTCTTAACCAGTACACCAACACTAACTCGTGCCCTCACACTTACGCTAACCCTTAGGCATTGTCGTACCCTAACCATTACCCTAATCCCTCTCCATTCCCTAACCCTAACACTAACCCGAATCCTAACCCTGACCCTCACAAGAAACCTTACCCTCACTCGTGCCCTAATCTTAACCAGGACACCAAGACTAACTCGTGCCCTCACACGTACGCTAACACTAAACCGCAGCGGTACCCTAACCTGTACCCTAATCCCTCTCCATTCCCTAACCCTAAACCTAACCTGAAACCTAACCATGACACTCACCCGAAACTTTACCATCACCCGTGTCCTAATTTTAACCAGTACATCAACACTAGCCCATGCCCGCTAACGTACGCTAACCCTAAGCCATTGCCGTACCCTAACCTGTACCCTAATCAATCCCCATTTCCTAACCCTAACCTTAACCCTAACCCTTAACGTGAACCTCTTCCAAGACCTTACCCTCCCCCGTGCCCTAATCGTAAGCAGTACACTAACACTAACTAGTGACCTCACACGTACGCTAAACCTTAAGTGTTTTGGTACCCTAAACTGTGCCCTAATATCTCCCCATTCCCTAACCCTAACGCTAACCCGAATCCTAACCCTGACCCTCACCTGAAGAATTAGCCTCACCCGTGCCCTAATCTTAACCAGGACACTAACACTAACCCTTGCCCTCAAACGAACACTAACCCTTAAGCACTGTCATACCCTAAGCTGTACCCTAATCCCTCTGCATTCCTTAACCCTAACCCTAACACGAATCCTAACCCTGACCCTCACCCGAAGCCTTACCCTCACCCGTGCCCTAATCTTAACCAGGACACCAACACTAACTCGTGCCCTCACACTTACGCTAAACCTTAAGCGTTGTCGTACACTAAATTGTAACCTAATCCCTCCCCATTCCTTAACCCTAACCCTAACCCCATCCCTAAACCTGACCCACTTCCGATGCCCTACCCTAACCAATGCCTTAATCTTAACCAGTAAACATACTCTAACTCATGCCCTCAAAATTACGCTAACCCTTAAGCCTTGTCGTACACTATCCTGTAACCTAATCCCTCCCCATTCCCTAACCCTAACCCTAAGCGAAACTCTGAACGTGACCATTTTCCGAGGCCTTACCCTCATCGGAGCCCTTGTCTTAACCAGTACACCAACACTAACTCGTGCCCTCACACTTACTCTAACACTTAAGCATTGTCGTACCTTAACCTGTACCCTAATCCCTCTCCATTCCCTAACCCTAACACTAACCCGAATCCTAACCCTGACCCTCACCCGAAACCTTACCCTCACCCGTGCCCTAATCTTAACCAGGACACCAAGAATAACTCGTGCCCTCATACGTACGCTAACACTAAACCGCAGCGGTACCCTCACCTGTACCCTAATCCCTCTCCATTCCCTAACCCTAACACTAACCTGAAACCTAACCATGACACTCACCCGAAACTTTACCCTCACCCGTGTCCTAATTTTAACCAGTACATCAACACTAACCCATGCCCTCTAACATACGATAACCCTAAGCCATTGCCGTACCCTAACCTGTACCCTAATCAATCCCCATTCCCTAACCCTAACCCTAACACTAACCCTTAACGTGACCCTCTTCCGAGGCCTTACCCTCACCCGTGCCCTAATCGTAAGCAGTACACTAACACTAACTAGTGACCTCACACGTATGCTAAACCTTAAGCGTTGTGGCACCCTAAACTGTGCCTTAATATCTCCCCATTCCCTAACCCTAACCCTAACGCGAATTCTATCCCTGACCCTCACCCGAAACCTTACCCTCACACGTGCCCTAATCTTAAACAGGACACCAACACTAACTCGTGCCCTCACACGTACGTTAACCCTTAATCGTTGTCGTACCCTAAACTGTACCCTAATCCCTCCCCATTCCCTAACCCTAACCCTAACCCCAGTCCTAACCCTGACCCTCACCTGAAGCCTTACCCTCACCCGTGCCCTAATCTTAACCAGGACACTAACACTAACCCTTGCCCTCACACGAACGCTAACGCTTAAGCACTGTCGTACCCTAAGCTGTACCCTAATCCCTCTGCATTCCTTAACACTAACCCTAACACGAATCCTAACCCTGACCCTCACCCGAAGCCTTACCCTCACCCGTGCCCTAATCTTAACCAGGACACCAACACTAACTCGTGCCCTCACACGTACGCTAAACCTTAATCTTTGTCGTACCCTAAATTGTAACCTAATCCCTCCCCATTCCTTAACCCTAACCCTAACCCCATCCCTAAACCTGACCCACTTCCGATGCCCTACCCTAACCAATGCCCTAATCTTAACCAGTACACAAACACTAACTTATGCCCTCAAACGTAGTCTAACCCTTAAGCATTGTCGTACCCTATCCTGTACCCTAATCCCTCCCCATTCCCTAACCCTAACCCTAAGCGAAACCCTGAACGTGACCCTTTTCCGAGGCCTTACCCTCATCGGTGCCCTTGTCTTAACCAGTACACCAACACTAACTCGTGCCCTCACACTTACGCTAACCCTTAGGCATTGTCGTACCCTAACCAGTACCCTAATCCCTCTCCATTCCCTAACCCTAACCCTAACCCGAATCCTAACCCTGACCCTCACCTGAAGCCTTACCCTCACCCGTGCCCTAATCTTAACCAGGACACTAACACTAACCCTTGCCCTCACACGAACGCTAACCCTTAAGCACTGTCGTACCCTAAGCTGTACCCTAATCCCTCTGCATTCCTTAACCCTAACCCTAACACGAATCCTAACCCTGACCCTCACCCGAAGCCTTACCCTCACCCGTGCCCTAATCTTAACCAGGACACCAAGACTAACTCGTGCCCTCACACGTACGCTAACACTAAACCGCAGCGGTACCCTAACCTGTACCCTAATCCCTCTCCATTCCCTAACCCTAACCCTATCCTGAAACCTAACCATGACACTCACCCGAAACTTTACCCTCACCCGTGTCCTAATTTTAACCAGTACATCAACACTAACCCATGCCCTCTAACATACGCTAACCCTAAGCCATTGCCGTACCCTAACCTGTACCCTAATCAATCCCCATTCCCTAACCCTAACCCTAACACTAACCCTTAACGTGACCCTCTTCCGAGGCCTTACCCTCACCCGTGCCCTAATCGTAAGCAGTACACTAACACTAACTAGTGACCTCACACGTATGCTAAACCTTAAGCGTTGTGGTACCCTAAACTGTGCCCTAATATCTCCCCATTCCCTAACCCTAACCCTAACGCGAATTCTATCCCTGACCCTCACCCGAAACCTTACCCTCACCCGTGCCCTAATCTTAAACAGGACACCAACACTAACTCGTGCCCTCACACGTACGTTAACCCTTAATCGTTGTCGTACCCTAAACTGTACCCTAATCCCTCCCCATTCCCTAACCCTAACCCTAAGCGAAACCCTGAACGTGACCCTTTTCCGAGGCCTTACCCTCATCGGTGCCCTTGTCTTAACCAGTACACCAACACTAATTCGTGCCCTCACACTTACGCTAACCCTTAGGCATTGTCGTACCCTAACCAGTACCCTAATCCCTCTCCATTCCCTAACCCTAACCCTAACCCGAATCCTAACCCTGACCCTCACCTGAAGCCTTACCCTCACCCGTGCCCTAACCTTAACCAGGACACTAACACTAACCCTTGCCCTCACACGAACACTAACACTTAAGCACTGTCGTACCCTAAGCTGTACCCTAATCCCTCTGCATTCCTTAACCCTAACCCTAACACGAATCCTATCCCTGACCCTCACCCGAAGTCTTACACTCACCCGTGCCCTAATCTTAACCAGGACACCAACACTAACTCGTGCCCTAACACTTACGCTAACCCTTAGGCATTGTCGTACCCTAACCAGTACCCTAATCCCTCTCCATTCCCTAACCCTAACCCTAACCCGAATCCTAACCCTGACCCTCACCCGAAGCCTTACCCTCACCCGTGCCCTAATCTTAACCAGGACACCAAAACTAACTCGTGCCCTCACATGTACGCTAACACTAAACCGCAGCGGTACCCTAACTTGTACCCCAATCCCTCTCCATTCCCTAACCCTAACCCTAACCTGAAACCTATCCATGACACTCACCCGAAACTTTACCATCACCCGTGTCCTAATTTTAACCAGTACATCAACACTAACCCATGCCCTCTAACGTACGCTAACCCTAAGCCATTGCCGTACCCTAACCTGTACCCAAATCAATCCCCATTCCCTAACCCTAACCCTAACCCTAACCCTTAATGTGACCCTCTTCCGAGGTCTTACCCTCCCCCGTGCCCTAATCGTAAGCAGTACACTAACACTAACTAGTGACCTCACACGTACGCTAAACCTTAAGCGTTGTGGTACCCTAAACTGTGACCTAATATCTCCCCTTTCCCTAACCCTAACCCTAACCCGAATCCTAACTCTGACCGTCACCTTAAGCCTTACCCTCAACCGTGTCCTAATCTTAACCAGGACACTAACACAAAACCTTGCCCTCACACGAACGCTAACCCTTAAGCACTGTCGTTCCCTAAGCTGTACCCTAATCCCTCTGCATTCCTTAACCCTAACCCTAACACGAATCCTAACCCTGACCCTCACCCGAAGACTTACCCTCACCCGTGCCCTAATCTTAACCAGGATACCAACACTAACTCGTGCCCTCACACGTACGCTAAACCTTAATCGTTGTCGTAACCTAAATTGTAACCTAATCCCTCCCTATTCCTTAACCGTAACCCTAACCCCATCCCTAAACCTGACCCACTTCCGATGCCCTACCCTAACCAATGCCCTAATCTTAACCAGTACACAAACACTAACTTATGCCCTCAAAGGTAGTCTAACCCTTAAGCATTGTCGAACCCTATCCTGTACCCTAATCCCTCCCCATTCCCTAACCCTAACCCTAAGCGAAACCCTGAACGTGACCCTTTTCCGAGGTCTTACCCTCATCGGTGCACTTGTCTTAACCAGTACACCAACACTAACTCGTGCCCTCACACTTACGCTAACCCTTAGGCATTGTCGTACCATAACCAGTACCCTAATCCCTCTAGATTCCCTAACCCTAACCCTAACCCGAATCCTAACCCTGACCCTCACAAGAAGCCTTACCCTCACCCGTGCCCTAATCTTAACCAGGACCCCAAGACTAACACGTGCCCTCACACGTACGCTAACACTAAACCGCAGCGGTACCCTAACCTGTACCCTAATCCCTCTCCATTCCCTAACCCTAACCCTAAACTGAAACCTAACCATGACACTCACCCGAAACTTTACCCTCACCCGTATCCTAATTTTAACCAGTACATCAACACTAACCCATGCCCTGTAACGTACGCTAACCCTAAGCCATTGCCGTACCCTAACCTGTACCCTAATCAATCCCCATTCCCTAACCCTAACCCTAACCCTAACCCTTAACGTGACCCTCTTCCGAGGCCTTACCCTCACCCGTGCCCTAATCGTAAGCAGTACACTAACACTAACTAGTGACATCACACGTATGCTAAACCTTAAGCGTTGTGGTACCCTAAATTGTGCCGTAATATCTCCCCATTCACTAACACTAACCCTAACCCGAATTCTATCCCTGACCCTCACCCGAAACCTTACCCTAACCCGTGCCCTAATCTTAAGCAGGACACCAACACTAACTCGTGCCCTCACACGTACGCTAAACCTTAAGCGTTGTCGTACCCTAAATTGTAACCTAATCCCTCCCCATTCCTTAACCCTAACCCTAACCCCATCCCTAAACCTGACCCACTTCCGATGCCCTACACTAACCAATGCCTTAATCTTAACCAGTACACAAACTCTAACTCATGCCCTCAAAAGTACGCTAACCCTTAAGCATTGTCGTACCCTATCCTGTAACCTAATCCCTCCCCATTCCCTAACCCTAACCCTAAGCGAAACCTTGAACGTGACCCTTTTCCGAGGCCTTACCCTCATCGGTGCCCTTGTCTTAACCAGTACACCAACACTAACTCGTGCCCTCACACTTACGCTAACCCTTAAGCATTGTCGTACCCTAACCTGTACCCTAATCCCTCTCCATTCCCTAACCCTAACCCTAAACTGAATCCTAACCCTGACCCTCACCCGAAACCTTACCCTCACCCGTGCCCTAATCTTAACCAGGACACCAAGACTAACTCGTGCCCTCACACGTACGCTAACACTAAACCGCAGCGGTACCCTAACCTGTACCCTAATCCCACTCCATTCCCTAACCCTAACCCTAACCTGAAACCTAACCATGACACTCACCCGAAACTTTACCCTCACCCGTGTCCTAATTTTAACCAGCACATCAACACTAACCCATGCCCTGTAACGTACGCTAACCCTAAGCCTTTGCCGTACCCTAACCTGTACCCTAATCAATCCCCATTCCCTAACCCTAACCCTAACCCTAACCCTTAACGTGACCCTCTTCCGAGGCCTTACCCTCACCCGTGCCCTAATCGTAAGCAGTACACTAACACTAACTAGTGACCTCACACGTATGCTAAACCTTAAGCGTTGTGGTACCCTAAACTGTGCCGTAATATCTCCCCATTCACTAACACTAACCCTAACCCGAATTCTATCCCTGACCCTCACCCGAAACCTTACCCTCACCCGTGCCCTAATCTTAACCAGGACACCAACACTAACTCGTGCCCTCACACGTACGCTAACCCTTAATCGTTGTCGTACCCTAAACTGTACCCTAATCCCTCCCCATTCCTTAACCCTAACCCTAACACGAATCCTAACCCTGACCCTCACCTGAAGCCTTACCCTCACCCGTGCCCTAATCTTAACCATTACACTAACACTAACCCTTGCCCTCACATGAACGCTAACCCTTAACCACTGTCGTACCCTAAGCTGTACCCTAATCCCTCTGCATTCCTTAACCCTAAGCCTAACACGAATCGTAAACCTGACCCTCACCCGAAGCCTTACCCTCACCCGTGCCCTAATCTTAACCAGGACACCAACACTAACTCGTGCCCTCACACGTACGCTAAACCTTAAGCGTTGTCGTACACTAAATTGTAACCTAATCCCTCCCCATTCCTTAACCCTAACCCTAACCCCATCCCTAAACCTGACCCACTTCCGATGCCCTACCCTAACCAATGCCCTAAACTTAACCAGTACACAAACACTAAATCATGCCCTCAAATGTACGCTAACCCTTAAGCTTTGTCGTACCCTATGCTGTACCTTAATCCCTCCCCATTCCCTAACCCAAACCCTAAGCGAAACCCTGAACGTGACCCTTTTCCGAGGCCTTACCCTCATCGGTGCCCTTGTCTTAACCAGTACACCAACACTAACTCGTGCCCTCACACTTACGCTAACCTTTAGGCATTGTCGTACCCTAACCAGTACCCTAATCCCTCTCCATTCCCTAACCCTAACCCTAACCCGAATCATAACCCTGACCCTCACCCGAAAACTTACCCTCACCCGTGCCCTAATCTTAACCAGTACACCAAGACTAACTCGTGCCCTCACACGTACGCTAACACTAAACCGCAGCGGTACCATAACCCGTACCCTAATCCATCTCCATTCCCTAACCCTAACCCTATCCTGAAACCTATCCATGACACTCACCCGAAACTTTACCATCACCCGTGTGCTAATTTTAACCAGTACATCAACACTAACCCATGCCCTCTAACGTACGCTAACCCTAAGCCATTGCCGTACCCTAACCTGTACCCTAATCAATCCCCATTCCCTAACCCTAACCCTAACCCTAACCCTTAACGTGACCCTCTTCCGAGGCCTTATCCACCCCCGTGCCCTAATCGTAAGCAGTACACTACCACTAACTAGTGACCTCACACGTACGCTAAACCTTAAGCGTTGTGGTACCCTAAACTGTGCCCTAATATCTCCCCTTTCCCTAACCCTAACCCTAACCCGAATCCTAACCCTGAACCTCACCTGAAGCCTTACACTCAACCGTGCCCTAATCTTAACCAGGACACTAACACTAACCCTTGCCCTCACACGAACGCTAACCCTTAAGCACTGTCGTTCCCTAAGCTGTACCCTAATCCCTCTGCATTCCTTAACCCTAACCCTAACACGAATCCTAACCCTGACCCTCACCCGAAGCCTTACCCTCACCCGTGCCCTAATCTTAACCAGGACACCAACACTAACTCGTGCCCTCACACGTACGCTAAACGTTAATCATTGTCGTACCCTAAATTGTAACCTAATCCCTCCCCATTCCTTAACCCTAACCCTAACCCCATCCCTAAACCTGACTCACTTCCGATGCCCTACCCTAACCAATACCCTAATCTTAACCAGTACACAAACACTAACTTATGCCCTCAAACGTAGTCTAACCCTTAAGCATTGTCGTACCCTATCCTGTACCCTAATCCCTCCCCATTCCCTAACCCTAACCCTAAGCGAAACCCTGAACGTGACCCTTTTCCGAGGCCTTACCCTCATCGGTGCCCTTGTCTTAACCAGTACACCAACACTAACTCATGCCGTCACACTTACGCTAACCCTTAGGCATTGTCGTACCCTAACCAGTACCCTAATCCCTCTCCATTCCCTAACCCTAACTCTAACCCGAATCCTAACCCTGACCCTCACAAGAAGCCTTACCCTCACCCGTGCCCTAATCTTAACCAGGACCCCAAGACTAACTCGTGCCCTCACACGTACGCTAACACTAAAACGCAGTGGTACCCTAACCCGTACCCTAATCCCTCTCCATTCCCTAACCCTAACCCTAACCTGAAACCTATCCATGACACTCACCCGAAACTTTACCATCACCCGTGTGCTAATTTTAACCAGTACATCAACACTAACCCATGCCCTCTAACGTACGCTAACCCTAAGCCATTGCCGTACCCTAACCTGTACCCTAATCAATCCCCATTCCCTAACCCTAACCCTAACCCTAACCCTTAACGTGACCCTCTTCCGAGGCCTTACCCTCACCCGTGCCCTAATCGTAAGCAGTACACTAACACTAACTAGTGACCTCACACATATGCTAAACCTTAAGGGTTGTGGTACCCTAAACTGTGCCCTAATATCTCCCCATTCGCTAACACTAACCCTAACCCGAATTCTATCCCTGACCCTCACCCGAAACCTTACCCTCACCCGTGCCCTAATCTTAACCAGGACACCAACACTAACTCGTGCCCTCACACGTACGATAACCCTTAATCGTTGTCGTACCCTAAACTGTACCCTAATCCCTCCCCATTCCCTAACCCTAACCTTAACAAGAATCCTAACCCTGACCCTCACCTGAAGCCTTACCCTCACCCGTGCCCTTATCTTAACCAGGACACTAACACTAACCCTTGCCCTCACACGAACACTAACCCTTAAGCACTGTCGTACCCTAAGCTGTACCCTAATCCCTCTGCATTCCTTAACCCTAACCCTAACACGAATCCTAACCCTGACCCTCACCCGAAGCCTTACACTCACCCGTGCCCTAATCTTAACCAGGACACCAACACTAACTCGTGCCCTCACACGTACGTTAAACCTTAAGCGTTGTCGTACCCTAAATTGTAACCTAATCCCTCCCCATTCCTTAACCCTAACCCTAACCCCATCCCTAAACCTGACCCACTTCCGATGCCCTACCCTAACCAATGCCCTAAACTTAACCAGTACACAAACACTAACTCATGCCCTAAAACGTACGCTAACCCTTAAGCTTTGTCGTACCCTATGCTGTACCCTAATCCCTTCCCATTCCCTAACCCTAACCCTAAGCGAAACCCTGAACGTGACCGTTTTCCGAGGCCTTACCCTCATCGGTGCCCTTGTCTTAACCAGTACACCAACACTAACTCGTGCCCTCACACTTACGCTAACCCTTAGGCATTGTCCTACCGTAACCAGAACCCTAATCCCTCTCCATTCCCTAACCCTAACCCTAAACCGAATCCTAACCCTGACCCTCACCCGAAACCTTACCCTCACCCGTGCCCTAATCTTAACCAGGACACCAAGACTAACTCGTGCCCTCACACGTACGCTAACGCTAAACCGCAGCGGTACCCTAACCTGTACCCTAATCAATCCCCATTCCCTAACCCTAACCCTAACCCTAACCCTTAACGTGACCCTCTTCCGAGGCCTTACCCTCACCCGTGCCCTAATCGTAAGCAGTACACTAACACTAAATAGTGACCTCACACGTATGCTAAACCTTAAGCGTTGTGGTACCCTAAACTGTGCCCTAATATCTCCCCATTCGCTAACACTAACCCTAACCCGAATTCTATCCCTGACCCTCACCCGAAACCTTACCCTCACCCGTGCCCTAATCTTAACCAGGACACCAACACTAACTCGTGCCCTCACACGTACGATAACCCTTAATCGTTGTCGTACCCTAAACTGTACCCTAATCCCTCCCCATTCCCTAACCCTAACCCTAACACGAGTCCTAACCCTGACCCTCACCTGAAGTCTTACACTCACCCGTGCCCTTATCTTAACCAGGACACTAACACTAACCCTTGCCCTCACACGAACGCTAACCCTTAAGCACTGTCGTTCCCTAAGCTGTACCCTAATCCCTCTGCATTCCTTAACCCTAACCCTAACACGAATCCTAACCCTGAACCTCACACGAAGCCTTACCCTCACCCGTGCCCTAATCTTAACCAGGACACCAACACTAACTCGTGCCCTCACACGTACGCTAAACCTTAATCGTTGTCGTACCCTAAATTGTAACCTAATCCCTCCCCATTCCTTAACCCTAACCCTAACCCCATCCCTAAACCTGACCCACTTCCGATGCCCTACCCTAACCAATGCCCTAATCTTCACCAGTACACAAACACTAACTTATGCCCTCAAACGTAGTCTAACCCTTAAGCATTGTCGTACGCTATCCTGTACCCTAATCCCTCCCCATTCCCTAACCCTAACCCTAAGCGAAACCCTGAACGTGATCCTTTTCTGAGGCCTTACCCTCATCGGTGCCCTTGTCTTAACCAGTACACCAACACTAACTCGTGCCCTCACACTTCCGCTAACCCTTAAGCATTCTCGTACTCTAACCTGTACCCTAATCCCTCTCCATTCCCTAACCCTAACCCTAAACCGAATCCTAACCCTGACCCTCACCCGAAACCTTACCCTCACCCGTGCCCTAATCTTAACCAGGACACCAAGACTAACTCGTGCCCTCATACGTACGCTAACACTAAACCGCAGCGGTACCCTAAATTGTACCCTAATCCCTCTCCATTCCCTAACCCTAACCCTAACCTGAAACCTAACCATGACACTCACCCGAAACTTTACCCTCACCCGTGTCCTAATTTTAACCAGTACATCAACACTAACCCATGCCCTCTAACGTACGCTAACCCTAAGCCATTGCCGTACCCTAACCTGTACCCTAATCAATCCCCATTCCCTAACCCTAACCCTAACCCTAACCCTTAACGTGACCCTCTTCCGAGACCTTACCCTCACCCGTGCCCTAATCGTAAGCAGTACACTAACACTAACTAGTGACCTCACACGTATGCTAAACCTTAAGCGTTGTGGTACCCTAAACTGTGCCCTAATATCTCCCCATTCGCTAACACTAACCCTAACCCGAATTCTATCCCTGACCCTCACCCGAAACCTTACCCTCACCCGTGCCCTAATCTTAACCAGGACACCAACACTAACTCGTGCCCTCACACGTACGATAACCCTTAATCGTTGTCGTACCCTAAACTGTACCCTAATCCCTCCCCATTCCCTAACCCTAACCCTAACACGAATCCTAACCCTGACCCTCACCTGAAGCCTTACACTCACCCGTGCCCTTATCTTAACCAGGACACTAACACTAACCCTTGCCCTCACACGAACGCTAACCCTTAAGCACTGTCGTTCCCTAATCTGTACCCTAATCCCTCTGCATTCCTTAACCCTAACCCTAACACGAATCCTAACCCTGACCCTCACACGAAGCCTTACCCTCACCCGTGCCCTAATCTTAACCAGGACACCAACACTAACTCGTGCCCTCACACGTACGCTAAACCTTAATCGTTGTCGTACCCTAAATTGTAACCTAATCCCTCCCCATTCCTTAACCCTAACCCTAACCCCATCCCTAAACCTGACCCACTTCCGATGCCCTACCCTAACCAATGCCCTAATCTTCACCAGTACACAAACACTAACTTATGCCCTCAAACGTAGTCTAACCCTTAAGCATTGTCGTACGCTATCCTGTACCCTAATCCCTCCCCATTCTCTAACCCTAACCCTAAGCGAAACCCTGAACGTGATCCTTTTCTGAGGCCTTACCCTCATCGGTGCCCTTGTCTTAACCAGTACACCAACACTAACTCGTGCCCTCACACTTCCGCTAACCCTTAAGCATTGTCGTACTCTAACCTGTACCCTAATCCCTCTCCATTCCCTAACCCTAACCCTAAACCGAATCCTAACCCTGACCCTCACCCGAAACCTTACCCTCACCCGTGCCCTAATCTTAACCAGGACACCAAGACTAACTCGTGCCCTCATACGTACGCTAACAATAAACCGCAGCGGTACCCTAACTTGTACCCTAATCCCTCTCCATTCCCTAACCCTAACCCTAACCTGAAACCTAACCATGACACTCACCCGAAACTTTACCCTCAACCGTGTCCTAATTTTAACCAGTACATCAACACTAACCCATGCCCTCTAACGTACGCTAACCCTAAGCCATTGCCGTACCCTAACCTGTACCCTAATCAATCCCCATTCCCTAACCCTAACCCTTAACGTGACCCTCTTCCGAGGCCTTACCCTCACCCGTGCCCTAATCGTAAGCAGTACACTAACACTAACTAGTGACCTCACAGGTACGCTAAACCTTAAGCGTTGTGGTACCCTAAACTGTGTCCTAATATCTCCCCATTCCCTAAACCTAACCCTAACCCGAATCCTAAGCCTGACCCTCACCTGAAGCCTTACCCTCACCCGTGCCCTAATCTTAACCAGGACACTAACACTAACCCTTGCCCTCACACGAACGCTAACCCTTAAGCACTATCGTACCCTAAGCTGTACCCTAATCCCTCTGCATTCCTTAACCCTAACCCTAACACGAATCCTAACCCTGACCCTCACCCGAAGCCTTACCCTCACCCGTGCCCTAATCTTAAACAGGACACCAACATTAACTCGTGCCCTCACACGTACGCTAAACCTTAATCGTTGTCGTACCCTAAATTGTAACCTAATCCCTCCCCATTCCTTAACCCTAACCCTAACCCCATCCCTAAACCTGACCCACTTCCGATGCCCTACCCTAACCAATGCCCTAATCTTAACCAGTACACAAACACTAACTTATGCCCTCAAACGTAGTCTAACCCTTAAGCATTGTCGTACCCTATCCTGTACCCTAATCCCTCCCCATTCCCTAACCTTAACCCTAAGCGAAACCCTGAACGTGACCCTTTTCCGAGGCCTTACCCTCATCGGTGCCCTTGTCTTAACCAGTACACCAACACTAACTCGTGCCCTCACACTTACGCTAACCCTTAGGCATTGTCGTACCCTAACCAGTACCCTAATCCCTCTCCATTCCCTAACCCTAACCCTAACCCGAATCCTAACCCTGACCCTCACAAGAAGCCTTACCCTCACCCGTGCCCTAATCTTAACGAGGTCCCCAAGACTAACTCGTGCCCTCACACGTACGCTAACACTAAACCGCAGCGGTACCCCAACCCGTACCCTAATCCCTCTCCATTCCCTAACCCTAACCCTAACCTGAAACCTATCCATGACACTCACCCGAAACTTTACCCTCACCCGTGTCCTAATTTTAACCAGTACATCAACACTAACCCATGCCCTGTAACGTACGCTAACCCTAAGCCATTGCCGTACCCTAACCTGTACCCTAATCAATCCCCATTCCCTAACCCTAACCCTAACCCTAACCCTTAACGTGACCCTCTTCCAAGGCCTTACCCTCACCCGTGCCCTAATCGTAAGCAGTACACTAACACTAACTAGTGACCTCACACGTATGCTAAACCTTAAGCGTTGTGGTACCCTAAACTGTGCCCTAATATCTCCCCATTCGCTAACACTAACCCTAACCCGAATTCTATCCCTGACCCTCACCCGAAACCTTACCCTCACCCGTGCCCTAATCTTAACCAGGACACCAACACTAACTCGTGCCCTCACACGTACGATAACCCTTAATCGTTGTCGTACCCTAAACTGTACCCTAATCCCTCCCCATTCCCTAACCCTAACCCTAACACGAATCCTAACTCTGACCCTCACGCGAAGCCTTACCCTCACCCGTGCCCTAATCTTAACCAGGACACCAACACTAACTCGTGCCCTCACACGTACGCTAAACCTTAATCGTTGTCGTACCCTAAATTGTAACCTAATCCCTCCCCATTCCTTAACCCTAACCCTAATCCCATCCCTAAACCTGACCCACTTCCGATGCCCTACCCTAACCAATGCCCTAATCTTAACCAGTACACAAACACTAACTTATGCCCTCAAACGTAGTCTAACCCTTAAGCATTGTCGTACCCTATCCTGTACCCTAATCCCTCCCCATTCCCTAGACCTAACCCTAAGCGAAACCCTGAACGTGACCCTTTTCCGAGGCCTTACCATCATCGGTGCCCTTGTCTTAACCAGTACACCAACACTAACTCGTGCCCTCACACTTACGCTAAACCTTAATCGTTGTCGTACCCTAAATTGTAACCTAATCCCTCCCCATTCCATAACCCTAACCGTAAGCGAAACCCTGAACGTGACCCTTTTCCGAGGCCTTACCCTCATCGGTGCCCTTGTCTTAACCAGTACACCAACACTAACTCGTGCCCTCAAACTTACGCTAACCCTTAGGCATTGTCGTACCCTAACCAGTACACTAATCCCTCTCCATTCCCTAACCCTAAACCTAACCCGAATCCTAACCCTGACCCTCACAAGAAGCCTTACCCTAACCCGTGCCCTAATGTTAACCAGGACCCCAAGACTAACTTGTGCCCTCACACGTACGCTAAACCTTAATCGTTGTCGTACCCTAAATTGTAACCTAATCCCTCCCCATTCCTTAACCCTAACCCTAACCCCATCCCTAAACCCGACCCACTTCCGATGCCCTACACTAACCAATGCCCTAATCTTAACCACTACACAAACACTAACTTATGCCCTCAAACGTAGTCTAACCCTTAAGCATTGTCGTACCCTATCCTGTACCCTAATCCATCCCCATTCCCTAACCCTAACCCTAAGCGAAACCCTGAACGTGACCCTTTTCCGTGGCCTTACCCTCATCGGTGCCCTTGTCTTAACCAGTACACCAACACTAACTCGTGCCCTCACACTTACGCTAACCCTTAGGCATTGTCGTACCCTAACCAGTACCCTAATCCCTTTCCATTCCCTAACCCTAACCCTAACCCGAATCCTAACCCTGACCCTCACAAGAAGCCTTACCCTCACCCGTGCCCTAATCTTAACGAGGACCCGAAGACTAACTCGTACCCTCACACGTACGCTAACACTAAACCGCAGCGGTACCCCAACCAGTACCCTAATCCCTCTCCATTCCCTAACCCTAACCCTAACCTGAAACCTATCCATGACACTCACCCGAAACTTTACCCTCACCCGTGTCCTAATTTTAACTAGTACATCAACACTAACCCATGCCCTCTAACGTACGCTAACCCTAAGCCATTGCCGTACCCTAACCTGTACCCTAATCAATCCCCATTCCCTAACCCTAACCCTAACCCTAACCCTTAACGTGACCCTCTTCCGAGGCCTTACCCTCCCCCGTGCCCTAATCGTAAGCAGTACACTAACACTAACTAGTGACCTCACACGTATGCTAAACCTTAAGCGTTGTGGTACCCTAAACTGTGCCCTAATATCTCCCCATACGCTAACACTAACCCTAACCCGAATTCTATCCCTGACCCTCACCCGAAACCTTACCCTCACCCGTGCCCTAATCTTAACCAGGACACCAACACTAACTCGTGCCCTCACACGTACGATAACCCTTAATCGTTGTCGTACCCTAAACTGTACCCTAATCCCTCCCCATTCCCTAACCCTAGCCCTAACACGAATCCTAACCCTGACCCTCACATAAACCTTACCCTCACCCGTGCCCTAATCTTAACCAGGACACTAAAACTAACCCTTGCCCTCACACGAACGCTAACGCTTAAGCACTGTCGTTCCCTAAGCTGTACCCTAATCCCTCTGCATTCCTTAACCCTAACCCTAACACGAATCCTAACCCTGACCTTCACCCGAAGCCTTACCCTCACCCGTGCCCTAATCTTAACCAGGACACCAACACTAACTCGTGCCCTCACACGTACGCTAAACCTTAATCGTTGTCGTACCCTAAATTGTAACCTAATCCCTCCCCATTCCTTAACCCTAACCCTAATCCCATCCCTAAACCTGACCCACTTCCGATGCCCTACCCTAACCAATGCCCTAATCTTAACCAGTACACAAACACTAACTTATGCACTCAAACGTAGTCTAACCCTTAAGCATTGTCGTACCCTATCCTGTACCCTAATCCCTCCCCATTCCCTAACCCTAACCCTAAGCGAAACCCTGAACGTGACCCTTTTCCGAGGCCTTACCCTCATCGGTGCCCTTGTCTTAACCAGTACACCAACACTAACTCGTGCCCTCACACTTACGCTAACACTTAGGCATTGTCGTACCCTAACCAGTACCCTAATCCCTCTCCATTCCCTAACCCTAACCCTAACCCGAATCCTAACCCTGACCCTCACCCGAAACCTTACCCTCACCCGTGCCCTAATCTTAACCAGGACACCAAGACTAACTCGTGCCCTCACACGTACGCTAACACTAAACCGCAGCGGTACCCTAACCCGTACACTAATCCCTCTCCATTCCCTAACCCTAACCCTAACCTGAAACCTATCCATGACACTCACCCGAAACTTTACCTTCACCCGTGTGCTAATTTTAACCAGTACATCAACACTAACCCATGCCCGCTAACGTACGCTAACCCTAAGCCATTGCCGTACCCGAACCTGTACCCTAATCAATCCCCATTCCCTAACCCTAACCCTAACCCTAACCCTTAACGTGACCCTCTTCCGAGGCCTTACCCTCCCCCGTGCCCTAATCGTAAGCAGTACACTGACACTAACTAGTGACCTCACACGTACGCTAAACCTTAAGTGTTGTGGTACCCTAAACTGTGCCTTAATATCTCCCCATTCGCTAACACTAACCCTAACCCGAATTATATCCCTGACCCTCACCCGAAACCTTACCCTCACCCGTGCCCTAATCTTAACCAGGACACCAACACTAACTCGTGCCCTCACACGTACTCTAACCCTTAATCGTTGTCGTACCCTAAACTGTACCCTAATCCCTCCCCATTCCCTAACCCTAACCCTACCACGAATCCTAACCCTGACCCTCACCAGAAGCCTTACCCTCACCCGTGCCCTAATCTTAACCAGGACACTAACACTAACCCTTGCCCTCACACGAACGCTAACCCTTAAGCACTGTCGTTCCCTAAGCTGTACCCTAATCCCTCTGCATTCCTTAACCCTAACCCTAACACGAATCCTAACCCTGACCCTCACCCGAAGCCTTACCCTCACCCGTGCCCTAATCTTAACCAGGACACCAACACTAACTCGTGCCCTCACACGTACGCTAAACCTTAATCGTTGTCGTACCCTACATTGTAACCTAATCCCTCCCCATTCCATAACCCTAACCGTAAGCGAAACCCTGAACGTGACCCTTTTCCGAGGCCTTACCCTCATCGGTGCCCTTGTCTTAACCAGTACACCAACACTAACTCGTCCCCTCACACTTACGCTAACCCTTAGGCATTGTCGTACCCTAACCAGTACCCTAATCCCTCTCCATTCCCTAACCCTAACCCTAACCCGAATCCTAACCCTGACCCTCACAAGAAGCCTTACCCTAACCCGTGCCCTAATGTTAACCAGGACCCCAAGACTAACTTGTGCCCTCACACGTACACTAAACCTTAATCGTTGTCGTACCCTAAATTGTAACCTAATCCCTCCCCATTCCTTAACCCTAACCCTAACCCCATCCCTAAACCTGACCCACTTCCGATGCCCTACCCTAACCAATGCCCTAATCTTAACCAGTACACAAACACTAACTTATGCCCTCAAACGTAGTCTAACCCTTAAGCATTGTCTTACCCTATCCTGTACCCTAATCCCTCCCCATTCCCTAACCCTAACCCTAAGCGAAACCCTGAACGTGACCCTTTTCCGAGGCCTTACCCTCATCGGTGCCCTTGTCTTAACCAGTATACCAACACTAACTCGTGCCCTCACACTTACGCTAACCCTTAGGCATTGTCGTACCCTAACCAGTACCCTAATCCCTCTCCATTCCCTAACCCTAACCCTAACCCGAATCCTAACCCTGACCCTCACAAGAAGCCTTACCCTAACCCGTGCCCTAATCTTAACCAGGACCCCAAGACTAACTCGTGCCCTCACACGTACGCTAAACCTTAATCGTTGTCATACCCTAAATTGTAACCTAATCCCTCCCCATTCCTTAACCCTAACCCTAACCCCATCCCTAAACCTGACCCACTTCCGATGCCCTTCCCTAACCAATGCCCTAATCTTAACCAGTACACAAACACTAACTTATGCCCTCAAACGTAGTCTAACCCTTAAGCATTGTCGTACCCTATCCTGTACCCTAATCCCTCCCCATTCCCTAACCCTAACCCTAAGCGAAACCCTGAACGTGACCCTTTTCCGAGGCCTTACCCTCATCGGTGCCCTTGTCTTAACCAGTACACCAACACTAACTCGTGCCCTCACACTTACGCTAACCCTTAGGCATTGTCGTACCCTAACCAGTACCCTAATCCCTCTCTATTCCCTAACCCTAACCCTAACCCGAATCCTAACCCTGACCCTCACAAGAAGCCTTACCCTAAACCGTGCCGTAATCTTAACCAGGATCCCAAGACTAACTCGTGCCCTCACACGTACGCTAACACTAAACCGCAGCGGTACCCTAACCTGTACCCTAATCCCTCTCCATTCCCTTACACTAAACCTAACCTGAAACCTAACCATGACACTCACCCGAAACTTTACCATCACCCGTGTCCTAATTTTAACCAGTACATCAACACTAGCCCATGCCCTCTAACGTACGCTAACCCTAAGCCATTGCCGTACCCTAACCTGTACCCTAATGAATCCCCATTCCCTAACCCTAACCCTAACCCTAACCCTTAACGTGACCCTCTTCCGAGGCCTTACGCTCCCCCGTGCCCTAATCGTAAGCAGTACACTAACACTAACTAGTGACCTCACACGTTCGCTAAACCTTAAGTGTTGTGGTACCCTAAACTGTGCCCTAATATCTCCCCATTCCCTAACCCTAACCCGAATCCTAACCCTGACCCTCACCTTAAGCCTTACCCTCACCCGTGCCCTAATCTTAACCAGGACACCAACACTAACTCGTGCCCTCACACGTACGCTAAACCTTAAGCATTATCGTACCCTAAATTGTAACCTAATCCCTCCCCATTCCTTAACCCTAACCCTAACCCCATCCCTAAACCTGACCCACTTCCGATGCCCTACCCTAACCAATGCCCTAATCTTAACCAGTACACAAACACTAACTTATGCCCTCAAACGTAGTCTAACCCTTAAGCATTCTCGTACCCTAACCTGTACCCTAATCCCTCCCCATTCCCTAACCATAACCCTAAGCGAAACCCTGAACGTGACCCTTTTCCGAGGCCTTACCCTCATCGGTGCCCTTGTCTTAACCAGTATACCAACACTAACTCGTGCCCTCACACTTACGCTAACCCTTAAGCATTGTCGTACCCTAACCTGTACCCAAATCCCTCTCCATTCCCTAACCCTAACCCTAACCCGAATCCTAACCGTGACCCTCAACTGAAGCCTTACCCTCACCCGTGCCCTAATCTTAACCAGGACACTAACACTAACCCTTGCCCTCACACAAACGTTAACCCTTAAGGACTGTCGTACCCTAAGCTGTACCCTAATCCCTCTGCATTCCTTAACCCTAACCCTAACACGAATACTAAACCTGACCCTCACCCGAAGCCTTACCCTCACCCGTGCCCTAATCTTAACCAGGACACTAACACTAACCCTTGCCCTCACACGAACGCTAACCCTGAAGCACTGTCGTACCCTAAGCTGTACCCTAATCCCTCTGCATTCCTTAACCCTAACCCTAACACGAATCCTAACCCTGACCCTCACCCGAAGCCTTACCCTCACCCGTGCCCTAATCTTAACCAGGACACCAACACTAACTCGTGCCCTCACACGTACGCTAAACCTTAAGCGTTGTCGTACCCTAAATTGTAAACTAATCCATCCCCATTCCTTAACCCTAACCCTAACCCCATCCCTAAACCTGACCCACTTCCGATGCCCTACCCTAACCAATGCCCTAAACTTAACCAGTACACAAACACTAACTCATGCCCTAAAACGTACGCTAACCCTTAAGCTTTGTCGTACCCTATGCTGTACCCTAATTCCTTCCCATTCCCTAACCCTAACCCTAAGCGAAACCCTGAACGTGACCCTTTTCCGAGGCCTTACCCTCATCGGTGCCCTTGTCTTAACCAGTACACCAACACTAACTCGTGCCCTCACACTTACGCTAACCCTTAGGCATTGTCCTACCGTAACCAGTACCCTAATCCCTCTCCATTCCCTAACCCTAACCCTAACCCGAATCCTAACCCTGACCCTCACCCTAACCCTTACCCTCACCCGTGCCCTAATCTTAACCAGGACACCAAGACTAACTCGTGCCCTCACACGTACGCTAACGCTAAACCGCAGCGGTACCCTAACCTGTACCCTAATCAATCCCCATTCCCTAACCCTAACCCTAACCCTAACCCTTAACGTGACCCTCTTCCGAGGCCTTACCCTCACCCGTGCCCTAATCGTAAGCAGTACACTAACACTAACTAGTGACCTCACACGTATGCTAAACCTTAAGCGTTGTGGTACCCTAAACTGTGCCCTAATATCTCCCCATTCGCTAACACTAACCCTAACCCGAATTCTATCCCTGACCCTCACCCGAAACCTTACCCTCACCCGTGCCCTAATCTTAACCAGGACACCAACACTAACTCGTGCCCTCACACGTACGATAACCCTTAATCGTTGTCTTACCCTAAACTGTACCCTAATCCCTCCCCATTCCCTAACCCTAACCCTAACACGAATCCTAACCCTGACCCTCACCTGAAGCCTTACACTCTCCCGTGCCCTTATCTTAACCAGGACACTAACACTAACCCTTGCCCTCACACGAACGCTAACCCTTAAGCACTGTCGTTCCCTAAGCTGTACCCTAATCCCTCTGCATTCTTTAACCCTAACCCTAACACGAATCCTAACCCTGACCCTCACACGAAGCCTTACCCTCACCCGTGCCCTAATCTTAACCAGGACACCAACACTAACTCGTGCCCTCACACGTACGCTAAACCTTAATCGTTGTCGTACCCTAAATTGTAACCTAATCCCTCCCCATTCCTTAACCCTAACCCTAACCCCATCCCTAAACCTGACCCACTTCCGATGCCCTACCCTAACCAATGCCCTAATCTTCACCAGTACACAAACACTAACTTATGCCCTCAAACGTAGTCTAACCCTTAAGCATTGTCGTACGCTATCCTGTACCCTAATCCCTCCCCATTCCCTAACCCTAACCCTAAGCGAAACCCTGAACGTGATCCTTTTCCGAGGCCTTACCCTCATCGGTGCCCTTGTCTTAACCAGTACACCAACACTAACTCGTGCCCTCACACTTACGCTAACACTTAAGCATTGTCGTACCCTAACCTGTACCCTAATCCCTCTCCATTCCCTAACCCTAACACTAACCTGAAACCTATCCATGACACTCACCCGAAAGTTTACCCTCACCCGTGTCCTAATTTTAACCAGTACATCAACACTAACCCATGCCCTCTAACGTACGCTAACCCTAAGCCATTGCCGTACCCTAACCTGTACCCTAATCAATCCCCATTCCCTAACCCTAACCCTAACCCTAACCCTTAACGTGACCCTCTTCCGAGGCCTTACCCTCACCCGTGCCCTAATCGTAAGCAGTACACTAACACTAACTAGTGAAGTCACACGTATGCTAAACCTTAAGCGTTGTGGTACCCTAAACTGTGCCCTAATATCTCCCCATTCGCTAACACTAACCCTAACCCGAATTCTATCCCTGACCCTCACCCGAAACCTTACCCTCACCCGTGCCCTAATCTTAACCAGGACAAAAACACTAACTCGTGCCCTCACACCTACGATAACCCTTAATCGTTGTCGTACCCTAAACTGTACCCTAATCCCTCCCCATTCCCTAACCCTAACCCTAACACGAATCCTAACTCTGACCCTCACGCGAAGCCTTACCCTCACCCGTGCCCTAATCTTAACCAGGACACCAACACTAACTCGTGCCCTCACACGTACGCTAAACCTTAATCGTTGTCGTACCCTAAATTGTAACCTAATCCCTCCCCATTCCTTAACCCTAACCCTAATCCCATCCCTAAACCTGACCCACTTCCGATGCCCTACCCTAACCAATGCCCTAATCTTAACCAGTACACAAACACTAACTTATGCCCTCAAACGTAGTCTAACCCTTAAGCATTGTCGTACCCTATCCTGTACCCTAATCCCTCCCCATTCCCTAGACCTAACCCTAAGCGAAACCCTGAACGTGACCCTTTTCCGAGGCCTTACCATCATCGGTGCCCTTGTCTTAACCAGTACACCAACACTAACTCGTGCCCTCACACTTACGCTAAACCTTAATCGTTGTCGTACCCTAAATTGTAACCTAATCCCTCCCCATTCCATAACCCTAACCGTAAGCGAAACCCTGAACGTGACCCTTTTCCGAGGCCTTACCCTCATCGGTGCCCTTGTCTTAACCAGTACACCAACACTAACTCGTGCCCTCAAACTTACGCTAACCCTTAGGCATTGTCGTACCCTAACCAGTACACTAATCCCTCTCCATTCCCTAACCCTAACCCTAACCCGAATCCTAACCCTGACCCTCACAAGAAGCCTTACCCTAACCCGTGCCCTAATGTTAACCAGGACCCCAAGACTAACTTGTGCCCTCACACGTACGCTAAACCTTAATCGTTGTCGTACCCTAAATTGTAACCTAATCCCTCCCCATTCCTTAACCCTAACCCTAACCCCATCCCTAAACCTGACCCACTTCCGATGCCCTACACTAACCAATGCCCTAATCTTAACCAGTACACAAACACTAACTTATGCCCTCAAACGTAGTCTAACCCTTAAGCATTGTCGTACCCTATCCTGTACCCTAATCCATCCCCATTCCCTAACCCTAACCCTAAGCGAAACCCTGAACGTGACCCTTTTCCGTGGCCTTACCCTCATCGGTGCCCTTGTCTTAACCAGTACACCAACACTAACTTGTGCCCTCACACTTACGCTAACCCTTAGGCATTGTCGTACCCTAACCAGTACCCTAATCCCTCTCCATTCCCTAACCCTAACCCTAACCCAAATCCTAACCCTGACCCTCACAAGAAGCCTTACCCTCACCCGTGCCCTAATCTTAACGAGGACCCGAAGACTAACTCGTACCCTCACACGTACGCTAACACTAAACCGCAGCGGTACCCCAACCAGTACCCTAATCCCTCTCCATTCCCTAACCCTAACCCTAACATGAAACCTCTCCATGACACTCACCCGAAAGTTTACCCTCACCCGTGTCCTAATTTTAACCAGTACATCAACACTAACCCATGCCCTCTAACGTACGCTAACCCTAAGCCATTGCCGTACCCTAACCTGTACCCTAATCAATCCCCATTCCCTAACCCTAACCCTAACCCTAACCCTTAACGTGACCCTCTTCCGAGGCCTTACCCTCCCCCGTGCCCTAATCGTAAGCAGTACACTAACACTAACTAGTGACCTCACACGTATGCTAAACCTTAAGCGTTGTGGTACCCTAAACTGTGCCCTAATATCTCCCCATACGCTAACACTAACCCTAACCCGAATTCTATCCCTGACCCTCACCCGAAACCTTACCCTCACCCGTGCCCTAATCTTAACCAGGACACCAACACTAACTCGTGCCCTCACACGTACGATAACCCTTAATCGTTGTCGTACCCTAAACTGTACCCTAATCCCTCCCCATTCCCTAACCCTAACCCTAACACGAATCCTAACCCTGACCCTCACCTGAAACCTTACCCTCACCCGTGCCCTAATCTTAACCAGGACACTAACACTAACCCTTGCCCTCACACGAACGCTAACGCTTAAGCACTGTCGTTCCCTAAGCTGTACCCTAATCCCTCTGCATTCCTTAACCCTAACCCTAACACGAATCCTAACCCTGACCCTCACCCGAAGCCTTACCCTCACCCGTGCCCTAATCTTAACCAGGACACCAACACTAACTCGTGCCCTCACACGTACGCTAAACCTTAATCGTTGTCGTACCCTAAATTGTAACCTAATCCCTCCCCATTCCTTAACCCTAACCCTAACCCCATCCCTAAACCTGACCCACTTCCGATGCCCTACCCTAACCAATGCCCTAATCTTAACCAGTACACAAACACTAACTTATGCCCTCAAACGTAGTCTAACCCTTAAGCATTCTCGTACCCTATCCTGTACCCTAATCCCTCCCCATTCCCTAACCATAACCCTAAGCGAAACCCTGAACGTGACCCTTTTCCGAGGCCTTACCCTCATCGGTGCCCTTGTCTTAACCAGTACACCAACACTAACTCGTGCCCTCACACTTACGCTAACCCTTAAGCATTGTCGTACCCTAACCTGTACCCTAATCCCTCTCCATTCCCTAACCCTAACCCTAACACGAATCCTAACCCTGACCCTCAACTGAAGCCTTACCCTCACCGGTGCCCTAATCTTAACCAGGACACTAACACTAACCCTTGCCCTCACACAAACGTTAACCCTTAAGCACTGTCGTACCCTAAGCTGTACCCTAATCCCTCTGCATTCCTTAACCCTAACCCTAACACGAATACTAAACCTGACCCTCACCCGAAGCCTTACCCTCACCCGTGCCCTAATCTTAACCAGGACACTAACACTAACCCTTGCCCTCACACGAACGCTAACCCTGAAGCACTGTCGTACCCTAAGCTGTACCCTAATCCCTCTGCATTCCTTAACCCTAACCCTAACACGAATCCTAACCCTGACCCTCACCCGAAGCCTTACCCTCACCCGTGCCCTAATCTTAACCAGGACACCAACACTAACTCGTGCCCTCACACTTACGGTAAACCTTAAGCGTTGTCGTACCCTAAATTGTAAACTAATCCATCCCCATTCCTTAACCCTAACCCTAACCCCATCCCTAAACCTGACCCACTTCCGATGCCCTACCCTAACCAATGCCCTAATCTTAACCAGTACACAAACTCTAACTCATGCCCTCAAAAGTACGCTAACCCTTAAGCATTGTCGTACCCTATCCTGTAACCTAATCTCTCCCCATTCCCTAACTCTAACCCTAAGCGAAACCCTGAACGTGACCCTTTTCCGAGGCCTTACCCTCATCGGTGCCCTTGTCTTAACCAGTACACCAACACTAACTCGTGCCCTCACACTTACGCTAACCCTTAAGCATTGTCGTACCCTAACCTGTACCCTAATCCCTCTCCATTCCCTAACCCTAACCCTAACCCGAATCCTAACCCTGACCCTCACCCGAAACCTTACCCTCACCCGTGCCCTAAACTTAACCAGGACACCAAGGCTAACTCGTGCCCTCACACGTACACTAACACTAAACCGCAGCGGTACCCTAACCTGTACCCTAATCCCTCTCCATTCCCTAACCCTAACCTTAACCTGAAACCTAACCATGACACTCACCCGAAACTTTACCCTCACTCGTGTCCTAATTTTAACCAGTACATCAACACTAACCAATGCCCTCTAACGTACGCTAACCCTAAGCCATTGCCGTACCCTAACCTGTACCCTAATCAATCCCCATTCCCTAACCCTAACCCTAACCCTAACCCTTAACGTGACCCTCTTCCGAGGCCTTACCGTCTCCCGTGCCCTAATCGTAAGCAGTACACTAACACTAACTAGTGACCTCACACGTACGCTAAACCTTAAGCGTTGTGGTACCCTAAACTGTGCCCTAATATCTCCCCATTACCTAACCCTAACCCTAACCCGAATTCTATCCCTGACCCTCACCCGAAACCTTACCCTCACCCGTGCCCTAATCTTAACCAGGACACCAACACTAACTCGTGCCCTCACACGTACGCTAACCCTTAATCGTTGTCGTACCCTAAACTGTACCCTAATCCCTCCCCATTCCCTAACACTAACCCTAACCCGAATCCTAACCCTGACCCCTACCTGAAGCCTTACCCTCACCTGTGCCCTAATCTTAACCAGGACACTAACACTAACCCTTGCCCTCACACGAACGCTAACCCTTAAGCACTGTCGTACCCTAAGCTGTACCCTAATCCCTCTGCATTCCTTAACCCTAACCCTATCACGAATCCTAACCCTGACCCTCACCCGAAGCCTTACCCTCACCCGTGCCCTAATCTTAACCAGGACGCCAACACTAACTCGTGCCCTCACACGTACGCTAAACCTTAAGCGTTGTTGTACCCTAAATTGTAACCTAATCCTTCCCCATTCCTTAACTGTAACCCTAACCCCATCCCTAAACCTGAAACACTTCCGATGCCCTACCCTAACAAATGCCCTAATCTTAACCAGTACACAAACACTAACTCATGCCCTCAAACGTACGCTAACCCTTAAGCATTGTGGTACCCTATCCTGTACACTCATCCCTCCCCATTCCCTAACCCTAACCCTAAGCGAAACCCTGAACGTGACCCTTCTCCGAGGCCTTACCCTCATCGGTGCCCTTCTCTTAACCAGTACACCAACACTAACTCGTGCTCTCACACTTACGCTAACCCTTAGGCATTGTCGTACCCTAACCAGTACCATAATCCCTCTCCATTCCCTAACCCTAACCCTAACCCGAATCCTAACCCTGACCCTCACCCGAAACCTTACCCTCACCCGTGCCCTAATCTTAACCAGGACACCAAGACTAACTCGTGCCCTCAAACGTACGCTAACACTAAACGACAGCGGTACCCTAACCTGTACCCTAATCCCTCTCCATTCCCTAACCCTAACGCTAACCTGAAACCTAAACATGACACTCACCCGAAACTTTACCCTCACCCGTGTCCTAATTTTAACCAGTACATCAACACTAACCCATGCCCTCTAACGTAGGCTAACCCTAAGCCATTGCCGTACCCTAACCTGTACCCTAATCAATCCCCATTCCCTAACCCTAACCCTTAACGTGACCCTCTTCCGAGGCCTTACCCTCACCCGTGTTAATCGTAAGCAGTACACTAACACTAACTAGTGACCTCACAGGTACGCTAAACCTTAAGCGTTGTGGTACCCTAAACAGTGTCCTAATATCTCCCCATTCCCTAATCCTAACCCTAACCCGAATCCTAACCCTGACCCTCACCTGAAGCCTTACCCTCACCCGTGCCCTAATCTTAACCAGGACACTAACACTAACCCTTGCCCTCACACGAACGCTAACCCTTAAGCACTGTCGTACCCTAAGCTGTACCCTAATCCCTCTGCATTCCTTAACCCTAACCCTAACACGAATCCTAACCCTGACCCTCACCCGAAGCCTTACCCTCACCCGTGCCCTAATCTTAACCAGGACACCAACACTAACTCGTGCCCTCACACGTACGCTAAACCTTAAGCGTTGTCGTACCCTAAATTGTACCCTAATCCCTCCCCATTCCTTAACCCTAACCCTAACCCCATCCTTAAACCTGTCCCATTTCCGATGCCCTACCCTAACCAATGCCCTAATCTTAACCAGTACACAAACACTAACTCATGCCCTCAAAAGTACGCTAACCCTTAAGCATTGTCGTACCCTATCCTGTACCCTAATCCCTCCCCATTCCCTAACCCTAACCCTAAGCGAAACCCTGAACGTGACCCTTTTCCGAGGCCTTACCCTCATCGGTGCCCTTGTCTGAACCAGTACACCAACACTAACTCGTGCCCTCACACTTACGCTAACCCTTAAGCATTGTCGTACCCTAACCTGTACCCTAATCCCTCTCCATTCCCTAACCCTAACCCTAACCTGAATCCTAACCCTGACCCTCACCCGAAACCTTACCCTCACCCGTGCCCTAATCTTAACCAGGACACCAAGACTAACTCGTGCCCTCAAACGTATGCTAACACTAAACCACAGCGGTACCCTAACCTGTACCCTAATCCCTCTCCATTCCCTATCCCAAACCCTAACCTGAAACCTAACCATGACACTCACCCGAAACTTTACCCTCACCCGTGTCCTAATTTTAACCAGTACATCAACACTAACCCATGCCCTCTAACGTACGCTAACCCTAAGCCATTGCCGTACCCTAACCTGTACCCTAATCAATCCCCATTCCCTAACCCTAACCCTAACCCTAACCCTTAACATGACCCTCTTCTGAGGCCTTACCCTCACCCGTGCCCTAATCGTAAGCAGTACACTAACACTAACTAGTGACCTCACAGGTACGCTAAACCTTAAGCGTTGTGGTACTCTAAACTGTGTCCTAATATCTCCCCATTCCCTAATCCTAACCTTAACCCGAATCCTAACCCTGACCCTCACCCGAAGCCTTACACTCACCCGTGCCCTAAGCTTAACCAGGACACTAAAACTAAACCTTGCCCTCACACGAACGCTAACCCTTAAGCACTGTCTTACCCTAAACTGTACCCTAATCCCTCTGCATTCCTTAACCCTAACCCTAACACGAATCCTAACCCTGACCCTCACCCAAAGCCTTACCCTCACCCGTGCCCTAATCTTAACCAGGACACCAACACTAACTCGTGCCCTCACACGTACGTTAAACCTTAAGCGTTGTCGTACCCTAAAGTGTACCCTCATCCCTCCACATTCCTTAACCCTAACCCTAAACCCATCCCTAAACCTGACCCACTTCCGATGCCCCACCCTAACCAATGCCCTAATCTTAACCAGTACACAAACACTAACTCATGCCCTCAAACGTACGCTAACCCTTAAGCATTGTCGTACCCTATCCTGTACCCTAATCCCTCCCCATTCCCTAACCCTAACCAGAATCCTAACCCTGACCCTCACCTGAAGCCTTACCCTCCCCCGTGCCCTAATCTTAACCAGGACACTAACACTAACGCTTGCCCTCACACGAACGCTAACCCTTAAGCACTGTCGTACCCTAAGCTGTACCCTAATCCCTCTGCATTCCTTAACCTTAACCCTAACACGAATCCTAACCCTGACCCTCACCCGAAGCCTTACCCTCACCCGTGCCCTAATCTTAACCAGGACACCAACACTAACTCGTGCCCTCACATGTATGCTAATCCTTAAGCGTTGTCGTCCCCTAAATTGTACTCTAATCCCTCCCAATTCCTTAACCCTAACCCTAAACCCATCCCTAAACCTGACCCACCTCCGATGCCCTACCCTAACCTATGCCCTAATCTTAACCAGTACACAAACACTAACTCATGCCCTCAAACGTACGCTAACCCTTAAGCATTGTCGTACCCTATCCTGTACCCTAATCCCTCCCCATTCCCTAACCCTAACCCTAAGCGAAACCCTGAACGTGACCCTTTTCCGAGGCCTTACCCTCATCGGTGCCCTTGTCTTAACCAGTACACCAACACTAACTCGTGCCCTCACACTTACGCTAACCCTTAGGAATTGTCGTACCCTAAACAGTACCCTAATCCCTCTCCATTCCCTAACCCTAACCCTAACCCGAATCCTAACCCTGAACCTCACAAGAAGCCTTACCCTCACCCGTGCCCTGATCTTAACTAGGACACCAAGACTAACTCGTGCCCTCACACGTACGCTAACACTAAACCGCAGCGGTAGCCTATCCTGTACCCTAATCCCTCTCCATTCCCTAACCCTAACCCTAACCTGAAACCTAACCATGACACTCACCCGAAACTTTACCCTCACCCGTGTCCTAATTTTAACCAGTACATCAACACTAACCCATGCCCTCTAACGTATGCTAACCCTAAGCCATTGCCGTACCCTAACCTGTACCCTAATCAATCCCCATTCCCTAACCCTAACCCTAACCCTAACCCTTAACATGACCCTCTTCCGAGGCCTTACCCTCACCCGTGCCCTAATCGTAAGCAGTACACAAACACTAACTAGTGACCTCACAGGTACGCTAAACCTTAAGCGTTGTGGTACTCTAAACTGTGTCCTAATATCTCCCATTCCCTAATCCTAACCTTAACCCGAATCCTAACCCTGACCCTCACCCGAAGCCTTACCCTCACCCGTGCCCTAAGCTTAACCAGGACACTAAAACTAACCCTTGCCCTCACACGAACGCTAACCCTTAAGCACTGTCTTACCCTAAACTGTACCCTAATCCCTCTGCATTCCTTAACCCTAACCCTAACACGAATCCTAACCCTGACCCTCACCCAAAGCCTTACCCTCACCCGTGCCCTAATCTTAACCAGGACACCAACACTAACTCGTGCCCTCACAAGTACGCTAAACCTTAAGCGTTGTCGTACCCTAAAGTGTACCCTCATCCCTCCACATTCCTTAACCCTAACCCTAACCCCATTCCTAAACCTGACCCACTTCCGATGCCCCACCCTAACCAATGCCCTAATGTTAAGCAGAACACAAACACTAACTCATGCCCTCAAAAGTACGCTAACCCTTAGGCATTTTTGTACCCTAACCAGTACCCTAATCCCTCTCTATTCCCTAACCCTAACCCTAACCCGAATCCTAACCCTGACCCTCACCCGAAGCCTTACCCTCACCCGTGCCCTAATCTTAACCAGGACACCAAGACTAACTCGTGCCCTCACACGTACGCTAACAGTAAACCGCAGCGGTACCCTAACCTGTACCATAATCCCTCTCCATTCCCTAAACCTAACCCTAACCTGAAACCTAACCATGACACTCACCCGAAACTTTACCATCACCCGTGTCCTAATTTTAACCCGTACATCAACACTAACCCATGCCCTCTAACGTACGCTAACCCTAAGCCATTGCCGTACCCTAACCTGTAACCTAATCAATCCCCATTCCCTAACCCTAACCGTAACCCTAACCCTTAACGTGACCCTCTTCTGAGGCCTTACCCTCACCCTTGCTCTAATCGTAAGCAGTACACTAACACTAACTAGTGACCTCACAGGTACGCTAAACCTTAAGCGTTGTGGTACTCTAAACTGTGTCCTAATATCTCCCATTCCCTAATCCTAACCTTAACCCGAATCCTAACCCTGACCCTCACCCGAAGCCTTACCCTCACCCGTGCCCTAAGCTTAACCAGGACACTAAAACTAACCCTTGCCCTCACACGAACGCTAACCCTTAAGCACTGTCTTACCCTAAACTGTACCCTAATCCCTCTGCATTCCTTAACCCTAACCCTAACACGAATCCTAACCCTGACCCTCACCCAAAGCCTTACCCTCACCCGTGCCCTAATCTTAACCAGGACACCAACACTAACTCGTGCCCTCACACGTACGCTAAACCTTAAGCGTTGTCGTACCCTAAAGTGTACCCTCATCCCTCCACATTCCTTAACCCTAACCCTAACCCCATCCCTAAACCTGACCCAGTTCCGATGCCCCACCCTAACCAATGCCCTAATCTTAACCAGTACACAAACACTAACTCATGCCCTCAAACGTACGCTAACCCTTAAGCATTGTCGTACCCTATCCTGTACCCTAATCCCTCCCCATTCCCTAACGCTAACCCTAAGCGAAACCTTGAACGTGACCCTTTTCCAAGGCCTTACCCTCATCGGTGCCCTTGTCTTAACCAGTACACCAACACTAACTCGTGCCCTCACACTTACGCTAACCCTCAGGCATTGTCGTACCCTAACCAGTACCCTAATCCCTCTCCATTCCCTAACCCTAACCCTAACCCGAATCCTAACCCTGACCCTCACCCGAAGCCTTACCCTCACCCGTGCCCTAATCTTAACCAGGACACCAAGACTAACTCGTGCCCTCACTCGTACGCTAACACTAAACCACAGCGGTACCCTAACCTGTACCCTAATCCCTCTCCATTCCCTAACCCTAACCCTAACCGGAAACCTATCCATGATACTCACCCGAAACTTTACCATCACCCGTGTCCTAATTTTAACCAGTACATCAACACTAACCCATGCCCTCTAACGTATGCTAACCCTAAGCCATTGCCGTACCCTAACCTGTACCCTAATCAATCCCCATTCCCTAACCCTAACCCTAACCCTAACCCTTAACGTGACCCTCTTCGGAGGCCTTACCCTCCCCCGTGCCCTAATCGTAAGCAGTACAGTAACACTAACTAGTGACCTCACACGTACGCTAAACCTTAAGCGTTGTGGTACCCTAAACTGTGCCCTAATATCTCCCCTTTCCCTAACCCTAACCCTAACCAGAATCCTAACCCTGACCCTCACCTGAAGCCTTACCCTCACCCGTGCCCTAATCTTAACCAGGACACTAACACTAACCCTTGCCCTCACACGAACGCTAACCCTTAAACACTGTCGTTCCCTAAGCTGTACCCTAATCCCTCTGCATTCCTTAACCCTAACCCTAACACGAATCCTTACCCTGACCCTCACCCGAAGCCTTACCCTCACCCGTGCCCTAATCTTAACCAGGACACCAACACTAACTCGTTCCCTCACAAGTACGCTAACCCTTAATCGTTGTCGTACCCTAAACTGTACCCTAATCCCTCCCCATTCCCTAACCCTAACCAGAATTCTAACCCTGACCCTCACCTGAAGCCTTACCCTCACCCGTGCCCTAATCTTAACCAGGACACTAACACTAACGCTTGCCGTCACACGAACGCTAACCCTTAAGCACTGTCGTACCCTAAGCTGTACCTTAATCCCTCTGCATTCCTTAACCTTAACCCTAACACGAATCCTAACCCTGACCCTCACCCGAAGCCTTACCCTCACCCGTGCCCTAATCTTAACCAGGACACCAACACTAACTTGTGCCCTCACATGTACGCTAATCCTTAAGCGTTGTCGTACCCTAAATTGTACTCTAATCCCTCCCCATTCCTTAACCCTAACCCTAACCCCATCCCTAAACCTGACCCACCTCCGATGCCCTACCCTAACCTATTCCCTAATCTTAACCAGTACACAAACACTAACTCATGCCCTCAAACGTACGCTAACTCTTAAGCATTGTCGTACCCTATCCTGTACCCTTATCCCTCCCCATTCCCTAACCCTAACCCTAAGCGAAACCCTGAACGTGACCCTTTTCCGAGGCCTTACCCTCATCGGTGCCCTTGTCTTAACCAGTACACCAACACTAACTCGTGCCCTCACACTTATGCTAACCCTTAAGCATTGCCGTACCCTAACCTGTACCCTAATCCCTCTCCATTCCCTAACCCTAACCCTAACCCGAATCCTAACCCTGACCCTCACCCGAAGCCTTACCCTCACCCGTGCCCTAATCTTAACCAGGACACCAAGACTAACTCGTGCCCTCACACGTACGCTAACACTAAACTGCAGCGGTACCCTAACCTGTACCCTCATCCCTCTCCATTCCCTAACACTAACCCTAACCTGAAACCTAACCATGACACTCACCCGAAACTTTACCCTCACCCCTGTCCTAATTTTAACCAGTACATCAACACTAACCCATGCCCTCTAACGTACGCTAACGCTAAGCCATTGCCGTACCCTAACCTGTACCCTAATCAATCCCCATTCCCTAACCCTAACCCTAACCCTATCCCTTAACGTGACCCTCTTCTGAGGCCTTACCCTCACCCGTGCCCTAATCGTAAGCAGTACACTAACACTAACTAGTGACCTCACAGGTACGCTAAACCTTAAGCGTTGTGGTACCCTAAACTTTGCCCTAATATCTCGCCATTCCCTAATCCTAACCCTAACCCGAATCCTAAACCTGACCCTCACCTGAAGCCTTACCCTCAACCGTGCCCTAATCTTAACCAGGACACTAACACTAACCCTTGCCCTCACACGAACGCTAACCCTTAAGCGCTGTTGTACCCTAAGCTGTACCCTAATCCCTCTGCATTCCTTAACCCTAACCCTAACACGAATCCTAACCCTGACCCTCACCAGAAGCCTTACCCTCACCAGTGCCCTAATCTTAACGAGGACACCAACACTAACTCGTGCCCTCACACGTACGCTAAACCTTAAGCGTTGTCGTACCCTAAAGTGTACCCTCATCCCTCCACATTCCTTAACCCTAACCCTAACCCCATCCCTAAACCTGACCCAGTTCCGATGCCCCACCCTAACCAATGCCCTAATCTTAACCAGTACACAAACACTAACTCATGCCCTCAAACGTACGCTAACCCTTAAGCATTGTCGTACCCTATCCTGTACCCTAATCCCTCCCCATTCCCTAACGCTAACCCTAAGCGAAACCTTGAACGTGACCCTTTTCCAAGGCCTTACCCTCATCGGTGCCCTTGTCTTAACCAGTACACCAACACTAACTCGTGCCCTCACACTTACGCTAACCCTCAGGCATTGTCGTACCCTAACCAGTACCCTAATCCCTCTCCATTCCCTAACCCTAACCCTAACCCGAATCCTAACCCTGACCCTCACAAGAAGCCTTACCCTCACCCGTGCCCTAATCTTAACCAGGACACCAAGACTAACTCGTGCCGTCACACGTATGCTAACACTAAACCGCAGCGGTACCCTAACCTGTACCCTAATCCCTCTCCATTCCCTAACCCTAACCCTAACCCGAATCCTAACCCTGACCCTCACCCGAAGCCTTACCCTCACCCGTGCCCTAATCTTATCCAGGACACCAAGACTAACTCGTGCCCTCACTCGTACGCTAACACTAAACCACAGCGGTACCCTAACCTGTACCCTAATCCCTCTCCATTCCCTAACCCTAACCCTAACCGGAAACCTATCCATGATACTCACCCGAAACTTTACCATCACCCGTGTCCTAATTTTAACCAGTACATCAACACTAACCCATGCTCTCTAACGTATGCTAACCCTAAGCCATTGCCGTACCCTAACCTGTACCCTAATCAATCCCCATTCCCTAACCCTAACCCTAACCCTAACCCTTAACGTGACCCTCTTCCGAGGCCTTACCCTCCCCCGTGCCCTAATCGTAAGCAGTACAGTAACACTAACTAGTGACCTCACACGTACGCTAAACCTTAAGCGTTGTGGTACCCTAAACTGTGCCCTAATATCTCCCCTTTCCCTAACCCTAAGCCTAACCAGAATCCTAACCCTGACCCTCACCTGAAGCCTTACCCTCACCCGTGCCCTAATCTTAACCAGGACACTAACACTAACCCTTGCCCTCACACGAACGCTAACCCTTAAACACTGTCGTTCCCTAAGCTGTACCCTAATCCCTCTGCATTCCTTAACCCTAACCCTAACACGAATCCTTACCCTGACCCTCACCCGAAGCCTTACCCTCACCCGTGCCCTAATCTTAACCAGGACACCAACACTAACTCGTTCCCTCACAAGTACGCTAACCCTTAATCGTTGTCGTACCCTAAACTGTACCCTAATCCCTCCCCATTCCCTAACCCTAACCAGAATCCTAACCCTGACCCTCACCTGAAGCCTTACCCTCACCCGTGCCCTAATCTTAACCAGGACACTAACACTAACGCTTGCCGTCACACGAACGCTAACCCTTAAGCACTGTCGTACCCTAAGCTGTACCTTAATCCCTCTGCATTCCTTAACCTTAACCCTAACACGAATCCTAACCCTGACCCTCACCCGAAGCCTTACCCTCACCCGTGCCCTAATCTTAACCAGGACACCAACACTAACTTGTGCCCTCACATGTACGCTAATCCTTAAGCGTTGTCGTACCCTAAATTGTACTCTAATCCCTCCCCATTCCTTAACCCTAACCCTAACCCCATCCCTAAACCTGACCCACCTCCGATGCCCTACCCTAACCTATGCCCTAATCTTAACCAGTACACAAACACTAACTCATGCCCTCAAACGTACACTAACTCTTAAGCATTGTCGTACCCTATCCTGTACCCTTATCCCTCCCCATTCCCTAACCCTAACCCTAAGCGAAACCCTGAACGTGACCCTTTTCCGAGGCCTTACCCTCATCGGTGCCCTTGTCTTAACCAGTACACCAACACTAACTCGTGCCCTCACACTTATGCTAACCCTTAAGCATTGCCGTACCCTAACCTGTACCCTAATCCCTCTCCATTCCCTAACCCTAACCCTAACCCGAATCCTAACCCTGACCCTCACCCGAAGCCTTACCCTCACCCGTGCCCTAATCTTAACCAGGACACCAAGACTAACTCGTGCCCTCACACGTACGCTAACACTAAACTGCAGCGGTACCCTAACCTGTACCCTCATCCCTCTCCATTCCCTAACACTAACCCTAACCTGAAACCTAACCATGACACTCACCCGAAACTTTACCCTCACCCCTGTCCTAATTTTAACCAGTACATCAACACTAACCCATGCCCTCTAACGTACGCTAACGCTAAGCCATTGCCGTACCCTAACCTGTACCCTAATCAATCCCCATTCCCTAACCCTAACCCTAACCCTATCCCTTAACGTGACCCTCTTCTGAGGCCTTACCCTCACCCGTGCCCTAATCGTAAGCAGTACACTAACACTAACTAGTGACCTCACAGGTACGCTAAACCTTAAGCGTTGTGGTACCCTAAACTTTGCCCTAATATCTCGCCATTCCCTAATCCTAACCCTAACCCGAATCCTAAACCTGACCCTCACCTGAAGCCTTACCCTCAACCGTGCCCTAATCTTAACCAGGACACTAACACTAACCCTTGCCCTCACACGAACGCTAACCCTTAAGCACTGTTGTACCCTAAGCTGTACCCTAATCCCTCTGCATTCCTTAACCCTAACCCTAACACGAATCCTAACCCTGACCCTCACCCGAAGCCTTACCCTCACCAGTGCCCTAATCTTAACGAGGACACCAACACTAACTCGTGCCCTCACACGTACGCTAACCCTTAAGCGTTGTCGTACCCTAAATTGTACCCTAATCCCTCCCCATTCCTTAACCCTAACCCTAACCCCATCCTTAAACCTGACCCACTTCCGATGCCCTACCCTAACCAATGCCCTAAACTTAACCAGTACACAAACACTCACTCATGCCCTCAAAAGGAAGCTAACCCTTAAGCATTGTCGTACCCTATCCTGTACCCTAATCTCTCCCCATTCCCTAACCCTAACCCTAAGAGAAACCCTGAACGTGACCGTTTTCCGAGACCTTACCCTCATCGGTGCCCTTGTCTTAACCAGTACACCAACACTAACTCGTGCCCTCACACTTACGCTAACCCTTAAGCATTGTCGTACCCTAACCTGTACCCTAATCCCTCTCCATTCCCTAACCCTAACCCTAACCCGAATCCTAACCCTGAACCTCACCCGAAGCCTTACCCTCACCCGTGCCCTAATCTTAACCAGGACACTAACACTAACCCTTGCCGTCACACGAACGCAAACCCTTAAGCGCTGTCGTACCCTAAGCTGTACCCTAATCCCTCTGCATTCCTTAACCCTAACCCTAACACGAATCCTAACCCTGACCCTCACCCAAAGCCTTACCCGCACACGTTCCCTAATCTTAACCAGGACACCAACACTAACTGGTGCCCTCAAATGTACGCTAAACCTTAAGCGTTGTCGTACCCTAAATTGTACCCTAATCCCTCCCCATTCCTTAACCCTAACCCTAACCCCATCCCTAAACCTGACCCAACTCCGATGCCCTACCCTAACCTATGCCCTAGTCTTAACCAGTACACAAACACTAACTCATGCCCTCAAACGTACGCTAAGCCTTAAGCATTGTCGTACCCTATCCTGTACCCTAATCCCTCCCCATTCCCTAACCCTAACCCTAAGCGAAACCCTGAACGTAACCTTTTTCCGAGGCCTTACACTCATCGGTGCCCTTGTCTTAAACAGGACACCAAGACTAACTCGTGCCCTCACACGTACGCTAACACTAAACCGCAGCGGTACCCTAACCTGTACCCTAATCCCTCTCCATTCCCTAACCCTATCCCTAACCTGAAACATAACAATGACACTCACCTGAAACTTTACCCTCACCCGTGTCCTAATTTTAACCTGTACATCAACACTAACCCATGCCCTCTAACGTACGCTAAACCTAAGCCATTGCCGTACCCTAACCTGTACCCTAATCAATCCCCATTTCCTAAACCTAACCCTAACCCTAACCCTTAACGTGACCCTCTTCCGAGGCTTTACCCTCACCCGTGCCCTAATCGTAAGCAGTACACTAACAGTAACTAGTGACCTCACAAGTACGCTAAACCTTAAGCGTTGTGTTACCCTAAACTGTGCCCTAATATCTCCCCATTCCCTAACCCTAACCCTAACCCGAATTCTATCCCTGACCCTCACCCGAAACCTTACCCTCACCCGTGCCCTAATCTTAACCAGGACACCAACACTAACTCGTGCCCTCACACGTACGCTAACCGTTAATCGTTGTCGTACCCTAAACTGTACCCTAATCACTCTCCATTCCCTAACCCTAACCCTAACCCCAATCCTAACCCTGACCCTCACCTGAAGCCTTACCCTCACCCGTGCCCTAATCTTAACCAGGACACCAAGACTAATTCGTGCCATCACACGTACGCTAACACTAAACCGCAGCGGTACCCTAACCTGTACCCTAATCCCTCTCCATTCCCTAACCCTAACCCTAATCCGAATTCTATACCTGACCCTCACCCGAAACCTTACCCTCACAAGTGCCCTAATCTTAACCAGGACACCAACACTAACTCGTGCCCTCACACGTACGCTAACCCTTAATCGTTGTCGTACCTTAAAGTGTACCCTAATCCCTCCCCATTCCCTAACCCTAACCCGAATCCTAACCCTGACCCTCACCTGAAGCCTTACCCTCACCCGTGCCCTAATCTTAACCAGGACACTAACGCTAACCCTTGCCCTCACACGAACGCTAACCCTTAAGCACTGTCATACCCTAAGCTGTACCCTAATCCCTCTGCATTCCTTAACCTTAACCCTAACACGAATCCTAACCCTGACCCTCACCCGAAGCCTTACCCTCACCCGTGCCCTAATCTTAACCAGGACACCAACACTAACTCGTGCCCTCACATGTACGCTAAACCTTAAGCGTTGTCATACCCTAAATTGTACCCTAATCCCTCCCCATTCCTTAACCCTAACCCTAACCCCATCCCTAAACCTGACCCACCTCGGATGCCCTACCCTAACCTATGCCATAATCTTAACCAGTACACAAACACTAACTCATGCCCTCAAACGTACGCTAACCCTTAAGCCTTGTCGTACCCTATCCTGTACCCTAATCCCTCCCCATTCCCTAACCCTAACCCTAAGCGAAACCCTGAACGTGACCCTTTTCCGAGGCCTTACCCTCATCGGTGCCCTTGTCTTAACCAGTACACCAACACTTACTCGTGCCCTCACACTTATGCTAACCATTAAGCATTGTCGTGCCCTAACCTGTACCCTAATCCCTCTCCATTCTCTAACCCTAACCATAACCTGAAACCTAACCCTGACCCTCAACCGAAGCCTTACCTTCCCCCGTGCCCTAATCTTAACCAGGACACCAAGACTAACTCGTGCCCTCACACGTACGCTAACACTAAACCGCAGCGGTACCCTAACCTGTACCCTAATCCCTCTCCATTCCCTAACCCTAACACTAACCTGAAACCTAACCATGAGACTCACCCGAAACTTTGCCCTCACCCGTGTCCTAATTTTAACCAGTACATCAACACTAACCCATTCCCTCAAACGTACGCTAACCCTAAGCCATTGCCATAACCTAAACTGTACCCTAATCAATCCCCATTCCCTAACCCTAACACTAACCCTAACCCTTAACGTGACCCTCTTCCGAGGCCTTACCCTCACCCGTGCCCTAATCGTAAGCAGTACACTAACACTAACTAGTGACGTCACACGTACGCTAAACCTTAAGCGTTGTGGTACCCTAAACTGTGCCCTAAAATCTCCCCATTCCCTAACCCTAACCCTAACCCGAATTCTATCCCTGACCCTCACCCGAAACCTTACCCACACCCGTGCCCTAATCTTAACCAGGACACCAACACTAACTCGTTCCCTCACACGTACGCTAACCCTTAATCGTTGTCGTACCCTAAACTGTACCCTAATCACTCCCCATTCCCTAACCCTAACCCCAATCCTAACCCTGACCCTCACCTGAAGCCTTACCCTCACCCGTGCCCTAATCTTAACCAGGACGCTAACACTAACCCTTGCCCTCACACGAACGCTAACCCTTAAGCACTATCGTACCCTAAGCTGTACCCTAATCCCTCTGCATTCCTTAACCCTAACCCTAACACGAATCCTAACCCTGACCCTCACCCGAAGCCTTACCCTCACCCGTGCCCTAATCTTAGCGAGGACACCAACACTAACTTGTGCCCTCACACGTACGCTAAACCTTAAGCGTTGTCGTACCCTAAATTGTACCCTAATCCCTCCCCATTCCTTAACCCTAACCCTAACCCCATCCCTAAACCTGACCCACTTCCGATGCCCTACCCTAACCAATGCCCTAATCTTAACCAGTACACAAACACTAACTCATGCCCTCAAAAGTACGCTAACCCTTAAGCATTGTCGTACCCTATCCTCTACCCTAATCCCTCCCCATTCCCTAACCCTAACCCTAAGCGAAACCCTGAACGTGACCCTTTTCCGTGACCTTACCCTCATCGGTGCCCTTGTCTTAACCAGTACACCAACACTAACTCGTGCCCTCACACTTACGCTAACCCTTAAGCATTGTCGTACCCTAACCTGTACCCTCATCCCTCTCCATTCCCTAACCCTAACCCTAACCCGAATCCTAACCCTGACTCTCACCCGAAACCTTACCTTCACCCGTGCCCTAATCTTAACCAGGACACCAAGACTAATTCGTGCCATCACACGTACGCTAACACTAAACCGCAGCGGTACCCTAACCTGTACCCTAATCCCTCTCCATTCCCTAACCCTAACCCTAACCTGAGACATAAACATGACCCTCACCCGAAACTTTACCCTCACCCGTGTCCTAATTTTAACCAGTACATCAACACTAACCCATGCCCTCTAACGTACGCTAACCCTAAGCCATTGCAGTACCCTAACCTGTACCCTAATCCCTCCCCATTCCCTAACCATAACCCTAACCCGAATTCTATACCTGACCCTCACCCGAAACCTTACCCTCACAAGTGCCCTAATCTTAACCAGGACACCAACACTAACTCGTGCCCTCACACGTACGCTAACCCTTAATCGTTGTCGTACCTTAAAGTGTACCCTAATCCCTCCCCATTCCCTAACCCTAACCCGAATCCTAACCCTGACCCTCACCTGAAGCCTTACCCTCACCCGTGCCCTAATCTTAACCAGGACACTAACGCTAACCCTTGCCCTCACACGAACGCTAACCCTTAAGCACTGTCGTACCCTAAGCTGTACCCTAATCCCTCTGCATTACTTAACCCTAACCCTAACACGAATACTAAACCTGACCCTCACCCGAAGCCTTACCCTCATCCGTGCCCTAATCTTAACCAGGACACTAACACTAACCCCTGCCCTCACACGAACGCTAACGCTTAAGCCCTGTCATACCCTAAGCTGTACCCTAATCCCTCTGCATTCCTTAACCTTAACCCTAACACGAATCCTAACCCTGACCCTCACCCGAAGCCTTACCCTCACCCGTGCCCTAATCTTAACCAGGACACCAAGACTAACTCGTGCCCTCATACGTACGCTGACACTAAACCGCAGCGGTACCCTAACTTGTACCCTAATCCCTCTCCATTCCCTAACCCTAACCCTAACCTGAAACCTAACCATGACACTCACCCGAAACTTTACCCTCACCCATGTCCTAAATTTAACCAGTACATCAACACTAACCCATGCCCTCTAACGTACGCTAACCCTAAGCCATTGCCGTACCCTAACCTGTACCCTAATCAATCACCATTCCCTAACCCTAACCCTAACCCTAACCCTTAACGTGACCCTCTTCCGAGGCCTTACCGTCACCCGTGCCCTAATCGTAAGCAGTACACTAACACTAACTAGTGACGTCACATGTACGCTAAACCTTAAGCGTTGTGGTACCCAAAACTGTGCCCTAAAATCTCCCCATTCCCTAACCCTAACCCTAACCCGAATTCTATCCCTGACCCTCACCCGAAACCTTACACTCAACCGTACCCTAATCTTAACCAGGACACCAACACTAACTCGTTCCCTCACACGTACGCTAACCCTTAATCGTTGTCGTACCCTAAACTGTACCCTAATCCCTCCCCATTCCCTAAACCTAACCCGAATCCTAACCCTGACCCTCACCTGAAACCTTACCCTCACCCGTGCCCTAATCTTAACCAGGACACCAACACTAACTCATATCCTCACACGTACGCTAACCGTTAATCGTTGTTGTACCCTAAACTGTACCCTAATCACTCCCCATTCCCTAACCCTAAACCCAACCCCAATCCTAACCCTGACCCTCACCTGAAGCCTTACCCTCACCCGTGCCCTAATCTTAACCAGGACACTAACACTAAACCTTGCCCTCACACGAACGCTAACCCTTAAGCACTGTCGTACCCTAAGCTGTACCCTAATCCCTCTGCATTCCTTAACCCTAACCCTAACACGAATACTAAACCTGACCCTCACCCGAAGCCTTACCCTCACCCGTGCCCTAATCTTAACCAGGACACTAACACTAACTCCTGCCCTCACACGAACGCTAACCCTTAAGCCCTGTCGTACCCTAAGCTGTACCCTAATCCCTCTGCATTCCTTAACCCTAACCCTAACACGAATCCTAACCCTGACACTCACCCAAAGCCTTACCCGCACCCATTCCCTAATCTTAACCAGGACACCAACACTAACTGGTGCCCTCAAACGTACGCTAAACCTTAACCGTTGTCGTACCCGAAATTGTACCCTAATCCCTCCCCATTCCTTAACCCTAACCCTAACCCCATCCCTAAACCTGACCCACTTCCGAAGCCCTACCCTAACCTATGCCCTAATCTTAACCATTACACAAACACTAACTCATGCCCTCAAACGTACGCTAACCCTTAATCATTGTCGTACCCTATCCTGTACCCTAATCCCTCTCCATTCCCTAACCCAAACCCTAAGCGAAACCCTGAACGTGACCCTTTTCCGAGGCCTTACCCTCATCGGTGCCCTTGTCTTAACCAGTACACCAACACTAACTCGTGCCCTCATACTTACGCTAACCCTTAAGCATTGTCGTACCCTAACCTGTACCCTCATCCCTCTCCATTCCCTAACCCTAACCCTAACCCGAATCCTAACCCTGACCCTCAACCGAAGCCTTACCCTCACCCGTGCCCTAATCTTAACCAGGACACCAAGACTAACTCATGCCCTCACACGTACGCTAACACTAAACCGCAGTGGTAACCTAACCTGTACCCTAATCCCTCTCCATTCCCTAACCCTAACCCTAACCTGAAACCTAACCATTAGATTCACCCGAAACCTTGCCCTCACCCATGTCCTAATTTTAACCACTACATCAACACTAACCCATACCCTCTAACGTACGCTAACCCTAAGCCATTGCCGTAACCTAAACTGTACCCTAATCAATCCCCATTCCCTAACCCTAACCCTAACCCTAACCCTTAACGTGACCCTCTTCCGAGGCCTTACCCTCCCCCGTGCCCTAATCGTAAGCAGTACACTAACACTAACTAGTGACCTCACACGTACGCTAAACCTTAAGCGTTGTGGTACCCTAAACTGTGCCCTAAAATCTCCCCATTCCCTAACCCTAACCCTAACCCGAATTCTATCCCTGACCCTCACCCGAAACCTTACCCTCACCCGTGCCCTAATCTTAACCAGGACACCAAGACTAACTCGTGCCCTCACACGTACGCTAACCGTTAATCGTTGTCGTACCCTAAACTGTACCCTAATCACTCCCCATTCCCTAACCCTAACCCTGACCCCAATCCTAAACCTGACCCTCACCTGAAGCCTTACCCTCACCCGTGCCCTAATCTTAACCAGGACACTAACACTAACCCTTGCCCTCACACGAACGCTAACCCTTAAGCACTGTCGTACCCTAAGCTGTACCCTAATCCCTCTGCATTCCTTAACCCTAACCCTAACACGAATACTAAACCTGACCCTCACCCGAAGCCTTATCCTCACCCGTGCCCTAATCTTAACCAGGACACTAACACTAACCCCTGCCCTCACACGAACGCTAACCCTTAAGCACTGTCGTACCCTAAGCTGTACCCTAATCCCTCTGCATTCCTTAACCCTAACCCTAACACGAATCCTAACCCTGACACTCACCCAAAGCCTTCCCCGCACCCATTCCCTAATCTTAACCAGGACACCAACACTAACTGGTGCCCTCAAACGTACGCTAAACCTTAACCGTTGTCGTACCCTAAATTGTACCCTAATACCTCCCCATTCCTTAACCCTAACCCTAACCCCATCCCTAAACCTGACCCACCTCCGATGCCCTACCCTAACCTATGCCCTAATCTTAACCAGTACACAAACACTAACTCATGCCCTCAAACGTACGCTAACCCTTAAGCATTTTCGTACCCTATCCTGTACCCTAATCCCTCCCCATTCACTAACCCTAACCCTAAGCGAAACCCTGAACGTGACCCTTTTCCGAGGCCTTACCCTCATCGGTGCCCTTGTCTTAACCAGTACACCAACACTAACTCGTGCCCTCACACTTACGCTAACCCTTAAGCATTGTCGTACCCTAACCTGTACCCTAATCCCTCTCCATTCCCTAACCCTAACCCTAACCCGAATCCTAACCCTGACCCTCACCCGAAGCCTTACCCTCACCCGTGCCCTAATCTTAACCATGACACCAAGACTAACTTGTACCCTCACACGTACACTAACACTAAACCGCAGCGGTACCCTAACCTGTACCCTAATCCCTCTCCATTCCCTAACCCTAACCCTAACCTGAAACCTAACCATGACACTCACCCGAAACTTTACCCTCACCTATGTCCTAATTTTAACCAGTACATCAACACTAACCCATGCCCTCTAACGTACGTTAACCCTAAGCCATTGCCGTACCCTAACCTGTACCCTAATCAATCCCCATTCCCTAACCCTATCCCTAACCCTTAACGTGACCCTCCTCCGAGGCCTTACCCTCACCCGTGCCCTAATCGTAAGCAGTACACTAACACTAACTACTGACCTCACTCGTACGCTAAACCTTAAGCGCTGTGGTACCCTAAACTGTGCCCTAATATCTCCCCATTCCCTAACCCTAACCCTAACCCGAATTCTATCCCTGACCCTCACCCGAAACCTTACCCTCACCCGTGCCCTAATCTTAACCAGGACACCAACACTAACTCGTGCCCTCACACGTACGCTAACCGTTAATCTTTGTCGTACCCTAAACTGTACCCTAATCACTCCCCATTCCCTAACCCTAACCCTAACCCCAATCCTAAACCTGACCCTCACCTGAAGCCTTACCCTCACCCGTGCCCTAATCTTAACCAGGACACTAACACTAACCCTTGCCCTCACACGAACGCTAACCCTTAAGCACTGTCGTACCCTAAGCTGTACCCTAATCCCTCTGCATTCCTTAACCCTAACCCTCACACGAATACTAAACCTGACCCTCACCCGAAGCCTTACCCTCACCCGTGCCATAATCTTAACGAGGACACTAACACTAACCCCTGCCCTCACACGAACGCTAACCCTTAAGCGCTGTCGTACCCTAAGCTGTACCCTAATCCCTCTGCATTCCTTAACCCTAACCCTAACACGAATCCTAACCCTGACACTCACCCAAAGCCTTCCCCGCACCCATTCCCTAATCTTAACCAGGACACCAACACTAACTGGTGCCCTCAAACGTACGCTAAACCTTAACCGTTGTCGTACCCTAAATTGTACCCTAATACCTCCCCGTTCCTTAACCCTAACCCTAACCCCATCCCTAAACCTGACCCACCTCCGATGCCCTACCCTAACCTATGCCCTAATCTTAACCAGTACACAAACACTAACTCATGCCCTCAAACGTACGCTAACCCTTAAGCATTGTCGTACCCTATCCTGTACCCTAATCCCTCCCCATTACCTAACCCTAACCCTAAGCGAAACCCTGAACGTGACCCTTTTCCGAGGCCTTACCCTCATCGGTGCCTTTTGTCTTAACCAGTACACCAAAACTAACTCGTGCCCTCACACTTACGCTAACCCTTAAGCATTGTCGTACCCTAACCTGTACCCAAATCCCTCTCCATTCACTAACCCTAACCCTAACCCGAATCCTAACCCTGACCCTCACCCGAAGCCTTACCCTCACCCGTACCCTAATCTTAACCAGGACACCAAGACTAACTCGTGCCCTCACACGTACGCTAACACTAAACCGCAGCGGTACCCTAACCTGTACCCTAATCCCTCTCCATTCCCTAACCCTAACCCTAAGCTAAAACCTAGCCATGAGACTCACCCGAAACTTTACCCTCACCCGTGTCCTAATTTTAACCAGTACATCAACACTAACCCATACCCTCTAACGTACGCTACCCCTAAGCCATTGCCGTACCCTAAACTGTACCCTAATAAATCCCCATTCCCTAACCCTAACCCTAACCCTAACCCTTAACGTGACCCTCTTCCGAGGCCTTACCATCACCCGTGCCCTAATCGTAAGCAGAACACTAACACTAACTAGTGACCTCACACGTACGCTAAAGCTTAAGCGTTGTGGTACCCTAAACTGTGCCCTAATATCTCCCCATTCAGTAACCCTAACCCTAACTCGAATTCTATCCCTGACCCTCACCCGAAACCTTACCCTCACCCGTGCCCTAATCTTAACCAGGACACCAACACTAACTCGTTCCCTCACACGTACGCTAACCCTTAATCGTTGTCGTACCCTAAACTGTACCCTAATCCCTCCCCATTCCCTAAACCTAACCCGAATCCTAACCCTGACCCTCACCTGAAGCCTCACCCTCACCCGTGCCCTAATCTTAACCAGGACACTAACACTAACCCTTGCCCTCACACGAACGCTTACCCTTAAGCACTGTCGTACCCTAAGCTGTACCCTAAGCCCTCTGCATTCCTTAACATTAATCCTAACACGAATCTTAACCCTGACCCTCACCCGAAACCTTACCCACACCCGTGCCCTAATCTTAACCAGGACACCAACACTAACTCGTGCCCTCACACATACGCTAACCCTTAATCATTGTCGTACCCTAAACTGTACCCTAATCCGTCCCCATTCCTTAACCCTAACCCTAACCCCATCCCTAAACCTGACCCACTTCCGACGCCCTACCCTAACCAATGCCCTAATCTTAACCAGTACACAAACACTAACTCATTCCCTCAAACGTAAGCTAACCCTTAAGCATTGTCGTACCCTATCCTGTACCCTAATCCCTCCCCATTCCCTAACCCTAACCATAAGCAAAACCCTGAACGTGACCCTTTTCCGAGGCCTTACCCTCATCGGTGCCCTTGTCTTAACCAGACCACCAACACTAACTCGTGCCCTCACACTTACGCTAACCCTTAAGCATTGTCGTACCCTAACCTGTACCCTAATCCCTCTCCATTCCCTAACCCTAACCCTAACCCGAATCCTAACCCTGACCCTCACCCGAAACCTTACCCTCACCCGTGCCCTAATCTTAACCAGGACACCAAGACTAATTCGTGCCATCACACGTACGCTAACACTAAACCGCAGCGGTACCCTAACCTGTACCCTAATCCCTCTCCATTCCCTAACCCTAACCCTAACCCGAATTCTATCCCTGACCCTCACCCGAAACCTTACCCTCACCCGTGCCCTAATCTTAACCAGGACACCAACACTAACTTGTGCCCTCACACGTACGCTAACCGTTAATCGTTGTCGTACCCTAAACTGTACCCTAATCACTCCCCATTCCCTAACCCTAACCCTAACTCCAATCCTAACCCTGACCCTCACCTGAAGCCTTACCCTCACCCGTGCCCTAATCTTAACCAGGACACTAACACTAACCCTTGCCCTCACACGAACGCTAACCCTTAAGCACTATCGTACCCTAAGCTGTACCCTAATCCCTCTGCATTCCTTAACCCTAACCCTAACACGAATCCTAACCCTGACCCAAACCCGAAGTCTTACCCTCACCCGTGCCCTAATCTTAGCGAGGACACCAACACTAACTTGTGCCCTCACACGTACGCTAAACCTTAAGCGTTGTCGTACCCTAAATTGTACCCTAATCCCTCCCCATTCCTTAACCCTAACCCTAACCCCATCCCTAAACCTGACCCACTTCCGATGCCCTACCCTAACAAATGCCCTAATCTTAACCAGTACACAAACACTAACTCATGCCCTCAAAAGTACGCTAACCCTTAAGCATTGTCGTACCCTATCCTGTACCCTAATCCCTCCCCATTCCCTAACCCTAACCCTAAGCAAAACCCTGAACGTGACCCTTTTCCGAGACCTTACCCTCATCGGTGCCCTTGTCTTAACCAGTACACCAACACTAACTCGTGCCCTCACACTTACGCTAACCCTTAAGCATTGTCGTACCCTAACCTGTACCCTAATCCCTCTCCATTCCCTAACCCTAACCCTAACCCGAATCCTAACCCTGACCCTCACCCGAAACCTTACCCTCACCCGTGCCCTAATCTTAACCAGGACACCAAGACTAATTCGTGCCATCACACGTACGCTAACACTAAACCGCAGCGGTACCCTAACCTGTACCCTAATCCCTCTCCATTCCCTAACCCTAACCCTAACCTGAGACATAAACATGACCCTCACCCGAAACTTTACCCTCACCCGTGTCCTAATTTTAACCAGTACATCAACACTAACCCATGCCCTCTAACGTACGCTAACCCTAAGCCATTGCAGTACCCTAACCTGTACCCTAATCCCTCCCCATTCCCTAACCATAACCCTAACCCGAATTCTATACCTGACCCTCACCCGAAACCTTACCCTCACAAGTGCCCTAATCTTAACCAGGACACCAACACTAACTCGTGCCCTCACACGTACGCTAACCCTTAATCGTTGTCGTACCTTAAAGTGTACCCTAATCCCTCCCCATTCCCTAACCCTAACCCGAATCCTAACCCTGACCCTCACCTGAAGCCTTACCCTCACCCGTGCCCTAATCTTAACCAGGACACTAACGCTAACCCTTGCCCTCACACGAACGCTAACCCTTAAGCACTGTCGTACCCTAAGCTGTACCCTAATCCCTCTGCATTACTTAACCCTAACCCTAACACGAATACTAAACCTGACCCTCACCCGAAGCCTTACCCTCATCCGTGCCCTAATCTTAACCAGGACACTAACACTAACCCCTGCCCTCACACGAACGCTAACGCTTAAGCCCTGTCATACCCTAAGCTGTACCCTAATCCCTCTGCATTCCTTAACCTTAACCCTAACACGAATCCTAACCCTGACCCTCACCCGAAGCCTTACCCTCACCCGTGCCCTAATCTTAACCAGGACACCAAGACTAACTCGTGCCCTCATACGTACGCTGACACTAAACCGCAGCGGTACCCTAACTTGTACCCTAATCCCTCTCCATTCCCTAACCCTAACCCTAACCTGAAACCTAACCATGACACTCACCCGAAACTTTACCCTCACCCATGTCCTAAATTTAACCAGTACATCAACACTAACCCATGCCCTGTAACGTACGCTAACCCTAAGCCATTGCCGTACCCTAACCTGTACCCTAATCAATCACCATTCCCTAACCCTAACCCTAACCCTAACCCTTAACGTGACCCTCTTCCGAGGCCTTACCGTCACCCGTGCCCTAATCGTAAGCAGTACACTAACACTAACTAGTGACTTCACATGTACGCTAAACCTTAAGCGTTGTGGTACCCAAAACTGTGCCCTAAAATCTCCCCATTCCCTAACCCTAACCCTAACCCGAATTCTATCCCTGACCCTCACCCGAAACCTTACACTCACCCGTACCCTAATCTTAACCAGGACACCAACACTAACTCGTTCCCTCACACGTACGCTAACCCTTAATCGTTGTCGTACCCTAAACTGTACCCTAATCCCTCCCCATTCCCTAAACCTAACCCGAATCCTAACCCTGACCCTCACCTGAAACCTTACCCTCACCCGTGCCCTAATCTTAACCAGGACACCAACACTAACTCATGCCCTCACACGTACGCTAACCGTTAATCGTTGTTGTACCCTAAACTGTACCCTAATCACTCCCCATTCCCTAACCCTAAACCCAACCCCAATCCTAACCCTGACCCTCACCTGAAGCCTTACCCTCACCCGTGCCCTAATCTTAACCAGGACACTAACACTAAACCTTGCCCTCACACGAACGCTAACCCTTAAGCACTGTCGTACCCTAAGCTGTACCCTAATCCCTCTGCATTCCTTAACCCTAACCCTAACACGAATACTAAACCTGACCCTCACCCGAAGCCTTACCCTCACCCGTGCCCTAATCTTAACCAGGACACTAACACTAACTCCTGCCCTCACACGAACGCTAACCCTTAAGCCCTGTCGTACCCTAAGCTGTACCCTAATCCCTCTGCATTCCTTAACCCTAACCCTAACACGAATCCTAACCCTGACACTCACCCAAAGCCTTACCCGCACCCATTCCCTAATCTTAACCAGGACACCAACACTAACTGGTGCCCTCAAACGTACGCTAAACCTTAACCGTTGTCGTACCCGAAATTGTACCCTAATCCCTCCCCATTCCTTAACCCTAACCCTAACCCCATCCCTAAACCTGACCCACTTCCGAAGCCCTACCCTAACCTATGCCCTAATCTTAACCATTACACAAACACTAACTCATGCCCTCAAACGTACGCTAACCCTTAATCATTGTCGTACCCTATCCTGTACCCTAATCCCTCTCCATTCCCTAACCCAAACCCTAAGCGAAACCCTGAACGTGACCCTTTTCCGAGGCCTTACCCTCATCGGTGCCCTTGTCTTAACCAGTACACCAACACTAACTCGTGCCCTCATACTTACGCTAACCCTTAAGCATTGTCGTACCCTAACCTGTACCCTCATCCCTCTCCATTCCCTAACCCTAACCCTAACCCGAATCCTAACCCTGACCCTCAACCGAAGCCTTACCCTCACCCGTGCCCTAATCTTAACCAGGACACCAAGACTAACTCGTGCCCTCACACGTACGCTAACACTAAACCGCAGTGGTAACCTAACCTGTACCCTAATCCCTCTCCATTCCCTAACCCTAACCCTAACCTGAAACCTAACCATTAGATTCACCCGAAACCTTGCCCTCACCCATGTCCTAATTTTAACCACTACATCAACACTAACCCATACCCTCTAACGTACGCTAACCCTAAGCCATTGCCGTAACCTAAACTGTACCCTAATCAATCCCCATTCCCTAACCCTAACCCTAACCCTAACCCTTAACGTGACCCTCTTCCGAGGCCTTACCCTCCCCCGTGCCCTAATCGTAAGCAGTACACTAACACTAACTAGTGACCTCACACGTACGCTAAACCTTAAGCGTTGTGGTACCCTAAACTGTGCCCTAAAATCTCCCCATTCCCTAACCCTAACCCTAACCCGAATTCTATCCCTGACCCTCACCCGAAACCTTACCCTCACCCGTGCCCTAATCTTAACCAGGACACCAAGACTAACTCGTGCCCTCACACGTACGCTAACCGTTAATCGTTGTCGTACCCTAAACTGTACCCTAATCACTCCCCATTCCCTAACCCTAACCCTGACCCCAATCCTAAACCTGACCCTCACCTGAAGCCTTACCCTCACCCGTGCCCTAATCTTAACCAGGACACTAACACTAACCCTTGCCCTCACACGAACGCTAACCCTTAAGCACTGTCGTACCCTAAGCTGTACCCTAATCCCTCTGCATTCCTTAACCCTAACCCTAACACGAATACTAAACCTGACCCTCACCCGAAGCCTTATCCTCACCCGTGCCCTAATCTTAACCAGGACACTAACACTAACCCCTGCCCTCACACGAACGCTAACCCTTAAGCACTGTCGTACCCTAAGCTGTACCCTAATCCCTCTGCATTCCTTAACCCTAACCCTAACACGAATCCTAACCCTGACACTCACCCAAAGCCTTCCCCGCACCCATTCCCTAATCTTAACCAGGACACCAACACTAACTGGTGCCCTCAAACGTACGCTAAACCTTAACCGTTGTCGTACCCTAAATTGTACCCTAATACCTCCCCATTCCTTAACCCTAACCCTAACCCCATCCCTAAACCTGACCCACCTCCGATGCCCTACCCTAACCTATGCCCTAATCTTAACCAGTACACAAACACTAACTCATGCCCTCAAACGTACGCTAACCCTTAAGCATTTTCGTACCCTATCCTGTACCCTAATCCCTCCCCATTCACTAACCCTAACCCTAAGCGAAACCCTGAACGTGACCCTTTTCCGAGGCCTTACCCTCATCGGTGCCCTTGTCTTAACCAGTACACCAACACTAACTCGTGCCCTCACACTTACGCTAACCCTTAAGCATTGTCGTACCCTAACCTGTACCCTAATCCCTCTCCATTCCCTAACCCTAACCCTAACCCGAATCCTAACCCTGACCCTCACCCGAAGCCTTACCCTCACCCGTGCCCTAATCTTAACCATGACACCAAGACTAACTCGTACCCTCACACGTACACTAACACTAAACCGCAGCGGTACCCTAACCTGTACCCTAATCCCTCTCCATTCCCTAACCCTAACCCTAACCTGAAACCTAACCATGACACTCACCCGAAACTTTACCCTCACCTATGTCCTAATTTTAACCAGTACATCAACACTAACCCATGCCCTCTAACGTACGTTAACCCTAAGCCATTGCCGTACCCTAACCTGTACCCTAATCAATCCCCATTCCCTAACCCTATCCCTAACCCTTAACGTGACCCTCCTCCGAGGCCTTACCCTCACCCGTGCCCTAATCGTAAGCAGTACACTAACACTAACTACTGACCTCACTCGTACGCTAAACCTTAAGCGCTGTGGTACCCTAAACTGTGCCCTAATATCTCCCCATTCCCTAACCCTAACCCTAACCCGAATTCTATCCCTGACCCTCACCCGAAACCTTACCCTCACCCGTGCCCTAATCTTAACCAGGACACCAACACTAACTCGTGCCCTCACACGTACGCTAACCGTTAATCTTTGTCGTACCCTAAACTGTACCCTAATCACTCCCCATTCCCTAACCCTAACCCTAACCCCAATCCTAAACCTGACCCTCACCTGAAGCCTTACCCTCACCCGTGCCCTAATCTTAACCAGGACACTAACACTAACCCTTGCCCTCACACGAACGCTAACCCTTAAGCACTGTCGTACCCTAAGCTGTACCCTAATCCCTCTGCATTCCTTAACCCTAACCCTCACACGAATACTAAACCTGACCCTCACCCGAAGCCTTACCCTCACCCGTGCCATAATCTTAACGAGGACACTAACACTAACCCCTGCCCTCACACGAACGCTAACCCTTAAGCGCTGTCGTACCCTAAGCTGTACCCTAATCCCTCTGCATTCCTTAACCCTAACCCTAACACGAATCCTAACCCTGACACTCACCCAAAGCCTTCCCCGCACCCATTCCCTAATCTTAACCAGGACACCAACACTAACTGGTGCCCTCAAACGTACGCTAAACCTTAACCGTTGTCGTACCCTAAATTGTACCCTAATACCTCCCCGTTCCTTAACCCTAACCCTAACCCCATCCCTAAACCTGACCCACCTCCGATGCCCTACCCTAACCTATGCCCTAATCTTAACCAGTACACAAACACTAACTCATGCCCTCAAACGTACGCTAACCCTTAAGCATTGTCGTACCCTATCCTGTACCCTAATCCCTCCCCATTACCTAACCCTAACCCTAAGCGAAACCCTGAACGTGACCCTTTTCCGAGGCCTTACCCTCATCGGTGCCTTTTGTCTTAACCAGTACACCAAAACTAACTCGTGCCCTCACACTTACGCTAACCCTTAAGCATTGTCGTACCCTAACCTGTACCCAAATCCCTCTCCATTCACTAACCCTAACCCTAACCCGAATCCTAACCCTGACCCTCACCCGAAGCCTTACCCTCACCCGTACCCTAATCTTAACCAGGACACCAAGACTAACTCGTGCCCTCACACGTACGCTAACACTAAACCGCAGCGGTACCCTAACCTGTACCCTAATCCCTCTCCATTCCCTAACCCTAACCCTAAGCTAAAACCTAGCCATGAGACTCACCCGAAACTTTACCCTCACCCGTGTCCTAATTTTAACCAGTACATCAACACTAACCCATACCCTCTAACGTACGCTACCCCTAAGCCATTGCCGTACCCTAAACTGTACCCTAATAAATCCCCATTCCCTAACCCTAACCCTAACCCTAACCCTTAACGTGACCCTCTTCCGAGGCCTTACCATCACCCGTGCCCTAATCGTAAGCAGAACACTAACACTAACTAGTGACCTCACACGTACGCTAAAGCTTAAGCGTTGTGGTACCCTAAACTGTGCCCTAATATCTCCCCATTCAGTAACCCTAACCCTAACTCGAATTCTATCCCTGACCCTCACCCGAAACCTTACCCTCACCCGTGCCCTAATCTTAACCAGGACACCAACACTAACTCGTTCCCTCACACGTACGCTAACCCTTAATCGTTGTCGTACCCTAAACTGTACCCTAATCCCTCCCCATTCCCTAAACCTAACCCGAATCCTAACCCTGACCCTCACCTGAAGCCTCACCCTCACCCGTGCCCTAATCTTAACCAGGACACTAACACTAACCCTTGCCCTCACACGAACGCTTACCCTTAAGCACTGTCGTACCCTAAGCTGTACCCTAAGCCCTCTGCATTCCTTAACATTAATCCTAACACGAATCTTAACCCTGACCCTCACCCGAAACCTTACCCACACCCGTGCCCTAATCTTAACCAGGACACCAACACTAACTCGTGCCCTCACACATACGCTAACCCTTAATCATTGTCGTACCCTAAACTGTACCCTAATCCGTCCCCATTCCTTAACCCTAACCCTAACCCCATCCCTAAACCTGACCCACTTCCGACGCCCTACCCTAACCAATGCCCTAATCTTAACCAGTACACAAACACTAACTCATTCCCTCAAACGTAAGCTAACCCTTAAGCATTGTCGTACCCTATCCTGTACCCTAATCCCTCCCCATTCCCTAACCCTAACCATAAGCAAAACCCTGAACGTGACCCTTTTCCGAGGCCTTACCCTCATCGGTGCCCTTGTCTTAACCAGACCACCAACACTAACTCGTGCCCTCACACTTACGCTAACCCTTAAGCATTGTCGTACCCTAACCTGTACCCTAATCCCTCTCCATTCCCTAACCCTAACCCTAACCCGAATCCTAACCCTGACCCTCACCCGAAACCTTACCCTCACCCGTGCCCTAATCTTAACCAGGACACCAAGACTAATTCGTGCCATCACACGTACGCTAACACTAAACCGCAGCGGTACCCTAACCTGTACCCTAATCCCTCTCCATTCCCTAACCCTAACCCTAACCCGAATTCTATCCCTGACCCCTCACCCCGAAACCTTACCCTCACCCGTGCCCTAATCTTAACCAGGACACCAACACTAACTTGTGCCCTCACACGTACGCTAACCGTTAATCGTTGTCGTACCCTAAACTGTACCCTAATCACTCCCCATTCCCTAACCCTAACCCTAACTCCAATCCTAACCCTGACCCTCACCTGAAGCCTTACCCTCACCCGTGCCCTAATCTTAACCAGGACACTAACACTAACCCTTGCCCTCACACGAACGCTAACCCTTAAGCACTATCGTACCCTAAGCTGTACCCTAATCCCTCTGCATTCCTTAACCCTAACCCTAACACGAATCCTAACCCTGACCCAAACCCGAAGTCTTACCTCACCCGTGCCCTAATCTTAGCGAGGACACCAACACTAACTTGTGCCCTCACACGTACGCTAAACCTTAAGCGTTGTCGTACCCTAAATTGTACCCTAATCCCTCCCCATTCCTTAACC